>VZRU01016496.1:0-32310 GCA_013398155.1 Pedionomus torquatus | reverse complement strand
ATGTCCTCAGCACGCCTCCCCCAGGAACCAGGAAAATTGCTGGTTTATGGCCATGTTCTTCAGGAGAGATGTAGGGTGGGGGTTAGGTAGAGGAACAAGGCCTTTCCAAGCCTGTTAGGCTAAGCTTAAGGGAAGTCTGGGAGTTGTAGTCCAGATACATAAAGAAAGTAAGGTCCGTTGGGAGAGGAATTAGCAGCAAAGCAAGCTGTGTTTGCTATTTGGGGTGTTTTGGGGAGGGGAGAAGACAGACAGTGGGGTAGGGTAGCGTGTTTATTGGGGTGCATGTGAAATAAGAAGCCTTTGGGGTGATGTAGTCAGGAAAGACATCCTGGATTTAAAGAGAATGGAGAAGAATATCTGAATACGGAATGAGCTTGTGGGCTGAGCCCTATGCTAGAAGTAGGGGCTGCTTCAGCAGAGCCTCAGGGTGGTGTTTTCACTCAAAAAAAGAAGTAAGTATTTTCAGTCCAAACTTGCTTTGCCTTCCTTTGCCTGGCTCTGTGTAGGAGGAAGGTGGACAGCCCAGTGGTCAGAAGGATGGGGGCACAGGTGTGATCAGCAGGCAATTTTCAGGGTCTCAGGGTTTTAAAGGTTCCGTTTTGGGGTAGGTCTTGCTTAATATGTTTATCAATGATCTGGATGAGGAGATTGAGTGCACCTTCAGTAAGTATGCAAACAACACCAAACTAGGCGGGAGCGTTGATGTGCTTGAGGGTAGAAAGGCTTTGCAGAGGATCTGGACAGGCTGCATCGATGGGATGAGGTTCAATAAGGTCAAGTGTCTTGCCCTGCACTTGGGTCCCAACATCCCCATGCAGCGGTACAGGCTTGGGGAGGAGTGGCTGGAAAGCTGCCCAGCAGAAAAGGACACGGGGGTATTGGTGGACAGTTGGCTTAACATGAGCCAGCAGTGTGCCCAGTGGCCAAGAAGACCAACAGCATCCTGGCCTGTAACAGGAAGAGCATGGTGAGTAGGACTTGGGAGGTGATTGTCCCCCTCTACGCGGCACTGGTGGGTCCCCATCTCGAGTACTGTGTTCAGTTTGGGGCCCCTTACCACAGGAAAAGACACTGAGGTGCTGCAGTGGATCTAGAGAAGGGCAACGAAGCTGGTGAGGCACCTGGAGAATAAGCCTTACGAGGAGAGGCTGAGGGATCTGGGGTCGTCCAGCCTAGAGAAAAGGAGGATGAGGGGGGACTTTATCACTCTGTACAACTACCTGAAAGGGGGCTGTATAGAGGCAGGGGTTGGTCTCTTCTCCCAAGTCACAGGCAATAGGACAAGAGGAAATGGCTTCAAGTTGTGCCAGGGGAGGTTCAGACTGAATATCAGGAAAAATTTTTACACTGAAAGGGTTATTAATCCCTGGAATGGGCTGCTCAGGGAAGTGGTTGAGGCACCATGCATGGAGGTATTCACAAGATGGGTTGACATAGTGCTTAGTGACATGGTTTAGTGATGGGTTGTTGTCTTTTATTGGAGTTAGGGTGATGGTTGGACTAGATGGTCTCAAAGGTCCCTTCCAACCCAGACAATTCTATGTTTCTGTAAGTCATGGCCTGGGCTGTCAGATGGCAGGGACCCAATGTGTGTCTCGCTGTGCGGTGGCTGATGGGAGGCACAGTCTGGATTCCTGTAGCCAATTGTTAAGGGGACAAAATGACAGGATGTGAGACATGGCACTGCTTGTGCTAATGGCTAAAATCTTTGCAGTATTAAATTACTTTGAATGGAGGTAATCTGACTCTGAGCTGGGTCATCATCATCCCGGGAAATGTGGTCTCAGGAGCTGCTATGCTTCTTTGGGTTGTCCTTGTCCCACCCTAGGGCTGACTTTGTGCAGGAGTGGTTGAGAGATGCTTGGATCAGCTTCAGCTTCAGTGGCACCTTCTGCAGTCCATTCTGCAATGGTTGCCTCATCCACGGTCCCCCTCCTTTCTCAGAGTCTTCCCTCCCTGAGTCCTACCCCTCACTTTCCACCATCTGATTCCTGCCCTCCCCAGAGAGCTCACGCAAAGTGTGAAAAGCTCACATAAGACATTTCTGAGGACTGTCTTGCTAGCAGGAGGATGGAAAAAGAAAATAAGTCACAAAAATGTTCCCTAGCTCTTCTGGTGTGGGAGACTTTCCAAAGGTACCAGCATAACCAGGACTCCTGTGTCCTGCACCGTGCAATGCAAATGTGACTGCGCTACCCATGCTGCTTGTTCCAGATTCCCTTGCCAGGCTGAAATGAGGCCACTGCTCTTCTCTGTCCCCTGACCTTAATTTGATGCTGGCACAAATTTTCCTTTGAGAGAAACTAGAAATCTCTGCCAACTGCACTGACCCTGGATCCACCTGACCAGGAGGTGTTTTAGGAGGAGGTGCCAGACCTCTTACAGTCGACATCTGAGTTGTCTCTGAACATACAATGCGATCCTTTCTGTAACAATTTTGGTCTTGCTTTCAGGTCATCCTAACTAAATTTCAGGCCACTAAAATGGTAGGTAGCTCTCTGCTGCCACAGCGCAGGTCTGCATAGGACCTGCAGGTATTAGAAACAACCATATCAGCTGGGTAAATCGCTATGTTGAAGATGCCCAAAGGTCAGATTAGAACTGTAAAAGTCCATTCTCTGTCCTCCAGGGCAGGCAGTCATGTGCCTTGGCTGCCATTTCTGCATCCACCCTTTGCCTGAGGAAGTCCCTGAATTCACCTGATCACCTCTTTACATTGACACAAGAGTCAAAGAGAGGTGATATACATCAAAATCAGCTGGCTAGGAATGCAATGTGCAGCTGGGCTGGGTAGCCATAGCCCAGGGAGAAGGGTTTGGATTCCATCCTCTGTGCACTTCAGTTGTCCATCTCTCTGTATAAGATGCATCAGGAGACCAGGGCACAGACTCAGGTGGCTTTAGCCTTTGAAAGGTTGGGAGCATGACTCTTATCCACAAGGAGCCATGCAGCAGAAAGAGACTCTGAGCTCTGGTGCAGCATCAGATCATCTACCAGCTGCCAAGCTTAGGTATCTCCTGGGAAATTGGAGGGTTCCCACTACCAGTTTCTCTACTGGATCATCTGAGCTGGAGACCCTACACCTCTCCCACACCATCCCACTGCTCTGGGAGCCCTTCCATGACTATCTAAGGGAAAGAAAAATAACATAGAGTACAGGCTGATACACTTCAGGGGCTGAGCTGTCTTCAGGCACAGCAGCCATTGGAGGCCCTGGGGCTGGGTGAGATCCAGTGTTCCTGTGAAGGGTGGACACGACTCTCGTGGTCACAAGGGGAGATGCTGTGAGAGCAGGAGGCTCCCCTAGAGCAGAGGCAGTGGCTGGGAAGCCATTTAGGCTCTTCTGTTGCCACTGATGAGACAATTTCAATACCCTGAAACCACCTGGGATGGTGGCACCTGGCCAAGAGGCTCCACAGCCCACTGCCTCCTGAGTTAAGCCATTTAATTAATTTTCCTCTCTGGACTGATGAGTTTTGGGTTTGCCTCCACCCCTGAGAAACTGTGCAGTGCCTTGGGAGAGGGTGAGGATTCACACCTGGCTGCACAGCACAAACCTGTCTGGCACCTTTGGCTTTTGAGTGCTCACTCTCACCCTGTGGTTTGCCAGTTGCAGCTGGGATTTCCACCTCTCCCCAATGAATACCAGCGCTGGGGTTTCATCGGGGTGGATGGGAACTAAACCATACGTGATGGGCGAAACGCTCTTTCAGAGAGAAAACGCCCCTTTTGTGTAAGTGAGGGGAAAAAAAGTTTCCCATGTCCAGTGTTACCTGCCAAAAAATGCAGGACAGTTGTGACTACTGTGAAGATTCGTGCCAGTCACTTGATTTTTATGAAGACAAAGAAGACAACGGTGAAGCCAGTGAGGATGCCAAGGAAACCACTTCTTATCAACAAGTGAAATAAACTGAAACCCTTTGGGTACAAGGGAGTGACTTGGGCTGCCAAAGGAGAAAAGAAAGAGAAAAAAGAACACAAGATGGAATAAACACCAACCACAATTGCTTCAAGTACCTGAATGAAGAATGGATCCCAGAGAGATCTTCGGTTGCTCCTTGGGCCCCTCCTTTCCAGAACAGTGTGGTGCTGTTGGTCAGCACTTTGCAGAAGAGCTGACCTGGGTGGTGGGTGCTTTGCACAGGGCTGGAGAGGTATCCTGCCTCTAGAGCCTCCACTGAACACTTTGCTCAGAATGTATTGATTTCTCTAGCCTGCATCCATCCTGTGAGCATATTGACTTGCTACCCACCACGGTTTCTGCAGTTTCCTTGCTCTCTCTTTCAAGCAAGGCTCTGGCAGCTCTAGTTGTGCCGTTCTTCCCAGGCCCTCCCAGTTCCCTCTAAACCTCATGGCTATGACCCCTGTGTTCACTCCTAACAGGCAGCACTTTAGTCTCTATTTCGATCTCTCCCATTGACAAACCAATGGCATTCTCTCAAATAATCTACTGCTGCACAAAATGCTCCATCTGGTACTGGTGTGGATGTCTGGTCTTTTCTCTCTTGTTTCTGCATTAACTAGGCTGTGATTTCTCACCCTTTTCTGTGCATCCTCTGTTTCTTTTTTAGCCTTTGGTCTCTGACTACCATCCTCTTTTCCAGTGAGGCCTGCTGCTCACTTCATCTTACTTCATCTTTTCAATCTTTTTTCTCCTCCTCCAGCTGGCCTTCACGGAATCATGTAATTGTCAGAGTTGGAAGGGACCTCTAGAGATCATCTAGTCCAACTCCCCTGCTAAGGCAGGATTGCCTAAGGCACATCACTCAGAACTGCATCTCTTTTAGACTGCCTTCTCTTTCTTCTTCCCCAAAATACATACTTCTAGGTTCACTGCTCTTCAGAACTCCTGCTCAGCAAACACCCGCAGCTTCTCAGTCATATGTGCATCCTCTACTATCTTCCACCTTGCTCTCAAAACCTCTCTTGCAGAGTTCTTCAGTGTCCTATTTCCTCAAAACCTCATTAACATTGTCTTCAATTTGCTGCCTGCAGCTCATATTCTATGGATCTTTTCTTTTATAAACTATCATTTGAGACCAGTTCAGTATTAATATACAACCCTGAACCGTACTTTTTTGTTGGTTAGAAAATAATGGAAACTCTTAATTTATCAGGGACTTAGGGACATCCATCGGTCCCTGAGTTGGAACAGGGGAAACAGTTGGACAGGGAAAACTTGTTGGACCTCTGGAAGAGTCAATAAGACAATTGCACATACATACATGTATACATGCATTGAAGGTGGGCTACTTCCAGGGCACTCAGAAACAAGAGCTGTGAGGCTGCAGTCTGCAGAAGTGACTGTGAGAGATGACCTGTATATGCAAGCCATAAAGGCAGAGACATTTCAGACTCCTTGTGCATGCATGGCCAGCTTTACAGGTGGCCTCAGCACACATGAAGGGGCATCAAGCTCAGTGCCTGTCTGTCCTGGAGAAATGTCCCTGCTTTCAGTGCCTCTGATCCTTCCATTAGAGCTAATGCACAGAAACAGTGCCTTGATCCAGCTCTAGTTATTTTGTCTACCCTCCTCTGTCCCTGTAGTGCAATATTAGAAGTTCTCACCTAGAGGCAAATCAAACATGGAATTGCCCCCTACACCAGCTCCCCCTCATCCTCCACTGATGGGCTCTCAATACCTCCACCTTCTGTTCCTGATTGACTTCCAGGCAATCAAAAGTTAGAATCACTGAATGGCTAGAGTTGGAAGGAACCTTAAAGATCATGGAGTTTCAACCCCCTTGCCATGGGCAGGGACACCTCCCACTAGAGCAGGTGGGAGGGCTGGGATAATCTCTGTTTCATCACCTGGAAGTGGCTGAGCAGGACTTTGGTGAGGGTATTTAAGGTATTGGTTTATTCCCCAAACTACCACGAGCTGCCATTGAGGGTCCTGGAAGGAAAGGCAAATGCAGGATGAACCCTGAAGAGATGTTTTGACTGCAGTATGAATGCTGATCTGCATCTGACCATCCAAGACCCTCACAAGATCCTACATTGAGGACAGTTCTAGTCATTCAGAGAACCAATGCGTACATCATAACTTCACTGTCAAATCTCACAGTTCTAGTTCATCTATCCAGCTGCACAGTAAAGTCAATTGCCTTGAAAAAGGCACATTCCTGATGGACCCTATTAATAAGGCATCCGATTAGGTTTCTGGGACACATCAGCTGAGCAGTCCTAAGCAGAGCCTAGCTGGCTTGCAGGTAATGGTCTGTCTCCAAAACTGACTCTTCCCTGGAGCTCCTCTTCTTAGGGACTGGTTGTCTTTGCAGTCTATTGCTGGGGCAAGCCATGCCAGTTGTTCAACTGTTTTGGATGCAGTCAACAGAGGCTTATTTGTCCTAGTGTGATGTGCAAGCCCAGCTTTTTTGAGAACATCAAACAGCCAGGTACTTTCAGAAGCAAATAAGCTACACTGGGGCTGGGGCTTACCTGGCATCAGAAAGGGAAGCACAGATCTTTGACTCAAAAGGCAAATTAATTGGGTTATGGGTCAATAAATAAATCTGGAGCTGTTCCTGTCTCACCAACCAACCAGTCTCCCCTGTAATGGGAAGCCTTCTGGAGGGTGAAGGCAAAAATAAATCTGGACCAGGTGGACTGAAAAGGGCTGAGGCATCACTACTGTGGGGCCTTGTCCCAGACCAGCTGAGGACCCTCCAAAAAATGGTTCCAAAAAGCATTTAGCTGCTGCTGCCACTCTGCATTTCACTGTGTAAACAGATAGGAATGACTTGTCCCCAGGGACAGAAACTGTCACATTTGATGAATACAGATGTAGCCAGAGAGATCATCAATTGTTCCTTTCTCTTCAGGGCAGGAAGGGGATTTCTTTCCTCTCCTTTGTTTTACTTGACTTTCACTTCTTCTTTTTTAATATCAGAGAAGACGAAAAAAATTAAGGTCCCATCCCTACCAGTGCTGCGGGCACAAAACTTCCCTGGATATCAGTTCTTTAGCATGGACCCTGAATTCAAGCCAGAGCTTGGTATTAATTCTCTCAATTTGCTTTTGGGGGTAAAGAAAATATCTGTGAATCCAGAACGTGGCTGTTCCTGTGCAGAGGGGAATATTGCAGCTTTGTGATTCACTGCCATCTTGTGATACTTAGCATTTTCCTAAAAGGATCAACACACAATATCAATTAAAAAAACCCAACCATAGTTACAGAGAAAAGCTGGAAACCACAAGTCTAATGGGCTCTAAAACTGCTATTGCAAACAAATAAAATAAAAACTTCTGACATTTGTTGCTTTTACGTTTTTATAACCTGCAAATGCTTCACAATAAACTGTGTTCTTTCATCGTGACGCCTGAGAGAAGCTGGAGTTTTTCTTGATTAGATCTTGCCTTGTATGACGTGAAGGCAAGATTTCCAATCTAATTTTTTTTGGCCTTTGCCTTCAGGTGGAATGGCAAAATTAGGACAAACTCGCTCCAATGAGCTGGTAATTACTATTATTATTCCTTCCATGTACAAGCACAGTACCTGGGAGCCTTTGTACTAGTTCAGAGAGGAAAACCATGATGATTAATGCTGCCAAGTTTAAGAGAAAATAGGGATTTTATTTTTTTAAAAAAGCCAAATATGGGGACATTCCAGCTTTTTAAAAATTATACAAGTAAACTGGACAAAGCAGGAGGAAGCAAAATATTGAAACCATCCTGCCTCTAAGGAAGAGAAGTAGCTGGAGTAGGTGTCCTTGCCCAAAGCTGATTTTGATGAGGGACCTGCACACAGAGAGCCCTGGCAGAGCCTGGCCCAGCTTCGCATCAGTTCTGCGTCATGAGCCACAAACAGCTAATGCTTGCTTGCAAAAATATTGAGAACACCCCAAATCTACACTGCACCCCAGTGTTTTGCTGTTTTACTGGTAATTTGCTGCCCTGTATTTTACCACTGACTATGCCAGATGGGATGGAAGTGACCACACTGACAAAGATAAAAGTGGCTAGGTTTTGTCTAAAATTTTCTGTATGCCCAGGGGTGCTCTGGAAGAGTCAGGCACATCTTCTATTGCCCAGCAGGATGGTGGTGCCCTGTGAAGGAGGGTCAGAGCCAGTTTTAAATACCAGAGGAGAAGACCTGACCTCAGGTGCCGATGGACGATTCCACCTCTCTGCCAGTATCCTGAGCTTCTGTCCTCACCCAGGACACACCGGGGACACCTCCTATCTCAGCCGCAGCCATGACACCTGGGTGCGTCCCCTAATTTAGTGCCAGCAGTGACAGCCGCATTCCCATTAGGTGTCTCTTCTCATCGGATTTATGAAATGTGAGTCGACCTGCTGGAGAACAGCTCTGAAGAAAAGGACCTGGGAGTTCTGGTACACAACAGGATGACCATGAGCCAGCAGTGTGCCCTTGTGGCCAAGAAGGCCAATGGCATCCTGGGGCATCAGGAAGAGAGCAGCTAGCAGGTTATCCTGCCCTTCTGTTCTGGTGAGGCCTCAGTACTGCATCCAGTTCTAGGCTCCCCACTTCAAGAAGGACAGGAAGCTGCTGCAGAAGGTAGAGCAGAGGGCTACAAAGATGGTTAGGGGCCCGGAGCACCTCTCTTATGAGGAAAGGCTGAGGGACTTGGGTCTTTTTAGTTTGGAGACGACTGAGAGGGGATCTGATCAACACCTATAAATACTTCAAGGATGGGTGTCAAGAGGATGGGGCCAATCTTTTTTTCAGAGGTGCTCAGTGACAAGAGGTAACGGGCACAAACTTGCACATAAGAAGTTGCATCTAAACAGGAGAAGGAACTTACACACTTTGAAGGTGGCAGAGCACTGGAACAGGCTGCCCGGAGAGGCGGTGAAATCTCTATTGACATTCAAAATCCACCTGGACATGTTCCTGTGCATCTGCTCTGGCAGAGGGATTTGACTAGATGATCTCCAGAGGTCCCTTCCAACCCCATATCATTTTGTGACTCTGTGAGTTACGAGATTTATTAATTTTTCCAGTGAAATAATTCCTGGTACATAGTCTTTGATTTCTTCCACTTCCACAGAAAAAAAAAACACCCACAAACACTGATTTAAGAAGTAGCAGCAGCTTGAATGGCTTCATTTATAAACCACCCAAACAAATGGCCTGAAGTCATAGTATTCACGCTTTTAAACTGCCATCTTGGATTCTATAAGTGGATTCCCAGAAGATAGCATAATGCATTTTAATAGAAAAAGCAGTTGCAATTCAGTAGCAGTGGCAGTTCCCCAAGGCACAGACCTGAACAGGACCCATGGGTCAGAGCACCGACACCCATCTCTCCTTACCTCCTGCAGAGTCAAGCTCTGCCATGGTTTAAGAAGCCTCACCAAGTGAAACAAGGCAGAGCAGTTTCCTTCTGCATGGGTTTTTGTAAGAGCCCACACATGCTTTTTGTTATCTGCATTTTTCCCCACCTGTATTTTTTTATATGGCTCATAAGTGGCTGGCAGTGAGGATCACAGAGCACTCAAACCTAATACAAGGAAAACAAGCTTTTGTGAGCGCTGATATGATGCAATTGGGTGCAAAGAACAGGAATGGAAAAAATGGTGGAAGAGAATGGGAGAGCATTACAACAGAGAGACCAGCTGCTGGCACAGCTACACCATCACACCTCATCCTGGCTGACGTTACAGCTGAGGTGACACCACAGTCAAGCCAGATGACATTAGCTCTTCCAAAGACCATTGCCAGACCCATGCTCCAGTTTCCATACAGCAACTCCACAGTCTCAGGAACGACAGAGACAGGGTCAGGTACAAAATGCAGTACTGGGAATCCCTAGCAGGGAATTGCAAATAAAGGCAAGCATAGACCCCCAGGCCCTAGCATTAGCTACGAGCCCAGTACTAGGAGGGACCCATGGGTTAAATCTAATCTTCCACAAACACAGACAAGCTTGTTGGGTGACCTGTATCTTGCATGAAAGGGCTCGGCCTGGCTACCGTGCCTGCCTCACATGCTTCACTCCACATGGAAACACTCCTTCAGAGTTTGCAATGGGAGCTTGGGCAAGTGGCAGTTCTAAGGCACCTGTTAGCATTAGAGCCCTCTAACAGACCATGAATTTGGCTCCCAATGAACACTTCGCTATCAGGTTCTTCTGCTGAGCACCTCCTCTGAACTGCAACTTTCAATCCCTCTTTCTGCAACCTGTCACAACCGTTCTGGCTTTGGCCCAGTCCTGTGGAACTCCAATAATGAAACGGTTTGAATTACTGCGCTGTTACCAGACACAAATCTTGTCTGAGCTAAGACAGAGAGGTGTGTAAAACGGGACTGCACACACTCATCCCTGGCAGACAGATAAGGGGACAAGGCAGTTTTCTGGTGCAGTTGTAATAGCACAGCAGAGCCTTGCACTGCACAGGGAATGTGGTGCTATTCGTGACATCCACAGAAATTCAGTGTGCTTTGGAGTGATTTCAGTGGATTTAACAGAGTGCCTCCGGTCTTTGACTGGCACTCTGGAGTCTACAACATTGTTGGCTGGCTCCTTTACCTCAGAAAATTCTTGAACACATTGACAAAAAAAAAATCTAATAGAAATCTCTGCAATTCCTTCAATATAGTTTGTTTTATTAGAAGAATAGCTTAGGGCAGAACAAAATAATCATGGCAAAATAAAGTTTGGAATAATTAAGAGACTTTACAAGCCTCAAATCTCAAGTAATCTCTCTGCTGGTTATTGCTGTGCAGCACAGTAACAATGTACCCATCTTTCACAGCAAGGTGTGGTGCTGCACTGTAACTCAGCACTCCTGCAGAGCATCACATGCAGCCACAGTTCAGAGAGCAAGAAGGAAATGTGCTTCCTTCCATTGTTTTATTGCCATCTCACTAATAATGCAGCTTTTAGTCTACTCAAGTTATGTCTGAACTGGGCAGAGACAAAAACAACCCCTCTTGCCCTCCCCAGTGACTGGATATCCACATAGATTCTGCTGATTTCAGAAAGAAGAATTAACAAATCGTCAATTAGGCTATTAGAAAAATAAATATTCTTATGCAGGAAATATACTGATCCCTACAATTAATCTATTACTAACTACTTACTTGTAACATTAATTGCATGACTCACAGTGCCTGACTTTTTTATTTAAAAAAACCCAGAACCACTACCCAACCATCCAAAACCCACAGGCCATGGAGTGGGGGTGTCTGAGGCCTTCAGACACACTGAGCTGGCTTTTACTTCAAAGGATGAATCATCAGAACCTGGTCGTTATCAGTAGAACAGGCCTGCACAATAAATGAGGTGAGTTAGCCCTTCCCTGGAGGTGTTTCTGTCTCTTGGCTACAGAAAAATAACACAGCTTGGCTGCAAGCAAACTTTTTACATTATATAAACCAAGCAAAACATATTTCTATAGCAAAGGTTTTCTGAAATAACCCCGATAGTTCTCACAACATAGCAAGCACTCCATCCAGAGTTTCAGTATACATTTCAGCAAGAACAGAGACACACAGGCAGTATTCCTTTTACTCTACCCTTCCAATGTTTATAGAGAAAACAAAATCTGCAAGTTTCACTCCCACATACCCATTATTCTGGTCTGCATAGGTCACTGCCATAAAGCTATACGGTTCCCTAAGTGCAGAGCAAGTCTGGAGAATCCCAAACACAATCCAAATCAAATATATTTGATGCAAACAACAAAATCTGGAAACAATAAAAAGTCTGGGTATAGTCATGTGAGACTGTCAAGATAAAGTAACCATGTAAGAATTACAGATATTCCTGGGATACAGATGCATCAGAGTGTTTTAGCCCCAGGTTCTTCGCTAGCCTCTGTTGTAAAAAAGAATGTCCCATTTTATAAGAACTCTTAACAGCACAGCTTTTAATCAAGTCTTACAGCTGATGCTTAAAAAGAACATCCTAGCCCCAAGCACTGTGAACGGACTAGAGGGGTTCTTGTTTGTTTTTAATGATGTGGTTTACTCATTAATAAACTCCTGCTGTATTTTCCTCATGCCACAATTTCATGCCACGGTTGGAGCAACAGCTTGGCTCTCAGGCTGGAGGTTGATGAGGGAATTGCTTGCTTGGGCCAGCTCTGCAATGGATACTCGTCCTCTTTGTTTGATATACTGAGCCACAGCAGTCATCTCCTCTGGAGTGATGTAGATGAACTTTCCTCTGTCATCAATCACACCTGCAGGGGGAAAGAAAAGACCTTGAAGTCAGCACTTCAGCTTCTCTCACTTTCCGACAGACATCAGTCACTGCTTTGGGAAGGGATGTTCAAACTGCTGAGGCTGCATTTCCTATCTAGGGCAGGCAGAACAACGCATTAGCAGTGAAGCTTTTATCTCCTCTCTACGGTTGGGTCTTTGAGCAGGAGTATGACAATAGCCAAGTGCCTTCATAGGCGTAATTTTGTTCAGCAAAATAACATGTTCTTTTCATTGTACACAGCTAGCTGGTAGTACCACAGCAGCTACTTCAGGTATATAGTTTTGGTGCTGCTGTTTTAGGACCAGGCAGCTGGTAGAGAAAGACAGAGCAGCCCAGGAGGCAATTCAGAAACCCTGTGGGGCGCAGATTAGCCTTTCCAACTTACCCTCTGACATAGAAATTGAGCTTCATTCCCTAGTTCACTTGCTCTATCAAGAGCAAGAACAGACCTCTCTGTTCTTAACATATTACAGGGCCAAACGCACAGCAGAAAACCTCACTGGCAAGCATTTTAGGCCACAGAAACAGCCAGGACAATACACATCCTCATGCTTTGATTCAGAACACTTTTAGGTCACTCAGTGGGTACACACGGAGTACCATTTAAGATAGCTGTTTCCCAGCCATGACCAGAGGATCAGGTCAGTCAGTGTTTGCACTGGCACTTTCTCCTACTTCATTCTTGGAAAGAAAAAGATTGTCCATAAAATAGACTTGTTCAGACAGGGAGTCATCCATGTGCTCAGTCTCTGCTTACATTCCAACTGTGACTGCATGGGTACATGGCTAGGAACAAGCACTTCACTTATTACAGCGTCCTGGAGTGCTCTGGGATGTTTGCTTCTCCCATAGCATGCCATACTCTGGTACTGGCTTTAGCCACAGCACCTTAAAAACATACTTGTGAACTACCTCAAAAACATCCAAATGATTCTTTCAAATTCAGATTTCAGAAGACAACATTTGCAGCTGGCTGCTCAGCAAAAGGTCTTCAGCAGGGCTGAACCAACAAGTGGAACCTTGTGCTGGTTCCTGAACTTCTGGGGACATTCACCCCCCCAACTCTGTGTAATTGATCATAGAAGCAATCACATCCCATAGTGCTTTAAAATAGTACCTTCATGGCAGCTGAAGCAGAGATGATAAAAATATGCATTTATGAAGTCCTGCCAGGATCTTCTACAGTTCAAAACAGAAATTATACTGGAAGACTCTCTCTACCATATTTAAAGCATTTTCTGCACCACCTATTCACCAGCTAAAATACAGTCCCCTTTATGTGTTGACTATCACCTGTTAGAGTGCCATCTGCCATCAGATCCTGGATTCTATTAATTGCATCCTGTTCAGAAGGGAAAAAGGAATAACAAACTGATCAAGAGGAAGGCAATAAACATTTTGCATGTTCAGAGAAACTACAGATGGAGCTTACATTTAATTCCTCTGTGCTGAAGACTTCAGTGAAGGACATACATCAGTATTTCAACACAGACAGATGCAGTAAGCCCTTTGGTCTTCGAAGGATGACATGAGCTTCTGCATTTTGGGGTGTGCAAATAACTTCCTTGTTCCCAAAAGAGACTTTAGTTGCTAAATTAGCTGTTAATTTTATGAAGGGTGTGGTTATAAGCATATTCCCAGGGAAAGGCTGTATTGTGCCAATGCAACACACCAGTTCCATGAAGTACACTGAGGTAGTAGTTCTCCAAGAACCTGTTTACACTTAATACATTCCAGAGCTTTTTGTATTTTTTTTTCCATGCTACATTGAAGAGGAAATCTATTTTACCAATCCAAAGAACAATTGGCTGAATTTGTTGATGGGTTAACTCTATAGTTGCTCCAAGTATGCAGTTCCAGTACACCTTAAACTAGTATCTGAGATTTGTTTTCCACAGTTCTCCCTCTCCTTTTCTTCTACTTACATGACTGCAAAAGTAAATTATAGTTTAGATTTCTACCAGATAAAGTCCCTTAACAGACTCACTGTGTGCTTAAATGAAGCTCTGGTTTAAGAGAGAGGCAGAGACACAGCAGCCCAGACTTACAGTAGTGTGAAGTTGATGTGAAGGGGCACCCCAAGATCAGGTTAGGTACAGAGCAACAGGAAATGGTCACTTAGAAATACATGCCTAATGCGCTCACATTGAAGCAAATTAAGCCACAACTATTCTTCAGAGTTAAACCATAAAATATTTAAAGAGCAGAAATAATACAGGAGAAAAACCCAACACAACAACAAACAACAAAAAATCCCCAGAGAGATACTACACCATAAACTCACTTTTACAGGCTTAAATGGTGCTGAGAGGGACAATTTTCTGAAGTACTGCACCAGAAGATATAACTCCTTAAATGTTTTAAGAACACACAAGCCATTGGAGCAAAACACCTCATCTACTGATCGCCTGCAAACATCACAACATTGTCCAATTACATCGGCAGTGTCGGAATTTGTTTCTGGCTCTGCTTTTGTTCCTAAGTACGGTGCACTGATGACTAGATTCACAAATAGGATCCATTGGCCAACAGGCAGCTGCGCAAGAGGCAGACTGAGCACTTTTAACTGAAACAATCTTCTAAACCAACAGCTCTTCACTGGCTGGCTGGTACTTTGCTTGACTTTTGGTGAAGATCAGCAAAGTCAGCCCTAACAATGTGGCCGTTCATCATTGTCAGTAATGCTCAGATGCACAGATATTACCCTTATTTACCCACTTTCTCTACTGCCCTTTTAGACTCGTTGCTTGTACTTGCACCCCAAAATTTAGTACTTACCTGTGTTCTTAAACCCAAATGTGAAGCCAAGTCCTCCAACTGGATTACTTTTGTTTTCTATGGAAACAAACAAGAATTAAAAACAGCTGATGAATTAGAAGACTTGTATATTAATTTTCCTTTCAAATAAAAAAATAATTTAATAGAATGATAGATTCTAATTTGTTTAACTATCTTCTCTTAGTAAACACTTTCCTGTGATGAAAAACTCTACCTTAAGTTACTTAAGCCAATCTGCTCCGTGGAAAGACTAATGCTCTCACATACTCAAGTGAAGATTCAAATATACTTGCCAGTGTTCACCCTGAGCCTTTTCTTACATTAGGAAGACAGGATGAGCACAAGCACAATGAACTGCCATGGCTTGGTTCTCCTTGCTGAGTTTCTCAGCTGCTACCTTTAATGTTCAGTATGCTTTAGTAAAATCTCTTTTTGTTTAAGAGGTGTTTCAAAGAACAATTTAAATCGATCATGGGTATATATCAGCACACAAATTATTCTATTCTAAATAAAAATCCAGACAAGACTGGCAACATTAAGTACTTTAGTCTGTTTTACTAATGTCATGTGTGTTAATGCCATTAATAATCTTCCTAAGCAAGTGAACACCTTACTAAAATTGTCAGTGTTGGATGCATACTGTGACCATGCTCCTGCCCAGGTAGCACAATGATCTCTGAGAACAAAGGCAGAGGCAGGAACTGCAAATTTTCATTTTGCTTTTGACAGTCTTACGGCAACCTTTCTCAGTCAGGACACAATGACCACTGCTGGTTTTATGCTTCTCTGTAGCTCTAGACAATTACAGAGAGAACACCTGAAGCACTTGGTTCCTGTTTTCTTATCTGCAAAAGTTTTAAAAATTTATTTCTTTAAATGAAGCAAAAAGATACACTATTTGTAAGGAGCTTGGGAAATAAAATTTTTTTGAAATCTCTGTAGTTTACTCTCTGGACTACATTTCTAAGAGCCATATACGTATGGCCACAAGAGCCACATTTACATTACTAGATACAATACTTCAAGTGATAAATGCATTTGTTTTTGATCTTGAGAGAACACTGGAAGGACTCCAAAATAGATGAATCTTTTTCAGTAATAAAATCAGACAAAAAAAGTCACACAGAGACTTAGTCGTTGTGAAGTTTGATGCAGCCAAGCTAGAGAACTGAATACCATGGACTGAATGCATGGAATTGGAACCAGTCCATGGAATTCAGTTCTCAGAGCTGGGAACTGCCAAGATTCGTCACATCTTCTTTTAAAAGGATGGGGGGGCAGGTTGCAAAGCCACATAAACAAGAAAAACAGGATTTAAACCTTCACCTAAAGATATTCACCCTCAATGACCACATTTATTGGAAGCTTTTCAAGATGGAGCCTGCTGTGAATAAGATCCCAAAGGATGGGGTGGAATGAGGATGCACTCCCCTCCACACTCTGAAATATAATGACATTGTGAGGTCCCAAGTCAGCAAAACTCTTCACCACATGCTTTGTGTTTTGAGACAGGCTTAACTTTCATACAGCAATACAGCAACATATACACATCTACACTTTACAGAATTGATTTAATTTATGTTATGATTCTGCAGCTATCCTCAGCAAGGGATGAAACACAGCGAGAGTTCCCAGGATTAGGATGAGAAAGATTTTTTTCCTTGTCTCGTAAGTATTATTTTTCTTGAAGAAAAAACAGGAAGGGCTAAAGCCTCTGAGTTCTTTGCTATCCCTTTCAAATGTAGTATGTGGTTTCAATTCACTGGCTGTAATTCAGACACATTCAATGGTATGCTGTCAAGGCAGGTGAGAAGAGTGTGACAGACAAAGTACAGTCTCCTATTTCCCTGGGCCAAGAGAGCTAGAGCTGCACAGCAAGGGAACTGCTCAGCCGCTCTTTCACCTCTGCCCACTTAATTATTTATTATTTTCCTGAAGTGCTCAGAGAGCTCACAGAGCTGGTTTCTAAGGTGTGTCGTGCAGCTACAGCACTGCTAAGTAAAACCATAAGGCTCTCATTAAGAATTGGTTATTTCCCTTCTCTGAGAGCAGAGCTGTTGAGTCTGTAACTTCAGGACTGTACACTGTAAGAAGCAAACACACAGGATGGCAACTGCAGCAGAGGCAACACCACAGCCTGAGGTGTAAAGTGGTGACATTGCAGCACATGGGTTAAACTGGTTGTGAGGCTACTGTGAAACCCCAAAGGAAGGGAGATGCTCAGCTTTCAGAAAAGCAGAATTGGGGGGCATCAAACCTTTTGGTGCCTTTAAGAAAAATCACATTTAAAACAATCCTATGAGGCAGAGCTGGAAAAAAAAGCTCCATTTTTTATCAGGCACCCTTAAAAAATAAAAAGCATGGGGTGAACTACTTCCAACCAGTTATACCAGTAAAATAAGTTATTCAACAGAAGAGCTTTTTTTTTAATGTCAATTGCTCTTTTAATTTACACATTTTTCAGACAGCTTAGCACTGCTTCTTGATGTAAGTCAACACTTTCTGTGAACAGAACAGAAGATAAGGGCAATACATGATCTATATATTAAGCATACTTTCAAGATTAAAAAGAGTAATAAAACTTGTAAAATAAAGCAATGGCCCAGTTCTGCAACTCATCTCTACATAGGAAATCTGGTGTTGAAGCACTTTTAAATTAGGTTCTTAGCTTGTGCTTTATTGCTCTGACGTCAAGTAGTAGTGACTAATATAAAACAACACATATGTGCTTAAACACTGATCTGAGAGTTTGTGACTAATCTGTTCCATCCATCACAACCATGAGGGTAATGTGAAGAATCAGACCTTACTATTTTACCCCTGGAAAACCCTCCTATTTTTAGTGGAAAATACCAAGGGACATTGAAATACTACTGTTCCACCTACTGTTATCCTAGGGCAGCTAGTTTATCAATAAAGAACAGCATGTTTTCCTTAATACACAACTTGGCAGTATCTTGAAAATGTTTTATGGGACTGGGTGAACTGGGATCACACCGTACCATGTAGTCCATTTCCACAGTTAGTAATCGAAACAGAGGGGTGGTCTTAACAGACATGGCCATTTCAAAGTTCCCCTCCCCTCCAAAGAAATCTCTTTGGTTTCTATGGACAACAGAATATTGAAATCAGTACATGTCTGCAATCTGAAATGTGCTATCTAAAGGCTCATTGCTGCTCCATGGTTTTACTTGGGCTCTTTAAACATGTTACCCATAGCTTTTCCAATTTACTCTCAGCTGTCTCATCTGCTTTCCGTGCTGCTTCTGATCAAAGTGGACTAGCTTAGGCTGTGGAGTTGGTTACTGAATAGGGGCTATTTTCATTTGAGCTGCAGCAATGAAGGCAAGTCCTGACTTTGAGTTCTATGAGCTTAGACATTTCCCAAATCCCCGAGATCATAAGAAAGCACGACAGACGTAAACCTGATGAAAGCCTCTTTCACTGTGGCCTGATGGCCAAAAATGTCAGTGACTCAGGAGGGAGAGAGCAGCACAGCAAAAGGTGTAACTTTGCAGGGACTCTAGAACGATCGAGCTCAGACTTGCACAGCAAATCACTCAAATTGACTTCTTGAGCAGAGTCATCTATGAGATGAATCTAAGTGAAATTTCGGATTTTTGCTGGGCTAATGGACATGTAAAACTGGTTGAGGGCATGAGATTATGGATTAACAAAACGATTAGGACTTCACTAAGTATACAAGTCATTTGCTTACTAATGAAGCCTTTCACACACATGCCATACATTGTCAGATAAGAGTCCAGTTTCCAGTAAAAGAAGAAAGGGATTCATTAGGACAAAAGATTTGCATAACATTATTAGATTAAGAGTAGGAAAATGCATTTGACCTTTGATATATCAATAGTGGAGAAAGAAGCATTTGTCCTTACAGATCAAAAGCAGAAATTCCCATAAGCAGACCACATGTTTTAAATAACCAACCATACAATATGATGAAAGGGAGGCTAGGAAGTAATTTTCTCCTTAAATATTCCTTCCAAGTATTCAGACAACACTGCAAATTGCATGGACAAAAACAAGAAAAGAAATCACATGAAAAGTTGGATTGACCTTTACAGTGCCAGTGTTTCAAACACAAACACATCCTGCACAGCAAGCCACATGCTGGTAGGAGATGGAGAGACTATTTTCTAAATCAGTAGCTGATGTTCACAAGCAAAAAGTCTCAAAGTCCCAAGTCCCAATCAACAGGAAACACCGATGTTCATAAACTGAGGGTGATACACAAAGCGTACACTTTATAACACCTTTCCCTATAAAAGAGAGTAAGAGCTACAGTCCTGTCCTGAAAAGCCAAGACACAGCTATCATTGCAAACCATTTTAACAGCGATGGACATGTTCATACATGGTTAAGTAAATAATGCAGACTATATCTAAAATATCACTTTTGTTACTTGTTGAACATTTAAGTAAATCTAAGAGGAAGGAAAGATTTCCCTTCTTTCTGAAACTCAGCTCTTTGACAAAGGTATTTTAAACAATCTAACAAGTACAGAAGGAAGAGAAAGCCTAATGGCAGCTTACCTTAACATATTCAAGAAATTCCACTAGAAAGCTGCGAGACTGAATACAGCAAAGAAAACAATTATTATTTTAAACTCATGAACATTAAATGCATTGCAAACTTGCTGACTACAAATACTATAAAATTGTTTAGCTTGCGTACTTCTGAATTTTGAAACACACAGGGACATTTTTGAACTGGAAAATAAAAATATAGTTTTAATCCTAACTAGGAATTTATGATAAATATTTTCTAAGACAGGATATAGCTCAAGTACAATTTGTGTTTAAGTGTTTTCTGAAAGGAAATCTTTGAATCTTTCCTTTTTCACATCATACATATCCTAGAATAGCCTTATATGTGTGTGCTTGTGCATTGGGTATTAAGTTACATATACACAGCAAGGACATTTTGTACAGAGTGCTTCAGGAGACAGCTCATGCAGATGCTCTAGTGTAGCACACAGCTGCACAACACATGTGGAAGCTCAAGCTGTTTTCAAAGCTATACACCTGAAATTCAGCATTTCAACATAAGTGACTCAATTTTCAAAGGCAATGCAAACAACATGCATTTAAGTTAACAGGAGATCAAGTTACTCTGCAACCCTGGAAATCAATCAGCCTTAATTAACTGCTTAAGTCTGGTCTAAGGAATTTAATTTTCAGCATGAGTTTCAGCACGCTAGCCTCAACAACACAAGGCCAATTCAGCTATTGTAAAATGATACAAAAATGCTTCAATACTTTATCCACCACAAGACAGAAGGGTGGCTTACCATTTCTGCAGGGCTGGTGTCTCCAAATAATTAAGTACCTGTGATCGCTTCTGAAGATGACTTTCAAGTCACCTACTATTAATGTACTATATCCCTGTCCCTACCAAAGATATCTTATGTGAGACCCAGGGATCATCAACTGCCTGCTAGCTCTTTTGAGTGAGGAACACCCTTCTCTGTTCCCACATAGAGAAACATTAATTTTTCCTTGACAGGTACCTGTAGGAACACAGACAACAAAACACATTCTAGCTTTAAAGGGGGTCTAAAGTAGAGCAATTTAATATTTTATCTGTAATCTGATCTTCTAACAGAATAGATGCACATTTTTGAAGAAACTTTCAACAGAAGACATGCATTTCACTGCTCTCTGCATCTTTGGAAACTCCCTATCACCAGATACAACTTCTCTTGGTGCTAATCCTAGCACGAATTTCTCTTAAAGGAAAGGGGTCCATAGTGAGAACTTGTGACTAATGTCAAGCAGTATTAACTCATTATGAGCTCCTCAGCCCAAAGCCACTCTCAGTCATGCTAAGGGCAAAACCACTCAACTCTACAGGGTTGCTTTAGAAGAGGAGCAAATTACCATGAAATGTACCATTGGACAGCTCAAATTTGGCTACTACAACCCAAGAGCAACTTCAGCATTTGACAGGAATTAAAATTAGTCTAACAGGTTATCAGCAGGCAGAATAAGAAGACTGCCTCCCACAACAGTGGAAATTTTCAAGTTTGCTGTGATCCTATGTCAAGTATCACATTTCACCCACCACCCCCAGCAGCGCATCTGCAGGCAGCCACAGGAGGAGCATGCTAGAATGTTATGCAGTGTTGGAAATACCATCAACCATAGCAATCTTTTGCAACAACTGAATGCACAGCTTTCCAGTGTAAAACCCATAAACACTTAGGTTGTATCCTGTGAATTCTCTCAAAAGAAGCCTTTTAAGGCCAGAGCTTGTTTTTTCATTTGATTTCACAGCAGCTCCTTTGGTCTAGAAAACAAAACCAAACCCAAGGAATTCCAAAACATGCGGACATTACCAAATTCCATATTTAGCCTTGCTTTCATGTGGCCCACTGTATATGGGTAGGGCAGAGCTGACGACAGTAAAGGAGTATGTGACTTCCAGGATGAGTTTTATTTTGGTCCTCACATTAAGGGAGGAGAGAACTTATTTCTACTGACAGGCATTTGCCTTAGCACTGCAAACTAATTTGTAGGAGTCTGGAACCAGGGACTGTAGCATTCCCCAAGAAATACTCCAGGTTAACATGTACCACGTACACAATCTAGCTTTTACATGCAAAAACATTTGGCTGATTCTTAATTTCAAGTACATTTTGCACAAGACAGAATGCAGTAAGGGCCACCTAAGTCTAGCAAAGGTAAAGGAAACTGCATTAATAGTCTAACATACATACATACCTCTTCCTCCGTCATTGATTCTTCAACCCCTTCCTCTTCAACAACAAAACTCTCCTTCAGCTTCAGGTACTCTTCATACTCCCTCTTCTCCTCTTCTTCCTTTGCCTTCCTTTTTTCCTCTTCCTGGACAAGAGATGACAAGTGGTCAGTTTTAAGTAGTGTCTTCTTTATCTTCAGTCTGGTTTTACTAGAACAGACAGCAGATAAAAGTTTTCTAAAGTGAGCCTAAGCTCTCCAATGATGGTGTCATTAATTTCACAAGCCACCCTTAAGGCAGTAAGCATCTTGCATGGTAGTGTAAGCTTGCACACGATACACCTAGTTCTTAACAGACATGACACAGGAGAAAAATCACTCGTATATAGCAACCTGCTTTCTTAATTTGCATGAATATGTTTCTTCTGCAGATCCCGTGACAGGAAATCCCTGCCCCTAACTGTACTTTGTTGCAACATCCACATATTCAGTAACTGGCCCCAATTCTGCTCTGCTATGCACTACATTTCAGTAAGAGTGTAGTTACAACACTTTGTATTCAACAAAGAATATTGGAGTTACACTGCCCTACATCTGTGTGAGAGAAGCTGTTCTGCAAAAGTTTCAAGTAAAATCTCTTTTTTATGACATACAAGCAGCTATGCCTACATGGAATGTAAAGAACTGTATAAAGTATTTAGGCATAGAAGACAAGGTATGACCGTATTAAAAAGGGTTGGTTTTTTTTTTTTTTTACACATTTGATTGTTAATCAACCTACAGGCTGTTTTAGTTATTTGCAATAAAAATAGTTTGAGTTACCCACCCTGAAAGAAATGTTGAAGTCTTAAAAGCAAACAAACAAAACCCCAAAGTAATGCTGACCCAGAAAACTCCAAGACCAACATCAGTGAAACAGCGACACAAACCGGGTAATGTAGAATACTCACACATTCAACACAGCAAAACTGTGATTAAATGTTTTAAAATGGGATAGATTAATGAGCTTCCAGTAAAAAGCTTTTCTTATTTGAAAAGTTTTTAAAGTAATTTGCAGCTTTCTGTGATTCTCTTTTAAAATTTGTTTTGCTCTTCTCCAAAACAGTTTACACATGTAACTGCACACAGAAGAAAAATGTTTCCTTACACAACAGCTTCTTCCACAGAGAAATTTATGTTTGTACAGCACACAGTACAATGAAATTCCAATTTGACTGGCCTCTGGTTGTTATCACATTGCAAAGACTTGACTAAAACTTACAAAGATAAGTCCTTCAAATTTCAATTACAATCTCTGGTCATTCCTTTACTATTAACAAGGAATTGATCTCTTAAAGAACAACTGTACTGATTTATAAACGCTTGTCATGCTACATCTTTGGCACTAATATGGCAATTGCTTCCTTAAATAGCTGGAAAGCAAACACTTGATCCCCTAAAATAGGAATTGACAGGAACAGGTAATTAAGTTTATTGAAAAATGTCTATATTAAAAAAGATGCCATGTGTGCCAAAACCACCCAGATACCAGAAATGGGGATGGGAGGGTTGCTGTTCAATTAAAAAAAAAAGAGAGAAAGTGTATTTGGTCCCAATTGTGTTTAATCAAACTCCCAGAAACTCATGAGAAGGAATGCTATCAACATATGAAATCAACAGGACTGAAATGATCTTACTCTATGTGAAAAATCAAAACTATTTTTTTAACTGCTATCTCATGAAAAATCTACAGATCTAAGGAAGCTTTTGAGACAAAAAAAGACCATTTGCTGGGTCATTCATCACTGTAATGATTATTAGCAAAAGTCCAACAGCAGATTTTTTCCTTATAAGCACTACCAATGCCAAGAACAACATAACCATATCTCATTTAGAAGTGACAGCAATTGTTCTTTTCTTATAAGTGCATTAAATTTAATCTTGGTCCTGGAAATACAAGAATGATGTTCTTCCCCATGTCTGCTATAGAGGTTTCATTTCAACAGGATTTGAAACGAGAAAAAAAAATAAATAAAAAAAAATCACAAAATCTGAAAATTGCCTTGGTAAATTTCTAGGTGGATCTAAAAAAAAAATATTGAAAGACAGTGGCCCATTTACAACTGACAACAAGCAACTAAAAAGTGTTTTGCTGTTTCTGGAAAGTCTAACAACTGAACAAGACTTGTTTCTGTCTTCTTTACCTACCTGAATAACAGTATTTTCAATTTTATTAAAGCATACCTGCTCACTACTACCAGCACTTCCATTTCCAGCATCTCTGCTGTAGGACTGGCAAAGCACTCAGCTACCAATTTTTCCTTTGCAGTCTCTTTAAAAGCCAATGTGAATTTATTTTCCAGATTGGTCAGGAGAACATTTCCAGGTGGCCCGAGACATTGCTTTAGTAGCTTAAGTGTCATCCCTCAAAGCCATGTGATTCCTGGTGGCTGTAACCTCCTCTGCAACAGTATTTCCAGAAGCTTTTTAATAACTAAAAATCCCAGCCACTTCCTGCAGTCCTACATACTTTACTACCTAAATTCACCTAGGATTCAATCTGTAGAAAAAGAAGGATTTAGCCACTAAGTTCAAAGCCAATAGGAGAGATGTATTCGTGCAAATACACTGGGAGAAGCAACCAGCAACAGCAGTGGAAGACGAGCAGGGGGAAATCTAGCAAAGTCAGGCTGGTTGTTAGCACTTATTCTCAGCTATTTTTCTTACCATCATGCCAACACTCTTCTTTCACATACCCGAGTCATGCAGCAGTTGCATGGGAGGTGTGGGGTCAAGTTTAGGCACACTGCATTCCCACAAAAAACAGTCTACCTATGTGTAACCCACACACAGAGACACTTTCAGCACCCCAGGGTCTACTAATGAAAAAGAGACCAGTACTTGTTTCATGCAAGTCATACAGGGGGCAATCAGCTCAAACATCAATTTTAAAAAACCCACATCTTTGTTAGTCAGGTTTTTTTGCCTCTCCTCATTCTGATCTCATTAACTGCTTCGGAGTTAAGTGGTAAAGCATGTGGCTCAGAGGAGAGATAATAGCTGGGCCACCTCCCTTCAAGGATGGGTGGGGTGGTGGGGAAATCCCAGCATCATGGAAATTTGGTAACTGCAGATGCTCACCTTCAGCTGCAAGCTTTTTTTTTTCCTTTTCAAAGCAGGTTTGCTTCTCTCCTCACCCACCTAAATCTTACCCAAACTGGGGGCTTCCTACAGTGTAAAGATTTATTTTTTATTAGTTTATTATACACTCATGAAGGACAAACTCTCCCACTCTGATCATGTCTTTACTGGGAAAAAAATATCTTTTTAATAATTTGAACCTTTCCTCATTCTCTCTTTTTTTTCCTGACAAAATGTCCATGTTATTACTGCTGCACCCTCTGTGCGGCAATCATCGTGCTTCAAAACGCGCACAAGCAGCTGTACGCACATTGCACTTCGACAAACATTGCATAAAGACGAACATGTGTTTTACTGTAACCAGGTCAAAACTGTTTATGAGCCCTAATAGTAATTCGCAGTGTTGTTTTCTGTAGCTTTCAGTACAGATACTCATGCTTGTCATGAGTCTCATGTGCCACCTTGCAAAGCAGAGACATAAGAGCTTCCAGAAGTCCATGAAGCGTGTACATCTCCATCCCTCTGGGAGCCACTTTCCAGCACCCTTACTCCCCCCCCCTTCCTATACTGCACCCGGTCAGCATGCACCCAGTCCTTTCACTGCTCTCCGGCTTCTTCTGTTCCAACTGCCCACTGAGGACCTGGATTTGCTGTGAGGCTGCTTTCAGATTATTACCTTCTGTTTGCCTCTTACCTTGATCGCAATGATTTTTTCCATGACATCAAAAACATTGATTGTGCCAACTGCAAAAGATGCCAGTCTTTTACCAGGTGAAACCTATAGTGACTTAAAAACTTTTGGACTTACAGTTGGAAGCAGACTTTGACTCTGGGGATCACAAAGCCCTCTGGAGTCCTGGGATACTGCTTGAGTAACTGCACTGTTTTGACTAGTTGACAGATCACAGCCTTTGAAGGTTTATCATGCATTGCTATATTTAGCAAAGGGTGAGGACCCTTAGGATGCTGTCCAGTCAGAAGATACTGAACTACTGTTTTTACCTTCCAATGCAGTAACCCATTAAAGGTGGCACTGAGACTATATGGCCTATGGAGTAAGCAGCTTTTCTGTGAGCTCTGCCTAAGCAGCTTTCCCTGAGAGGAAACTGCTAGTTGTGTGCTGTGCCAACTCTCCTTCAAATCAGATAAGGACAAACCTGCTGACAAACAATTTATAAGCAGCTTATTAGACTGCTAAGTGGAATAGATCTCATTGCTAGTGTGGAATGTAGACCACACATGGTACTATCTTCAGCCACCACCTGCTATCAGTTGTTCCTTGTTTGCAGTCATTTCCTTAACATGCAGAATGAAGAAAAAAGCATTCTGGTTCCTATGCCAAATACTTTGACATTTGTGGACCAAAGAAACCCTCCTTGTACAATATCCAGCTTTTGTGCTGTTAGTGCAGGTTCGCAGGAAGCAAAAAGAGACAATAAATAACTTGATATAGAACAGATGAATCTCTAGGATTCCTACCCATCCCCCCCAGTTAAGACAAGAAATAAAAAAGTATCTTTAGAAAGACAGAATAAGTGTTCTTACCAGTCTTCATGCCCTCAAAATCAGAGCAGAATGAGTCCTCTGCAAGCTTTTCAACTTTTTTTTTCTTAGAAGAAATTAATTTTCAGGAAAGCATACACACTTCAAAGCTGATGCTTAAACTGCAACTACAAAGCAGCCCACATCAGCCTCCAGAAAAGCATTGTTTACATATCAATAGTGGCTATAAGTGCCAAAAAGATAAAGAAAAGCTCAGCTGAGAAGCACTCAAATCTCAATGTTCACGTAATAAAATAACAATAAATGTTTTAGAACTCAGTGCCTGTTCTTACATGATCAAAGTATCAAAGAGCCAAAACCTTAGGCTCTTAGTTCTCAAAACCTTCAACAGGGTCCTTGGGATCACTAGCCAGTCCTCTACTTCTACAGGTCTTAGGATCCAGACAGTTTTTATTTAGGCACTTAAATGCAAAACTGTAAACCTAATTGGCATGGCCCAAGCTTAGAAACTTTGGGCACAGCAGTGCTTGAGCAATACAGATCTCGTTTTAATGTAACATTGAACAAATATCAGTCCCTACTACTGCTGCAGCCTTTTGTTCCACAACAGTTAAAAGCTTGCCTGCTGGAAGACCGGTAGTTCTACCAAATCAAGCCATGTTTCCAGAGCAGTCCACTGGGCAAAGGATTTGCAGGCAACACACCCTGATCAACACAGCATTTTAGTATAGAAGAACGATTGCTGTGAGCCCGCACAAGCAGCTTCCTCAGCACAGTGAAGCTGTTGCTGAAGGAGTAAAAGCTACAAAAATCCCTGTGCACAGGGAAAAAAAATTAAAAAAAAAAAAAAAAGAAAAAAAAGAAAAAGCTCTTGTGCAAGCAATCTGCAAGGCTTTGTATGAAGGCACTGTTTTGCAACATCAGAGGAAGTTCGCTCTCATTGATAAGGTGGCAGTTGGTAAACCATCTCACCACTAAAAAACTCCAAGAGTGAAAGGGAAATCCCCAGGGTAAAGCAGAGCTGAAGCAAATGCCAATTATAAAGGAGCTTCCTCACATGCACAGCCAATCAGGTCATCAGAACACTGGAAAGGAAACTTGAATTTAAAAATATATTATCTGGTTTGCAACACTGGAGCCAAAGGGCAACCACATTTTATTTATATGTGCATACAAATATATTTAGATAGGGGGTTACTTTTCTCAAATATAGGCAAGATTTGAGCCCTCATAACTCCCTTGAAGGCACAGTTCCCAGCTGTAGTACAGCACTATGCAGTTGCTCAAAAGTAATGAGAGATTGATCGGTTTTTCTATAAAACAAAGTGAGTTTTCATCTGACTCAAGAGTTCATTACTTCCACTAGAGCCCAAATCTCAAACTACTTCAGTAGGATGTGTGTGAGAAAGGGTTAATAGTCCCAATGACATTATCAGAGACCAACACTGGCGAATTTCTAGATTTGCACGCTGCAACATGACTTTATATCCTCCTGATCTATTTGACTTCCCTTATCTGACTAACTTTTAGATGGTATTTAATGGTGCAGGAATCACCTAGTACTCTTGACTAGGATTCAGCTATTAGTTCAAGTTTGTAGCTGAAACACTGAAAAGAAAGTCTCCTTTACATAAAGGCAATCTCAACATTTACAGAAGTTAGCACAATTCTGGTAACACTTCTTCGTAATTTAGCTAACAGAGCTGGTTTTGCCAGTTTAGAGACTTGCCATTGACACCATACCTGCAGAAATACTCTGATGTACAGGAAAACGAAGGGAAAAAAACGAAGCTGACAATAGTAACATTCCTCAGACAAATTTTAGTGATAAACCAAATTTCTTGTGCCTATAGGATTATATAAACTACAGAAATGTCAGTAATCAAACTACCTCCAAAAATCATACAACCAGCTGCACTCTGGCTTTTATTTCATGAGTATCAATCACTACTGTATCTACCTTTCATAACTTTGTCTTTCCATCTCCTAATTTATATGCTGGAATACTATTACTACATGTGTAGTCCACAAGGGCTTTCTTGTGACAAAACGTTACTTGTGGAAATCCTTTCTCTGAAGGAATGTATAAATGACATTTTCTCCTATGTATTCTATAAGAACACAGTAAATCCCACGATCCTGTTACGGCTTACAGGGGCCTGGAAGAGAGAGGCAGTATCTTTTACATCATACAATCAGTCTGTAACAAAACTTGAAAGATAAGATGTTATGATCGTAAAGACAGGCTATGCTTACATGCACAGTAATCAACTATTAATTAGTTTCCTCTCCTATCAATCAGTCAAGACTAAAACACTGAAGTCTTGTATTATCGTGCTCCCTATAATACTGCTTTCTTTGCTGACTGAAGCAGAAACTCGAGCAACACAGCCTTAAACATGTGTAAGCCTTGAATCGTTCTGTTTCCTGTTAAAGACTGATGAAGAGAGAATTAAAATTACTAAAAACCGTTTGAGGATGAAAATTAAATATTATCAGAAACATTTACTTTGATCCACACTCAAAACATTCAGCAGTTGCTGGATTATCAGCCTGTCTTAGACCCAAGAAAAAAAATTAAATATTGAAAATTCTTTCTTCTGAGTATCAGAATTAACATTCTTGAATGTAGCCCAGTGGGTTAGCTTGTTGCCCTGATAGAGACTACCTGGAAAAACAAATAAACGAACAACAAAAAAAAAGATTAAAAAAAAGGTTAAAATTACAGAATCTAAGTAGCCAAG
This sequence comes from Pedionomus torquatus, assembly GCA_013398155.1. Classification (NCBI taxonomy): domain Eukaryota; kingdom Metazoa; phylum Chordata; class Aves; order Charadriiformes; family Pedionomidae; genus Pedionomus; species Pedionomus torquatus. The sequence goes on along the minus strand of VZRU01016496.1, from coordinate 3,273 downwards.
GAAGTTATTGCCTCAAGTGAATAGCAAGTTTGATTCAAGCATCTGAGAAGTTTTCAAAATTCTAGTAAGTACTCCTTTGGACTGTTGAGCACAAAGTTTAAAAATACAATAGAAGCCCCAAAGCCTTAGTTTATATTCCCATTTTCCACTGAGCTCTGTGAAATGGAGGAAGTGTTTTAGAGCAATCTTTACTAGGAAAACTGAAAATTAAAGTAAAAACAAATAAGATTTTCCTCATTCAACCACAGTAAGTTACTCAGCCCTAAACTGAACAGACATTGATTAAAAAGAAAGTCAAGTATGTTAATAAACACATTCTGTGTGAAAAGTTGTCTAGTCAGAATTTCACCCTTATTTTCTACTCAACTCTTCAACCATGCCTGACTGGTCCTGATTAGCCAGCTGTACTGCTAAACCCCAGTCAAACCCACAGGCAATCACCCCGGTAAGATCTTTATGCTAGGCTACAGCTTTTTTTGACCAGGTTGGCCAAGCTCAGCTGCAATTGCTTAGCAATTCACTTGCTGTGCTGCCACTACTCTGAAAGAAATTGAAATTCTGTTCATTAGCCTCTTCTAAAGGCAGTGACATTTAAACAATGCTAGCATCCAGCAAGTGTGCCCTCTTAATCCTTCCCAGACTATTGCAGTCATCTGGTTAATTTCAACCAATTCTTCGGGGCTGAGGACATTGAATTCCTAGAAACTTAATAAAAAAATTAAAAATTAGGTAACGAGGTGGAGACAAAGCACTTAAAAAATACACCAATAGAGGAAACCTGCCATCTCATTTAACTGTTATGCCAAGCTCCATGGCATACAAAAATGGGCAACAGATGTGCTTTAGAGGCAGTCAGAGCTTGTCTTACGTCTTACTGAGCAGCAAATACAAGGAGGAGAAATTTGCAATGCTTCAAAGAAAATCAGAGTGGTCACAGGGACCACAAGGCATTGGCTGGTGCTACTGAAGTGTGTGGGCAGGAGAAAAGCAATAGACACAATCCACAGGAAGCCAGGGCTGATAGTTCTGCTGTTGGCGAACAGCTTGGCCAAGTACAGGAGTGGCTCAGACTGGCTGAGATCAGTTAACTAGTCTCAGAACTCACGCTTTGACCACTAGGGTACTTCTAGATTTCTACACCTTTCTCAGAAGGGCAGCTGTGGAATAATTGGTCTCTTGGAAGTTTATCCAAGTTACAAGTCAAAGTTTTGGCCCATGCTATATATCCTGATGTTGTAGTACTGACAATCTCCTCATTTCAATTTCTGAAATTCAGGAGCCCTCAATTGATGAAAAAAGAAACAAAAAAGAGAGAGTTCAGAAGATAAAGGTAAATGTAGATTCTACAAAAGATCTCATGGATACAATCTGTATGCATAATGTATGGAAAAAAAAATAATTGTAATTGCTTTATCTTGCCTTCATACCTCCAGAAGAGGAAAGGAAAAGTTATCTTTTCCTCTTTTTAAGTATTATCAGCAACACACCCCACTTACACAGCCTGTGCTTTGAACAAATTAGAATAAATCTGCTCATTACAAACCAGAGACACAAATTTCCATGCACATTTAAGTATCTGAAAAAAATAACACCGAAAGCTGGAAGCTATACTCCCCTGGGACAGCAATCAGTAAGTACTGGATTGTGCGGAACACTTTAGTCCTTGCCTCCAGAAGGATGTTGCAAAACTACCACACAACTTGCTCAAGCATGAGAGAGCATGAAACTCATTCCTAGTTCTTAGCCAGTAGCACTGATGCCCAGAATACACAAAGCAGCTTTGAAATAAGTTTGCCTCCCTCACCGATGAAAGTATTCAAGAAGAGCATTTCAGTTGCATGGTACCTGTTTTTCTGGGTCACCCCTGCTAACACACATTTGTATGCCTAGTTTAAAAAAATCTTTAATTGTGAAACACACATAATAAATTTGTATAGTTAGAATAAATTTGTATAATTTTACACACCAATTCTAAAATTGATTGCTGATGTCTTTCACTTTTTTGCCCTGCTTGTTACAGTTGTCAGGCAGGCAGCTCAAATGAGCACATTAAGGGGACCAGTGAAGTTGCAAAATCTCCTTTCTTGTGAGACACTCAAAGACAGGCTGGTCAAGGTCCTGAGCAACCTGCTCTAACTGGACAAGGTTTGAGCAGGAGGATGGACCAGATTCTGTGATAACCAAACTTCTCTCATCACACACAAAGCAAGCAATTCCCAGAATTTCTCTCACTACTAGGTACACCTCTTTCCTTCGTGTACCTGCATTTAGAAAGCTCCTGGATGAACTAACAGCCAACTTCATCAGCTATGTTTGTCAACATAAACTGACCAAACAATCTGTCACTACTGCATACGGCAGCAGCAGATACAATACCAGGAGACTGGGTTTCATTTTGCCCTAGACTTGACCATGGGTGGGTGGGTGCTGCTGTATGTGTATTGATGTTTGGAGCGGTTTTCACTTCTGCCAAGCACTTCAGTGAACAAAGCTGGGATCTACAATTGAAATAACTGAATGTTACCATAATTCAAAGAAAATGGAGGGAAAAAAAAAAACCAAACAAATTAAAGATGTATGCAATAGTAATGACAGTCAAATGGAGTTCTGCTAATCACAGAACTTACATAGAAACAATCTCAAAGACAAACCTGGTTCAAAATTTCCATCTATAAAAAACCCTAATCCCACCTGTCGTTCTTCCTCAAGACGTATTCTCTCCTCTTCTTTCCGCCTTTCCTCCTCTCTTTTTGACTCAAGTTTTTTCCGTTCTTCTCGTTCTGCTTCTTCAGCCTAAATAAATAAATAAATAATTCAAGCCAAGCCTTACTCTTTCTGAATATACGTTTTTAAATTTCATATTGTGATACCATGGGGGGTTATTATCTTCCTAGATGCATTAGCAGAAAGAAATGGTGAAGAGAGCAATAATAATAAAAAGGTGTTATCATTTAACTCCTTCCTCCCCCTCCAGTCTTCAGTGTTGTGGTAAGTTTAGAAACCACCCGTCTCACTTGCATTATCTGTATCTTAATAAAGGTTTATGGTTTGTATGTACATATAAGCTTATTACCGTAGTGATATTAGGTAATACCGTGTCATGGCATTCCATTTCTCCTCAATGGAGTCTAAGGAGAGTTTAAAAAGCAAAGGGGAATATAAATTCTGTAAAACTAAGTACATTCAGGTTTATCATTAACCTGCAAAGAGTCCCTTCAAAGAATTTTATTATTTGCTTTTAAACCAAATCTGCAAAGAGATTGATGCAAAATT
>VZRU01016493.1:3888-30364 GCA_013398155.1 Pedionomus torquatus | reverse complement strand
AAAAAAATCAGTTTATTGTGAAGCAGTCACCTTTCCTTTATAAGGTTTCATAGAAAATGTGATATTAGGTTGTGGTGGTTTGACCCCAGCCACATCCCCACACAGCCATTCACACAATCCTCTCTCCTGTGGGATAAGGAGAAAATAGAAGGAAGGCAAGAGAACTCATAGATTGAGATAAAGACAGTTTAATAGGGAAAGCAATAGGGAGAATTGAATTCTACTGTAAGATTGTCTTTCTAATCCACCTTGCTTTCTTCTTCAGATGTCTTAATAAATCATAAATATTAAATTCTGGTAATCCAGATTGCATATTGATAGACAAATAACTATTTCTAGATGCTTTAATTATTTTAACTTCTTCAGCACCGGTTTAAGTTTTAACCTCTGTTCCAAAATATCTCTCTTTTTTTTTTCTTTTTTTTTTTTTTTTCCTCCAGATGACTGGCTACAAGAGTTAATAGGTACTCGAGGAGAGCACCTGGAATGCATTTTTTAAGATAACACTGGGGACATAGAGGAGGGTCATACGAGCCTTGCACTAGATAAGAAGTTTTTCAGGATGCTGTCACATGATGGTTAGAAATCTCTCTGGGTGTATTACTTCTTTCGTCTGCAAGTATATTCTCTGTTATGGCTGCATTTGTGGCAGCAGCCTACATTTTACTGACACGTTTCTCAGATTCTTCACTGGCACACAGGAATCTTCTTCCATTGTGCCAAATGGAGAATTACTTCTGTTGCTTAGATATGTTTATTTTTTTCCCAACAGTAGCAGAAAATGAAGCAGTTACTAGATTGTGTCCTTGTTTCTGTAATCTGGAAAATAATAAGAGACTTGTGCTGCACGGTACTGATAAAGACAGGCTACCGTAATCAGGGACATGTTGTTTGGCCTTGGTCTGGTGTCCTAGAGAATACACGGTACAGTCTGGTTTCTGTTTTCAGTGACCTGGTTTTTGAGCATCATATTTGGAAGTCAGCAAAGAGAGACCCACTGAGGAGCTAAGGCTTTTTAATATGAGTTGTTACAGTAATGATGAAGAAGGGGTGTTATGCACAAGTGAGAGAAAGTAGAGGTTTGTGTTGGTGTAGTGGTTCAGTGGGAGGAGGAATATGTCATCTGATTATCCTGAGGCTTTTCATCATAATATGCAAATACAAACTTCAAATGTGTGAATCCATAGCAATAACAAGAAAAGTGAGGTTTTCCTTATTTGCTCTGCTGAATTGAGGCCTTAATTGCCATGCAATTGCTACAACTATATAAAATATATACAATACAGCATTTTCCTGTGACATTTAACTTAGTAGTAATACAGTGACTTACATAATTTAAGATGCAATTGAAATGTAGAGGTTTACATATTATAGCACAGTAACTTCTTATTGTTACCAAAACCTCCTGAGAATCTTGGAAAATATAGCTTTTAATATTGAATTGAAAATGTATTTGTATGAAGAAGTCAGAGCTTATAATTTTGTATCCATTTAGTACATGGTTAATCACCCCTACCCAAATTGGCACTATCTAATTTTATCCCCATTAGGTTGTAGTTGTGCCACTACCGTCCCATTTAAAGAGTGCTAGTCACTATCATTACAGTGAATCACAGTTTCCTAGGAGATAACCCAATAAAACAATCTTCCTGATGCAGCTTCTCCAGTGAAGCAAAGTACAGTATAATAATGCCCTACATTTATATGGCACTTTTCATCCCAAAGCACTTCACAAATTATGTACAGAGAACATCACAACACTGCAGCAGATTCTAAGTAGTGAAGAGCATAAGGCAACAAGCATACAAGGATGCTGCCTGAGAGCAATATGGAGGAGGAAATTTAAGTGACACTTTTCCTATTATTAAATTATTCCTGCATTTCTAGTGCCTACGCACACAACAAATAACGCTATTTAGCATCTTTTCTATGGTGTACATGGAGGCAAAAAGATAACAAGACACAAGCTGATAGGAAATAATGGAATAAATGGGCCAGTCTCGCTTAGTTTTGAACCTGGGGCTTATACTAGATAAAAACCTCATGTTTCAAGTAACAATGTATTCCCTCCCACTGAGATGCAAGCATGATGTGGCAAAGCAGCCTGTAGTGGTTACATTTATCACAAATACAGGTTCAAATAACTGTTATTTAACATCCTGAATTCTTTAAATGTCTGTAATCTAAATGGCATAATCTTGCACATTTCACAGATCAGGTTTGCACAAGTCTGAAATTCTTAGAGTGGGGAGGCAAGATGAGAAAATTGTTAGCCTTGCTATCTAGCCTGCATCCGGTTTCTCCCACTCGTCATACTCTACAGACATCATAGAAAATTCAGCTTCATGAAAGTCAAAATATAACTTTTTCCATCTAATGTTACTCAAAATTTAAGCTTGATTGCATTGATCACAAGTATTAAAGCAAAAAATATTAAAAAAAGAAATTGCAAATTCTTACTGTGTAAGAAGCACCAATATACATCTGTGTGTGTGAAGGTTTTCTTTATTTTGGGGCTAGAAGCGATACATTTTCTCCATATAACATGTTATATACATGCCCATCTTTATTAGTGATACAGAAGTTACTATCATTAAGAGTTTTTCAAATTCTGGATTTTCTACAAAGCAATTTTTATCCTTAATAAGAATATCAAGAACAACATTTGACTAAGAACAACTTTAAATACACAAATGGCAATTCTTAAATTTTATCTTCTGACTTATTAACTTTACACCTTTCCAAATTTTTGTTTTGTTTGCTTTGGTTGTTTTTTCTTTTTGTTTGTTTGGTTGGTTTGTTTTTTGGTTTGTTGTTAGGTTTGGGGTTTTTTGGTTTTTTGTTTTTCGTGTTTACTTGTGTTGTTATTTTACTGGTTTTAGAACACCTTTCCCTTAACAAAACAATACACACATACTGGTTTGTGCAAACTGCCCTAAGCTTTCAGATCTGAAAAAGCCTTGGAATAGTTTCCATTCTGTTCCACAACCATCTAAAGCATTGTCTGAGTAGCTGCAAATAACACACAAGGTACAAAAGAGTGGAAACTAGATCTCATGAAATCTAATACCTAAACAGCAGGGAAAATTTTTGCAACACATAGCATATCTATGTTCATACTTATCAGGCATAGGAAAGCCTTATTCCCACCTCAAATATTATTAGCTGAGACAGGTTGACCATACAGCCTAATTTCTTAGAATCTTACAAATAGAGTACAGAACTCCCAATTCAGTTTTCCAATAATCTTGAATCTGAAACTAAATTTTAAAATTGGACTAAGTATCTATAACACAAGCATGGGAAAAACAGAAAACTAGAAACACATAATATATACATAAATGGAATAATAACTACTAAGAGGAAGGAGAACATTGTCATTAAAAAGCAGAGAGAACATGCAGATATTAAAATAATTGGAAAATTGATTCAAAACATAAGTAATTGTATTTCTTCTGACTCTGAATACATATGAAATAATGACATTTTATGCATGTAGTACACATTTTCCTTAGATTAGGTATTTTATGCTTATATACTTCATTTTCTCTGTTTTCTTCTAAATTCTTCCAAACCAGTACAAGAAGTTATAAATCCATTCAGATATTTGACTACTGTGGCTTGGATGCAGTAAATTAATAGGTGTGAGGCTTCATGCAATAAAATCACTAAGGATATAAAAAAATTATGATGATGTCAAAAATATAAAAAGTAGACAAAAATCAGTTTCACTTGGATTCATCCATAAAGGAAGGTCTAAATATAGTCAACTGGAAGTTACCAATGTTTTAATTTAGGAGTAAAAATAAAGTACAAAGTATACAGCTGGAATATTTAGATTATGCTGGAAATTGTTAAAATCAAATTTTTAAGGTAGTGAATAAGCAACATAGTTTTATTCTGAACCAGGGAAAGAAATACATTCCTCCAAACTGTCCTAAAAATTTAGAAAATAAACAGAATAAAGGTAATTTTATTAGACACTGAAATGAGCATCCTGGTCACAAAATTGTGTTAAATATAATGTCACAAGAAGTATTTTAAAGGAAATTATTAGTTTAAATAAGGGTAGTTGTAGACTAGGCATAGCAAATAGGTGCTAGGTTTTGCTATAAATGCTCTCATGAAGATACAGGTATGGAATTTACCATAAATGATGGTTTAAGAATACCAGAAAAGGTAATGGCTGCTTCCTTAATATTTAAGGATCACCTCCTCCAAGCTCAGGAGTAATGCATCACAACAAAGAGAAAGTCATGCAAAAATGCCAGGAGGCCTACATGGATGAACAGGGATTTCCTGGAGACATTCCAACTGAAGAAGGAAGCCTACAGAGGGTGGAAGATGGGTAGCCTGGGAAAAATACAGAGAAATTGTCCAAGCAGCCAGGGATGAGGTTAGGAAATCTAAAGCTCTGATAGAGTTAAACCTTGCCAGGACATCAAGGGAAAAAAAAATAAATAAAAAATATAAAAGCCTCTATAGATATGTCAGTGATAAAAGGAAGACTAGGGAAAATGTGGGTCCTTTTTAGAAGGAAATGAAAGGCTTGGTTACCTAGAATATGGAGAAGGGTAAGGTACTTAATGACTTTTTTCCTCGGTCTTCACTGGCAAGTGCTCTAACTACACTGCCCACATCACAGAAGGCAAGGACAGGGACTGGGAGAATGAAGAACCACCCACTGTAGGAGAAGACCTTGGGTAAAACCATCTGATGAATGTGATAGTAGGTAAGTCCATGGGACCTGATGAGATGCATCCACAGGTCCTGGGAGAACTGGCAAATGGAGTTGCAAAACCCCTGCCCATCATATTTGAGATTTCATCACAGTCTGGTGAAATTCTTGCTGATTGGAAAAGGGGAAACATAACCCCCATTTTTAAAAAGGGAAAAAAAAAGAAGAATAATAGCATAATCTTTTGTATTCTAAGAGAACTTGCTGAAGACATGCTATAGTATAAAATTTATTACTGAAGGTGTCTTGACTATTTGTCCTATAGCATGCAAAAATCACAGAGGTTGAATTCATCATTGTTATTCAGCTTAAGGGCTTAGCTTAAGTTTAACTTATCACAGAATCATAGGGGTTGGAAGGGATCTTTGGCTATTATCTATCTCTGCCAAAGTGAGTTTACCTAGAGCAGGCTGGACAGGAATGCATCCAGGCAGATTTTGTGTATCTTTAGATAAGGAGATTCCTCAACATCTCTTGGCAGCCTGTTCCAAGAATCTGTCACCCTCAAATTAAAGAAGGTTTTCCTCCAGTTGAGAAGGAATTTCCTGTGTTCCAATTTGTGCCCCTTGTCCTGTCACCAGGCTCCACTTAGAAGAGTTTGACCCCATCCTCTTGACACCTGCCATTCATAATCGTAAGCATTAAGATCCCCTCCCGGTCTTCTCCAGATTAAACAGACGAAGGTGTCTCAGCCTTTCCTCATAAAAGAGCTGCTCCCTTTCCTTGATCAACTTTGTAGCCCTCCACTGGACTCCCTCCATCAGTTCCCTATCCTTCTTGAAGTGGGGGGCCCAGAATTGGACACAGTACTCCAGATAGGGAATACCAGGGCAGAGGTGAGTGGGAGCATGGCGTCCCTCGGCCTGTTGGCCACAGTCTTTTTTAACGCACCCCAAGAGACCATTGGCCTTCTTGGCCACAAGGGCACAGTGCAGCTTCTTAGTCAACTTGCTGTCCTTTAGAACTCCCAGATCTAGTCTGGCTAATAGCACGCTTCTAAAGATCAGCTGCAAATCATTAAATAAACTAACAGAGAACCTCATACCCAAGAAAGACCAGCTGACATAGATCATAGAGTCTTTATTGATGTGACATCTGATACACCTTGCCAAGATAAAACAGCCTGACTGTTTGATCTGTTATGTTAATTATTTTTTATTTTGTGAACAGTGTAAGTTCCCAGAAGTAGGAGGTCCACCAAGATATTTTGACTCCCAGGACATGACATCAATATGATGCCCTTCCTAATCTATGCAAGCATGAGCCTTCTGACCTCAGCAGGATCTGAAGCAAGTCCATCTCTCATGTACTTGTATGTGTCCTTATTTTCTTGTATCTGGTAACTGCTCAGAATATCAGTGGATATTTCTCTTATACTGCTTTGACCATCTTCCTTAAAGTGCCACTAAGATCTTTCCTCACTCTCTTTCATTTTATCTGGTTTGAGAGACTGCTGTTCACCACCAGCATATATCAATATGATAACTTGGAAGCAATGTATTTCATCTTTCCATTTCAAGAACCTGGTGTGCATACACACCTACTGCAAACTGCTCTTTAGACTGTAGTTTGAGCATCCTGTAATGAAATAAAATGATTATATGTTTGAATTGTACTCATTTTATATAACTGTATCAACAAATATATATTTGGATGTTTCAACATAATTAATTTTTTAAAAGAATTGATCTCTTCTTTAAAAAAAGGTTTCTACTTTGAACTCCGATACCAAAGTATTTACATAACATTTTAATTCACTGGAAGGTTCATCATGTCAAATATGATGTTAATGTTAACTGTTAATGATATTTTAAAGATGAAGGAGCCTCTTTTAAAAACAGTACAAATACTCTTATTCACTGTGTATTTAACTAGTATAAATATATATTTTTTATAAACCACACAAGATTAGTCACCTGTGCATGTGGCACAGGGAGCACCTGTTTCTCACTTCAGATTATTATAGGAAAATGAATTGTATTCCACTCTTCCTTTCAATTTCTGGGGTACATTTGTTATCATCTGCATTTCTAAGAAACAATAATGCATCAGTGCTTAGTTTATCTGCTTTTATTCCTTTTCCTCCCTTCTGAAATTTCTTAGTTGCAATCACATCTATAGTTAATGTCAGGAATTTAATAAATTTGTAGCCACAAGTGCTCTCTAAGGATACAAAGCCTGAATTCTGTGAAGGTCTTCCAAGGCAATACAGTGTTTTAATGTATGTGCTTAGTCTAATGAAATGTCCTTGTAAATTTTCAGATTTTTCTGTGGCAACTCTAGCCCCAATCCTAAATTCTGTTCAGTTTCATGCTGGAGTGTGATGAGATGAAGATCAAGAAAAACAATTTTTAAGAAACTACAGCGATATGGGTTAGAAAGATGGAGAGTGAATATAGGTTTTTGGTACAATTTTGACAATATCAAAGACAACTAGCTCCCTGTCAGAAGAAACAAGGTGTGATGCAGCACCTTAAATGTGGTATTTTGAAGGAGTCAAGGAATGAGACGAACAATGAGGAGAGGCACTTGAAGCACACATGATTTTACCCAGAGCTTTAAGGTGGAACATCCTAGATCTTTTGTTCCTAGTGAGATTTTCAAACCTCATAAACCTAAAAAAAATTACAAATTATGTCACAGGAAAGTTGCATTTTAAATGATAAATCTTGAAATGACCAAGGACTATGGCACAGAAAAAAAAAAAAACACAAAAGATTGAAAAAGGGCTCAGAAAGAGTTCTTGCCTTGCCTATTGTGGTTTTACATGCAGGTCTTGAACTTCAGGCTTGGTTTCTGTCAACTCAGTGACTAACTTGGAAGTAACTGTGCAATTCTTGTTCATAGGAGGATTTCTTCCATCACTTCTAACACTTTACTTTCTGTTTCCTGGTCTTATCAGCATTCTTTTGAGTTTCCATTTTGCAGCTCCTTGCAGGGAAACCTCACTGCTACTGCCATATCCTGTGATCTTTGGAGCAGGCTTGGTTACTTATCAGGGAAGGAGCAGTTTCCTCTTTTCCAGAAAATCCACATTACCCACTCACTCTCAAAGGAGAATAGTGTAGCACAGAGAACACCCATGTAAATCATACATTGTCTGTCAACTAGATTCAATTGGAGCTTTCATTAAATAGAACAAAATATTTTCCAGATTTAAAAAAAATAGCAATAAAAGAGATGTTCTGTTTCATGTTATGGAGTGTTTTTTTTTCAAACATAATAAATTAAATGCTTCTCTGAAAGCTATTCTGTTTGATTGAGACACATCAAAGGTTAATTTGCCTTTCTGTATATACAAGTTGCTTTTGTTGCCAACTGTTTAGTTTGGTCTAGCTTCATATGGAAAGCATTTACATAAATCCGTTAAAAAGCTGGCAAGATCCCAACATTACAAGGTCATTCTCAAGTTACATAATTAGAATACAAATTGGTTCACAAGTGCTGTTCAACATTTTGACACATTGCTAAGAAAATAATGCTAGAGGGTGCTCTTTATTTCAGCAGTGTTTCAAGAGCAATAAAATTAGTAACAATTATAAATAAAGCAGTGTTAGTGTTGCCTAAAGCAAGAGGAGCTGGTTGAAAGCTAGTTTCATGATAGTTACCCTTAAAACAAATGGACTCTTGATCAAATAACACTCTTGGCAAGGAAGATCGAGCGATCTCCCTATAAATGTAGAAATTAATCATGTTTATGATAACCTATCTAAAAATTTTGTACAGTTATGAATTCACATTGTGCCCCTCTCCTCTCCCTCCTCCCCACCCTGAGTAGGGTAGGAAGAAGAGGGAAAGAAAGTAAAAAAAAAAAAAACTCTTTTGTGTTGAGATAAAGATTGTTTAATAGAACAGTAATGGAAAAAAAAAATAATCATAATGATAAAAGAATATAGAAAGTCAGTGATGCAAAATAATTTTTCGCCACCCAATGATTTATTGCCCAGCTTGTCCTGAGAAGTGATCATGGATTCCTGCCCCTCAACTAACTCCCATTTATGCACTGAACATGATTTATATGGTATGGAACATTCCTTTGGTCAGCTTGTCCTTTCTATGCTCCCTCTCAGCTTTTATAGGAAGCTGAAAAAGTCCTTGATTTAGTATAGACATTACTTAGCAACAACTTAATATGTATTATCAACATTATTCTCATACTAAATACAAAACACAGAAGTTACTTGGAAGAAAATTAACTGTATCCCAGCTGAAACCAGGACAATATTCTATAAAAGCAGAAGTTTGTTGAAAAAGCTATAGTAATTTGCATAGATGCATTTGCATATGTGTTCGTTGTTTATATATTGGCAGAACTGCAGTTCTGCAGTTGTGACAAAAGAACATGACTTGCTTGTCACCTTAAATTGTCTGCAGATTATCATGTGGGATTGTTTGACAGACAACTTGCCAAGGCACAGAACTTCATTATTTTAGCAATGAACTTGTGAATCTCAGACAAGGGAGGAGAGGAACTTTCTGAGAGCAGAGAATTTGGGGCTATCAAGTTCATCAAGAATCTAATGAGATTAGTTACCTTTTAGATAACTGCACACCACCAGTTTTCTGTAAGGAGTTAAATGACAAATAGATACAGAAAGTTCTCCAAAGTTGTATATCTGTGAAAAACATTCCAACAAATAGAGGCAACTTCTGATTTATTTATTTTTTTAAATTCCAATGTCATAACTATTTAATCTAAAGTGATTTGGTGAACAGAGTATAGAATTGTATTGATTGGTATCTCAAATTTCTATGATGTCACAAAGACCTTCCCAGGAGCTCTCCTTCTTTAATTGAAATTTTCATCTTGGCTGGGACACAGCCCATCCTTGTCCCCAGGGAGGCATCCAATGACTGGGGCTGGGATGAAGCTGTCCCAGTGCCCTTCAGCTAAACGGGTTCTGGCTGCATGGTCCTGCCTTTGACAGAGCCCAGATGGCCCCTGGCTACCCCAGCACCTTGACTGCTTTGTTGTTTCCTATCCATAAACACAGTCTGTCCTGTACTGCATAATAAATCTCTGCAATCAAAAGTTACTTTTCTGAAAAGCTCAATACAGCTGAAAAAATAGTAAAATAGTAAAAAAAAAAAAAAAAAAGAAAAATTGGTCAGTGCAACCAATGTGCCCAGAATACAGTGTTTTGCTTAATAAGGAAGGGCTGTGAAAGCAATTTCAATTTGTCAGGTAAGATCCATTGATTCATCTGACAGAGTGAAGGAATACAAATGTAATTGCTACCAGTTTATTTAGCTTTAGAGCCAAAAAAAAACCCAGAAAAACATCTATTTTTACTCATTGATGAGATTACAGGTTTGATTGTTGTAGAAAACATGCAGATACGTAGTAGATGCACAGTATCACAGAATCATAGAATGGTTAGAGTTGGAAGGGACCTTAAAGATCATTGAGTTCCAACCTCCTGTCATGGGCAGGGACACCTCCCACTACACCAGGTTGCTCAAATCCACATCCAGCCTGGCCTGGAACACTCCCAGGGATGGGATTTCCACAACTTCTCCAGGCAACCTGTTCTAGTGCCTCACCACCCTCACAAGAAAGCATTTCTTCCTAATATCTAATCTAAATCTTCCCTCTTCCAATTTAAAACCATTACCCCTTGTCCTATCACTACACTTCCTGACAAAAAGTTCTCCAGCTTTTCTGTAGGCTCCCTTCAGATACTGGAAGGCTGCTATAAGGTCTTGCAGGAGCTTTCTCTTCTCCAGGCTGAACAGCCCCAGATCCCTATGTCCTTTCTATGTTGAGGACTCCAGAGCTGGACACAGTACTCCAGGTGGGGTCTCACAAGTGCAGAGTAGAGGGGGAGAATCACAGTATTGTCAATTTTGTTAATTTTGTGACTGTCACACACTAATTTGATTGATTAATAGCACTGTCCAGTGTAAAAGGAAGAGTGTATATTAAAATAATCTAAAACAGATAACAGGGATAGCTCGAGAACTATTTATCTGAAAAGGATCATCACCTGATGGGGATTTTTCACTTGTGTTCTGGCTCTCTGCAATGTTCCTAATGTAAAAGAATGGACAGAAATATAAATTACAACTGATAACTTTTGCACATATAAAAGGGGCTGATATAGAGAGGAGTAATAACAAGATCAAGTCAATCTAAGACAGATAACTAGACCATTTGGTGAGATAAGTCTGTTCAATCAAAGTGCAATTTAATACATCTAAAATCAAAGACATACCTCCAAGAACAAGTTCATGCTTACATAATAGGGACTATTCTGAAAATCAGTAATGGGATGGAAGGGTCTTTGCTGTTGAACACATTTATGCCAGAGGATGAAGTATTGGGTTGTTCTAGGGTTACCTGCAAACCAAAAACTTCATTGCTATTTCACACTCCCATTAACCTTCCACTGTACTCAATGTGAGTCAAATTTAGGCAAGATATGTGGTCCGTCCTCCTCATTACAAGAGGAAAAATGAGTTCTGCACTTTGCAGCACCTTAACAGATTTTCCTGCATTTCCCCATTCATATTTATCTTCTTATCATAACTTCCTTTCATTTTCCTCTTTCCAGTTGCTTGAGAAACAGGATACTGAGATTATTCCCTGTTGCAAGGTGAAGCAAAGCATTATAGAGGAAAATGAAAGAAGCATTTGCAAATAGAGAACGGAATATTAATATGTCCTGTGAGAAGGACGACTGACCTGTGGGGGGTCTATGACTATGGGGGTCTATGTCTAACAGTAAAAGGCCAAAAGTAAATGAGCTAGACAAAGGGAGACAGACCCTCACTCCCATTTGTGATTTCTAAGACTTTTCTCAGACTTGCAGAATACCCAGAACAACATTGTTGAGATGAAAAAAATAAAATCAATTTCAGCTATACAGCTGAGAAATTTTACGACAGCTCTGGCTACTGCTACCCTTGAATGTAAGACAGGAAACAAGTAAGCAGAATCCATGCAGAAATTTTTGCTTTGAATTCTAGTGTAGGCAATGTTAGCTTTCAAATTCTATATGTAATTTCGCTTATTTTTATGTTTAAAAATGTATGTTGAAAAACTGAGGAGAATTGAGAACAGTAAATTGATTTGTGCAATAGATGAAACATCTTAAAATCAGTATTTCCTTCTCTTAGTTTTAAAGTAGGTCATAATAAAAAAAAATAAAACAAACCAAAAAGATGAAAAATAACTTTATTTGCCTTGAAGGAGAGAGAAGGTTGAGAGCCAAGTAATATTTTCTTCCAGTGAAAGAGACATATATTAAGAAATTAATGGTTGAAAACTGATGCAACCTAATTCAAACCTTTATATTTGTTTGAATTAATTTATAACTAATTTTGACCAACGGCTACTTCTAAAGGAGTCACTGAGAACACCTTTCATATGCATGGAGGTATATACCACCTGACTAGACATGGTCCTGAGCATCCCGCTCAACCTGGCCCTGTGGCTCTGTAGTTTTATCATATGTTATGCTTTATGGTACAAATGGTACAAACACCCTTGTGATTCTTAAATGAACACCTTAACTTGACTTCTCAAAAAAAACCCAAAAACAACAAAAAAAACCCAAAATACTGAAACAAAACCATGTTACTTAAAACCAATTGTAAGATTTTTTTAAAATATTGCTTCAAGGTGATGAAGGAGGCTTTATTCAAGAAATAGTGCAATATCAGGAAGGGACTTATTTTCTAACATAAGTCTTCATATAAATATTTTCATATAATAGCTCAGTATCTAGGGTGAAATGATATCAGTATTAAGGAGTTTCAGATTAAGTTGGCCAGATAATTAAACCATTGGTACAAAAATTATTGCACAGTAGTAAACGATCTGCAATTTAAATAAAGGAAATGTGTTACTGTCTCTAAACCACTTTTATGTTATTATTAAATGAATGTTATCTCAACAGACACTTCTCAGACATTAGAAATCATAATACAAGACTAGGCTAATGCTAAATGTTCAAATATTTTTTCCCCTGGCTATAATTAATAATTAAATTACCAATTTCATAAAATGGCATAAATGAAAGAATTCTATTTTTTAAATAATCAATAAGCTATACTTAATTTAACCAACACTTTTTAGTTAATCACTTGTTAGAATATAGTATTAAATAACAAAATTACAAAGGTGCCACAAAGATCTGACATGTATAGCAATGTCAATATAAATCTTGCTTATAAAATATTCAGAAATACAACTCATGTACATAAGTTAAAATTTTGAAAAAAACCCTAAACATTTAAACTAGACAATATTAATCAACACATAGAAGTTTCTTCTCTGCATATACTTAGGAACCACAGAATTATTTTCAGATTAGACAATTTTCTGTACATTTCATGGGAAAAGATTATATGTGTTGAACTGAAATTTTATCTAGAGAAAAAAGGAAAAGTTGTGTATATTTACCTTCTTCCGTTTTCTGAAGAAAAAGGTTCTGATATTTCATGGTAGAATTATGTGTTTATCTTTAAATTTGTTTCAGACAGAAAGAACAGTCTGAACACTTTTAGTGAAAGCAAACATTTCAAAGCAGATAAAAACTTTGAAAAAGGAAAGCTATTGTTCTCATATTCCATCCTAGTTTATCTTGTAAATCTTTAAATTCTAATCCTATCAGATTAATTTGCTCACTGATGCTTTATGAAAATTATGTACAAAGTAGAAAGTTTTGTTGGGTTTCACTGCTAAATGTCTTAAACCTGAATGCTTTATTTCAGGTTAAATTTGAATTCAAAAGTGTAAAAATAATACGAATATTAAATACTTAGGAAAGTTTTTAAGTAAAATTAAAAAATGAAGTAAGACTACAGAAATCAGTTGATTAGAGTTGCCTATGCAGATAGAAAGTTCTACACAATTTTGATGCAGGGAGATTAAGTCATAGGCCAGGGAACTGATAACATTTCACTGTTAAAGATATGATTCAATTTCACTATGTATATATGTGGTGTGCTTGAACTCTTAAATTCTGCGGAGAAAAAATAAACAAAACAGAAGGATTTTTAAAATTAAAATGAAAATCCATTAAGTTTTTAAAGGATAAAGGCTACAGGACATATTCTAGTTGTCTCCAGAATTTCTGGCCCCTTTTTGTCTGACTATTCAAGTATCAGATAAAATTCTGCAAGAATGTACAAAGAATCTTGACTCTGCACTTACAAAAGACAACATAATTACTGTGATATGATTCAGAATTAATCTTGATATTAATTATGCATACATATGCATATGTCCCATGGTCAAGTTTAAGCTTTCCCTAAAAACTCTAATCCTTATGTCTAGCACAACACACAGTGTGTAATAATGCTGCTTGAGGTTTACACATATATTTGTGAACTTCCCAGACTTCCTGTATGTGGGAAGGAGAACATGTTTTGTAGTTTTCAAATACTAAATCTCAGTATAAGTTGAATAAAGACTATGACAAGGGCATATAGTTACACTTTCTAGGGAAAAAAAAACAACTCTTAAGTGTCTTTTTATGTGGTCTTTCTTTCTGCTAATCTTTCACAGTCAATTGAAATGGGAAGAGTACAAAGTCCCGCATCCCTAACTTACTGATATAATACGTTCCTCACAAGTACCTCATTTGGAGTTGCTTTCATGTTGACCCAAGTTTCTGATGAGGTTGTCCCTTTTAAATAACTTTATATCTTATAGTCAACTTTAAGTCTACCAATTCTTTCATTTTTTTTTATTATTGAAACAACAGCATAATATGAAAAAAAGACTAACCAAAATAAGTCATGCCAAAACAGAAAGAATAGCCTATTAGTCCCTGCCAAGGACAGTTTTATTTAATTTTCCTCTGACATCTTTTAGCAAATGTGTTCATAATTTAAAATATCTACAGCAGTGCAAATGCTGAGCCTGAAGTAGCCAAGAGTTGCGGACGGTAGAATTGGAATTAGAACTAATGTGGCTGCATGCCCAGAGTGAAGCAAATCTGTTGCATGGTATTTTGGCTTTGTGCTTAAATTGTAAGGAGAAATGTATAGGCATGTGTCAGCTGAATCTCTTTTGTCTAGTTTCCATTTCTGTTGTTGCCAATCATATCCTGATGCACAGGATTGCTGAACTGTTCCCCTGTTTGAGCTAACATTTTTCCAAGTGGTCCATCCTTATTTAATCCTTTGTCTTATGCAATCACTGTATGCCTACTAGCACAGTTTATTTAGTTGTTAAATTATAATCTCTATATAGTCAAAGACAGGGTCCTGAAACTTTCTTAATCTGACATCTTCAACTATGTCAGGTTGTTCAGAGTCTCATCCAACCTGACCTTGAATGTTTCCAGGAATGGTGCATCTACCACCTCTCAGGATAAACAGTTCCAGTGTTTTCCCACTCTCGTTGTAGAAAATGTCTTCCTTATATCTAGTCCTATGTCTATCCTCTTTCAGTTTAAAACTGTTACCCCTTTTCCCATCACAACAGGTCCTACTAAAAAGTCTGTCCCCATTTTTCTTATAAGCCCCCTTTAAGTACTGAAAGGCTTCAATAAGGTCTCCTTGGAGCTTTCTTTTCTCCAGGCTGAAACTAGCCCAATTCTTTCTGCCTGCTTTCACAGGAGAAGAGTTCTAGCCTTCTGATCATTTTTGTGGCCTTCTTCTGCACACATTCCAGTAGGTCCATGTTTTTTCTGTGCTGAGGACTCCAGAGCTGGATGCAGTACTCCAGGTGGGGTTTCATTGGAGCACAGTAGAGGGGCAGAAGCACCTCCCTCAACCTGCTGGCCACGCTTCTTTTGGTGCAGCCCAGGATCCACTTGGCCTTCTGGGCTGAAAACACACATAGTTTGCTCATGTCCAAGTTTTCCTCCACCAGTATCCCTTCTTTGCAAGACTGCTCTCAATCCCTTCATCCCCCAGCTTGTACTGATACCAGGGGTTGTCCCAACCCAGGTACAAGACCTTGCAGTGTTGAACTCCATGAAGTTCTCATAGGCCCACTCTTAAAGTCTGTCAAGGAGTCTCTGGATGACATCATGTCCCTCAGGCATGTCAACTGCACCACCTAGCTCGGTGTCATCTGCAAACTTGCTGAAGATGCATTTGATCCCACTATTATGCTGATGAAGATATTAAACTGTCCTGGTCCCAATATGGACCCCTGAGGGACACCACTTTTCACTAATTTCCATCTGGACATTGAGCTGTTGACCACTACTCTCTGGATGTCACCATCCAATCAATTCCTCCTCCACAAAACAGTCCATTCATCAAACCCATACCTCTCCAATTTAGAGAGAAAGATTTTGAGGGAGTACATGTCAAAGGCCTTAGAGAAGTCCAGATAAACGACATCTGTAGCACTTCCTTTGTCCTCTAACTCCATCATAGGAGGCCACAAGAGTGGTGAAGTAAGACTTGCACTTCATGAAGCCATGCTGGCTGTATTGAATCACTTCCCTGTCCTCCATGTGCCTTACGATAGCTTCTCGGAGG
The DNA here is from genome assembly GCA_013398155.1 of Pedionomus torquatus. Classification (NCBI taxonomy): domain Eukaryota; kingdom Metazoa; phylum Chordata; class Aves; order Charadriiformes; family Pedionomidae; genus Pedionomus; species Pedionomus torquatus. Next base: position 14,178 of record VZRU01016493.1, on the reverse strand, counting down.
ATCTGTTCCATGGTGTTCCCAGACACAGANCTTGAGGTTTACACATATATTTGTGAACTTCCCAGACTTCCTGTATGTGGGAAGGAGAACATGTTTTGTAGTTTTCAAATACTAAATCTCAGTATAAGTTGAATAAAGACTATGACAAGGGCATATAGTTACACTTTCTAGGGAAAAAAAAACAACTCTTAAGTGCCTTTTTATGTGGTCTTTCTTTCTGCTAATCTTTCACAGTCAATTGAAATGGGAAGAGTACAAAGTCCCGCATCCCTAACTTACTGATATAATACGTTCCTCACAAGTACCTCATTTGGAGTTGCTTTCATGTTGACCCAAGTTTCTGATGAGGTTGTCCCTTTTAAATAACTTTATATCTTATAGTCAACTTTAAGTCTACCAATTCTTTCATTTTTTTTTATTATTGAAACAACAGCATAATATGAAAAAAAGACTAACCAAAATAAGTCATGCCAAAACAGAAAGAATAGCCTATTAGTCCCTGCCAAGGACAGTTTTATTTAATTTTCCTCTGACATCTTTTAGCAAATGTGTTCATAATTTAAAATATCTACAGCAGTGCAAATGCTGAGCCTGAAGTAGCCAAGAGTTGCGGACGGTAGAATTGGAATTAGAACTAATGTGGCTGCATGCCCAGAGTGAAGCAAATCTGTTGCATGGTATTTTGGCTTTGTGCTTAAATTGTAAGGAGAAATGTATAGGCATGTGTCAGCTGAATCTCTTTTGTCTAGTTTCCATTTCTGTTGTTGCCAATCATATCCTGATGCACAGGATTGCTGAACTGTTCCCCTGTTTGAGCTAACATTTTTCCAAGTGGTCCATCCTTATTTAATCCTTTGTCTTATGCAATCACTGTATGCCTACTAGCACAGTTTATTTAGTTGTTAAATTATAATCTCTATATAGTCAAAGACAGGGTCCTGAAACTTTCTTAATCTGACATCTTCAACTATGTCAGGTTGTTCAGAGTCTCATCCAACCTGACCTTGAATGTTTCCAGGAATGGTGCATCTACCACCTCTCAGGATAAACAGTTCCAGTGTTTTCCCACTCTCGTTGTAGAAAATGTCTTCCTTATATCTAGTCCTATGTCTATCCTCTTTCAGTTTAAAACTGTTACCCCTTTTCCCATCACAACAGGTCCTACTAAAAAGTCTGTCCCCATTTTTCTTATAAGCCCCCTTTAAGTACTGAAAGGCTTCAATAAGGTCTCCTTGGAGCTTTCTTTTCTCCAGGCTGAAACTAGCCCAATTCTTTCTGCCTGCTTTCACAGGAGAAGAGTTCTAGCCTTCTGATCATTTTTGTGGCCTTCTTCTGCACACATTCCAGTAGGTCCATGTTTTTTCTGTGCTGAGGACTCCAGAGCTGGATGCAGTACTCCAGGTGGGGTTTCATTGGAGCACAGTAGAGGGGCAGAAGCACCTCCCTCAACCTGCTGGCCACGCTTCTTTTGGTGCAGCCCAGGATCCACTTGGCCTTCTGGGCTGAAAACACACATAGTTTGCTCATGTCCAAGTTTTCCTCCACCAGTATCCCTTCTTTGCAAGACTGCTCTCAATCCCTTCATCCCCCAGCTTGTACTGATACCAGGGGTTGTCCCAACCCAGGTACAAGACCTTGCAGTGTTGAACTCCATGAAGTTCTCATAGGCCCACTCTTAAAGTCTGTCAAGGAGTCTCTGGATGACATCATGTCCCTCAGGCATGTCAACTGCACCACCTAGCTCGGTGTCATCTGCAAACTTGCTGAAGATGCATTTGATCCCACTATTATGCTGATGAAGATATTAAACTGTCCTGGTCCCAATATGGACCCCTGAGGGACACCACTTTTCACTGATTTCCATCTGGACATTGATCTGTTGACCACTACTCTCTGGGTGTCACCATTCAATCAATTCCTCCTCCACAAAACAGTCCATTCATCAAACCCATACCTCTCCAATTTAGAGAGAAAGATTTTGAGGGAGTACATGTCAAAGGCCTTAGAGAAGTCCAGATAAACGACATCTGTAGCACTTCCTTTGTCCTCTAACTCCATCATAGGAGGCCACAAGAGTGGTGAAGTAAGACTTGCACTTCATGAAGCCATGCTGGCTGTATTGAATCACTTCCCTGTCCTCCATGTGCCTTACAATAGCTTCTAGGAGGATCTGTTCCATGGTGTTCCCAGACACAGAGGTGAGGCTGACAGATCAGTAGCTCCCAAGGTCCTCCTATCTACCCTTTTAAAAAATGGATGCAATGTTTCCCCTTTTCCCATCACCAGGGACTTCACCTGGCTGCCAAATGTCATGGAAAGCGGCTTTGCAACCACATCAGCCAGTTCCCTCAGGACTCTGAGATGCATCTCATCAGGTCCCATCAATCTCTCTATGCTCAGGTTCTTTCTTCAGGCTAAACAGATGCCTTTCCCTCAGTCTCCCATTATATGTCAGTTGCTTTAGCTGGCTTTCAGTAGACCTCCATTGGACTCAACTCAACTCCATTTGCCAACGTATTACCTGCACTGAGGAGCCCATATCTGGAAACAGCACTACAGGTGCGGTCTCAACAGTGCTAGAACGGAATCATCCACCTGATGCCAAATCTTTTCCTAATGTATCCTTGGCTGCTGTTGCAATTATTTGCTGCAAAGACACGTTGCTGGCTCCCAGTTTGTTTTCCACCAAGATTTCAGGTTATTGCTTGTGAGTTTTTTCTTTTGTTTGTTTTTGCTTGTTAGTTTGTTTTTCAATGCATATATATACACATGTATCTTGGGAGTCTCCGTCTACCACTCCTTCAAGGAAAATCTCGCAGTGTCTCTTTTTCCATGCAACATGGGACACAGGCTTTTGCTTCTGCAATGTCTCTGTGAAGATCCATTTAAATCTCCTGTTTATTCCTCCTAGTTTTGCAATATTAATTATTGATCCTTGGACCTCATAAATAAGGATTTCAGACACTGATACTGATACTATGTAATCTGGGAGGTTTTTGTGTTTCTTTGCTGTTTTTTTAATCTCTAGCTAATATGCCTTTTTGTGCTCAGCTGCACTATATTCTCACATTTTTGGGGGTATTGCATAATGAATTTCTGAAATCCAGGTTTGTTTTGGTTTTGTTTTTAGTTTTGGTTTTTGTTTTTTTTTTTTTTCCTAACACTTGATTGCTTGATATATAAATGCCTACTTAACTTTAAGTTTGTGAGTAGTTTCTCTAAAGTCAGTTCCGTTGATTAATGTTAAGCTTGAGCTTAATTGCATTGTTGGACTGTGGCCAGAATGACTGATGTCTCGTCTGTTGCAAGCTATTAATGACTCTTTGTAATCAATGCAGATGTAGTGCAAAAACAGGATGCCTTATTCCTCAGTGAAGGGATGTCTGCCTCCTAAATTTAGATATCTAAATCTTAGGTTCATATTTAATGCTAGAAAGTCTAAACTACTAATCTGTGCTCTCTGTGATACAATAGAGAGAGATTAAGATCTTTGCAAAATCCATCTTCTCATTGCAAGGAAACTGAAATATCCTTGGGAGCTGTATCTTTTTCTCGTTGCCAGTAGAAGAAATGAAGGCAACTGGTGCAGAATGCATGATAAACTTCATATGGCAGAGGCAATGAGCGATGAATATCACCTTGATGATAAAAATCATGTTACAACACTACAATACTTGAATTATGACTATTAAGTATGTGAGATAGACCTCTTTTTTTTTTCCTAACTTTTTTTTTTTTTTTTTTTTTTTTTTTTTTTGCCATAGTAGGCACAATTACACAGAAGACTGTCCTTACTTGTTGATCTGTATAAAGGTGCATCTGTATCTCGAGGAAGGAACCTGGACAGATGGTGACTATGCTTCTTCGTGCAATTCATTAGGGAACCTGGAAGAGGAAAAGAACATCTCGATTCTATTCTTTACAGTAGACGGATGAATTCAAACGTCAGTCTGCTAATAGCCATTAAGAATTAAAATTCATCTTCTGTGTGGCTCACCTATCAAATTACACTGCAATAACATCTAATTTTAAGTTCAGCATTTTAGAGGCTTTGTGCAAGAGTATATCACTAAATTAATTAAGAGGGCAAATGGAAAAAATAGAGAAACAAGCAAACTAGCGAACTCTGGCTCTATTGAACAACAGAGAATAATCTTGCAGTAATAAATAATTCAAAATGGAAAAGAGTCCAAATAAAGTCAAGTGAACAGATAATAATTTTTTTGACTTAAATCTTAATGCATAATGATACAAAGTAAAAATAGTTTGATATAATCTTTTCTTTAACTGTAATAGAAGTAGATTTTGTACAAAGAGCTGAAAGGATTCACAGAAAAATAGGGACTGAACAAGCTGAACAGAGGAGATGGGATGCATTAGATTAGAAATATTATATATTTTTTTTTAACATACATATTTACTACTGAGAAAGATAGAGAATCATGTCCTTGAAAGCTGAAACATCATCTTTATGAAAGGTTAATCTCAGAAACTCCAACATGTAAATAGAGGTGGTTTTAAAACAAAATTAATAAAATTAACATACTTACCGTACCGGAGATTGTTCACACAATAGTTCTAAAATCAGATTTAAAATTGCTGAATCATTAGTTGTGATGTGCATTTCCCTTAGCATCCTTCCACAGAAGAATAGAATGCAATAAACAAAATGCCACTTTTTTAAAAGAGCCCTAGCTAATCTGAGGAACTGTAGGACAGAAGAAATACAACAGAGAATAGAATAAGAATAAAATATAGAACATAGTAATTAGAACACAGAGCAGTAAAATAAAACTTTACATTGACTACCAGGTACACTGTTTGAAACCGTAAGAGCAAGAAAATTAGTGGGTTTGTTTGTAAGTGTAGTCTATTTAGAGAAGAGCAACATATTTTGAAGTAATTTATATCTCATGCGCCTTTGAAAAAAGTTAGCAAGCAAAGGAAGAAACACAATCCAGTCAGTGTACCTGCAGTATTGCATCTAGGAACACTTCCAATTTTTTAGGACATCACACATGGTATCACAGGATCACGTAATGGCTGAGACTGGAAGGGACCTCTGGAGGTCAATTTGTCCAGTTCTTCTGCTGAGTCAGGGTCAGCTACAGTAGGATTTCCAGGACCATGCCCAAACAGTATGGTCTGTCCTGGTTTGAGGACTACACTTACAACACTACCACACTTAACAAGTGCACTAACTGTGCTTGATACTCAAGAAAGATCATAGTGCCAGGAATCTCTCTGTGCTCTCCTCCCTTGCTACTGCCAGCAGAGATGAACTCTCAGTGATCAGGCTGTCTAAAAGCTGTGGTGGAGTCCAAAACGACCTAGAAAATTTCAGAAAGAGGATTACAAGATATGCTGCAGCCAATATGTAAGTGCAGGTACAGCTATAGAATAGTAGATTTGTTAAAAATAATAAAAAGCCTCCAAAGTTGTCTTGCTACAAAGTTAATTAACAGTCACAGAATAAGAGCTAATGTCTTTCAATAGGTAATAATATTAAAGGAAGAAAAAATGGACACCTCTTATAGTGGAGATAAGGTATAATGCAGTTCTCCAAAGCTGGTGTGGAGTTCCCCACCATATGGTAGCATGCTCAGCAATAAAAGCTGTAGGACAAGAGGAGGAAAGGGGTAGTTTATATCATTTCTCTTCCAAAACAACTAAATAATGAGAACCTGCTTCCCAGGAAGTGGTTAGACATCTTCCTGCTAATGGAAAGTAGGGAGTAAATTGCTCATTTTTCTTTGCTTGCAACTTTGCTTCACATCTTATGCTGTCTTGACCCACAAGTTTTTTCTTAGTTTTGCCTTTTTGATTCTTTTCTCCATCCCACTGAGGGGGAGTGAGTGAGTGACTGGCTGAGGGTTTAGCTGCCATCTGGGATCGATCCACAGCAGTATTGTAAATTATTACAAAGAACAAAAAAGACATAACTTTTCCCCTTTGTAATTCCATGGTGAACTTGCATCTTGAAAATAATATATATATTCTTGTCTTCTCATGCAATTGAAAGAAGATATTCTAGAAATAAAAAAAAAAAAAAGTTGCAGATAGGAGAAAGAAGAATAAATTAATGTATTAGATGCCTGACACTTAAGAGGGTACTAAACAAGTAGCTAGAAAAGGTGGTAATAAAATATATGATCAAAGTATGAATGATGTATTTATGAATAAATAAGGAATAGTGAACAATTCACAGCTTATCATGACTTAGAAAGATTGCATTATGCTTAATTTGACAGGCTGAAAGCAAATCAAAAGAGTGGCTTTTTCCACTCCAATTGTAATTAAATTAGTGAACACATCACCAAAAGATGTTGTGAATGCCAAAACCTGAACTGGTTTAAAATGTGTAAGATAAATGGTGTTTTTTAATTATTCTTTATACATCTATAAATTGCTATTAAATGCTATGATCTAGATGTGCACTTCATTTAGGAATCACTTTCAAAAGCTGAGATGGTACATCAGATATAGATTGCTGATTATATTATTTTTCTGAATATGTGTTATTAACCACTTCTGGGGACAGGGTATGAGATTAGATATAGTATACAGATCTCTCACCAATGATATAAATTTATGCATCTCATAAAACTAATGTATTTGCATACAGTAAATGTAGTCAATAGAAAGAGCCAGGTACCTCTGGAAAGTTATTAATCTCAGTTTCTCTGCTAGAGACACTTTAGGTAAATGTCTGCCAGTTGTATGAATACTTCCCAATGCTTTACATCATAAACATTTTCTGTTTGTGCAAAAGAAAAAAATAACTGTCCATGAAGTACTCCCAAATATTCCATATATTGAGAAGATCAGGATATACAATGTTCAAGGTAGATGTGATTCTTTACAGTTATTTTAGAACCCATTTTCCTCATTTAGTTGTGCTATGCAAAGATAAACACCTCCTTTATGGATGTAGAAAGCAAACAAAATGTTTGTAGATTCTGACTGGAGACCTGTAGCATATAAATCTACTTCTGTCTTAAAATATGTGATAAAAGTCTGTCATCTTAATTTCCAAGAAATCTTGACTTAATGGATCTTCTTAGAATCACACAGACTCAAAGGTTAAAAGACAAACACGTTATTTTCTTCTAGACCTCATACATTTCACTAATAGGTCTTATCAAGGTCCTGTACTGGTTATGCTAGTATCTCACCACATGCTATATTAGGCTGCTACTGTTTCAGATATTTAAAAGCCTTGCTTTAACAATGCCAAGATATGCCATGAATGTCAGAGTGCTTTAAATCAAAACTGAAAACTGTCTTGTTTTTTCTTTTGCTTTCTATCATTAGCTTGGCACTGCAAGCTGTGTTATTAATTATTGTACATCTTGTAAAGCACCTTGAGATGTCTTGCTGAGATAAGGCACTATGTCCTGTAAATGGAAATTGCTTCTGTTGTTCAGTCAGAATTGAGTCTAAAGTACATTTGAACAAGGTCTTTCAAAAGTTTCAACTCTAGAAATTTTGAAGTGGGTTAAATGATGTAAGATTGATTCCAGATTCTGCAGACAGTTTACAGAAACACTTACTACTATGCCTTCAAAATATCTGAATCTTCATAGAGATTTACACTGGCCTTGTATATCTCTATTCAGGTACAACAAACCACATAAAGAGAAAGACAGAGAAGATGCAGATACAAGGTTTCTGTTTGTATTCATTTTATGTATTTCCAAGACATAGTATTTTGCACCATATGTTACTGTGTTAGCATAGAGGAACTAATGAGAAAGACAGATAGCTCAACCTAAGAGGAGAGCAGTTACAAATCAGGATACTTTCTTGAAAGAAGAAACTTCTTTAACACTGTTGAGCTATTTTAATGCTTTGGTTAAACATCATGGAGCTTCAAAGAGCACCTGAAACATTAACAGTTTATTTTAAAAAGGGATTAGCTGTAGTTTTGTGATGCTGTAGAGCCAATCTTATTCCTAGCAAAACTCTTTTAAAAATGTACTTGGCCTAATTCCACTCTGATTCAGGTTATTTGTCAATACCAATAGTTTTCTACAGCAGGAGATGTTTAAAGTTTACAAAAGAGTTACCAAAAATACAAAATAACAGGGAAAAAAAAAAAAGTAGAGAATCGAAGATTCTTAACATTTGGGCTGACTTAACTGCTGAAGTCAAGGCTTGTTCAAATATAGAGAGGACTGACATTTCTCAGTTTTCCTTCTGGCTATGCATGAGAATCTAGCTCATGCATCATTCTTTATACCAATAAATTTTCAAATACTGATGAAAATAATAGTATCTCAGAAAGGAAAAGTGATCTTTCAAGAGCTCAAAAGACAAACACTGCCACAGCTGGACATTGAACATGTCTTCAATGAGTTAATATATTTCTCTGTCTAATTTCTCCATTCTAGTTTTATAAACACACTTTCAGAGATTCTCTGATAAAGGCAGCAAGATAATTATTTTAGCAGTGAGAGATCTAAGGTTAAAATACAAGCAACTCTAAGCCATGGCCAGATACTTATTAACATCAACATTAATTAAAAAAAAACATGTTGTATGTCAAATGTGGGAATTGAAAAGTTTGAAAAACATACTCATGTAATTTTCTAGTTCTGTGTCTCAGAATTCTTATCATGTGCTTGTCACGGAATAAACAGTAATTCCAGGTATGCTGTGTCTCCGTCTCTACTCATTTCTGCCATTGAAACTTGATATGTTAAATGTCATTGTACTGCAGAGAGAGAAGAAGCAGACTTCTTGGTATCCACAGAAACTTGCCAGGGAGCACTGAAACAATGACAGCACAAGTACTACAACAAAATGGACAATTTTCACAATTGTAGCTTAGAGATTGCTAGCCAGGAACAGACAGGTATAAGAAGTGATTACAGCATCTCGACCACAACTGAAAGATTTCCTATTTGGTGTCAGATTAGCCACAGGACAAGCTTGGTGGTTAATGAATATGGTTAAGTATGGGGTGACCATACCCCAAAACACAAACAATCAAACAAACAAACAAAAACAAAAACAAAAAACACCTCATTATGGTGAAGATATCAGATATACCATTTATGATTCCGGGTTCTTGCAGCTAATTGAGTAAAAATGGTGATGCTGGGATCCTAATGAACAGGAAGGAACATTTTACTTATTTCGTTCTCCCTATTTTTTATTACTCAGCAGTACATTGTCACAAAGTGAAGAATAACACTTCTAACATCAAGGACACTGAGTTGAACCTAATGGTACAAGAGAACTGACTGGGCACTGACAGAACCAGCAGTTTATCCCTATCTTGAAATTTCCAGGCTCAAGACTAATCAGCACTTTATTTTGCCAGTGCATCTTGCATAATGCTTGCAAAAGCCCCTATAAAACACAGGTTGAGGGCTTCAACAGCAAATGAGACAAAGTGTGACATAAGGTTAAACAGTGGAGCAATAGAATTTCAATGTGAGTTCAATTAAAGCATGCACTGAATTTCATTTTCATAATAGTCATAACACCCTGAAGATTTGACTAACTTTCCCTTCACACTTTTCTCATCACCACGTTATACTATTAGAGATATGGAATCTCATTTACCCATAAGGATGATGTGATGTCTTGTAAAAACTTGTACACTTCCAAAGATCGTATTTGCAGTAGTTGTACTCATGTTGAAGATACTTAAGAAGACAAAATGTGACGACGTTTCCTTAAATGAGGCTTTTATGAAAGAGCTGATTCACATTTATTTACATTAATTTTCTCAAAAATACTTTCTTTCCTCTGTGAAGAAATTGTAAGTGGTAGTTCAAAAGAATCTTGATATCAAAGCTAATGTTTGAACTGATTGGTAAGCCAAGTGCACTTAACAAGCCCTTGTGATATCTTTGCTTTGCAGTTATCTCACAGAATATTTGATTTCAAAAGCAAATAATAAGCCTCGGTTTATTTCACATAGCTTCTGCTATGCAGACACATTTTGATGTCTATTTTAAATTGAACTTGAAGATTTAAATACTGGACCAGCTAATAGCATAACTAAGTGTGTTTCTGACAAGACAGTTCAAAATAGATGGTGCTATTGACTAGAATGAAAATACAAATCTTAACATTTCTTACTTTTCAGCCGTATTGTGTTCTTTCACAGATGTTTTCTATTTCATCACAAGTGTTTCATTATAGTGCAGACAGAGATAATACTGAATAATTCCATTTTCTAGCAATTAAAACTCAATGTTTTGAAATTAATCCGAACCTTATACTGATGGTGGATAAGAATATCCTTTAAATAGGATAATCTTCTTTTTTCTTTTT
>VZRU01016492.1:59165-81107 GCA_013398155.1 Pedionomus torquatus | reverse complement strand
GGTGGGATCCGAGCAGCCCTGCCTTTCCTGCACCGCAGGCGGCTTTTGGGGCGGGATGCTGAGTCTCCCGTAACTTAAGTGCGTGCGGGATGGGTGCGGGGCTTCAGCACCGAAACCCCGGGGGTGGTTTTGCACCGAGGAGGTGTCTGCAAAGCAGGGGTGCAGAGCCCCGTCCTGCCGAGGCGGCAGGGGAATCCCACAGAGGTGTCACGGAGATGCTCACTGCTGGTTTGCCCTGACAACATCGCAGTTCCTTTTCCCCCATCCTGTCACTGCCTGAAGCAGCGCACTGGGTTTATCCTGGCCTGGAGGACAACACTGGTTGTTGCTTCGTGTGTCTGTCTCCTGGGTTGGGTGTGCAACCTCTCCCGCCCGTGCTTGTCACTCAGCTCTTCCAGTCCTTGCAATTTTAGGGCTCGGTAAAGGTGGGAAGTCTGGCTGTCCAGCCCTGGACCCTCTCTTCCCCCTCACTGTATGAGCGTCTCTCCCTCCTACAGGTGAGAAGCAGCTTTTGCTGAGCATTAAGGTGCGACTTGATGGCTTTGCAGTCCCGTGGCACACCAGGCACGTCACAAGGTGCAGCTTCTGCCTGGTGCAAGGCCAGCGTCGGTGCTGGGGTGGCACTGGGGGAAACTTTTTTGGCTCCGATGGGCCCAATAACACAAGCCCATGTAGGTGCCCATCCAGCCCAGTAGGGATGTGGGGGGAAGTGGCCTGGGACGTGCCATCTTCTCCTGGCAGCTGTGGGTGTCTGATGGGCGGCTGCTTGGACTCCTCTGCCTCCTCCATCAGCCGAAGGGCTCTCCTGTCGTGCTGCTGACGTGGTTTAAATCCCACCAGAGCTGCCTTCCCGCAGGGTGCTGGGCGTTTGTGGTGCAGGGGTACCTCCAGTGGCTCAGTCATCTTCTGCTGGTGAGATTCTTCAATAGGCAAAATGTTTGCATGACCAGGTGGTGTTGTGTGAGCTTTTAGCCAGAAAGGCTAGACCGTGGCGAGTTGTGCAGGGATAGAGGAGAGCCCTGAGAGCTGCTTTCTTGTGGTTACTGCTGAGCAGTTGCTTTGCTCGTAGCTCCCTCCCAGAAATGAAGTGAAACCAGCGTGCGGAGCTGTGCCGTCTCTGAGCAGTCACTCCTGGCTTGTGGAGCAGGGTGACCAACCCCTCTAGGCACTCTGTGTCGCCCCTTGACTTGTTTTTATTTTTTTAAACAAGCTGCTTTTCTCCATTGCTCATCCAAGTGCCAGAATAATAACCTGGGGTACCACTGTTCTCGGTAGGGTGTTCCCTGGGATACCTCAGCAACAGATTGTCTCTTGCAAACAGCGATCACTGCAACAGGTCACAAATGACAGGGGTCAGGCTGTGTCAGCACAGCAGGTTTCCGGCTATTATGGCCATTTACGTATTCAGGCTGTTATTCAGAACAGAACTGGAGAAGACCTTGAGAGGTCATTCAGTCAGTCCATCTCCTGCCCCTACGCAGGGTCAATGATAGCCAACCCCTTCCTGACAGATGTTTATCGTATTCATTCTTAAAAACCTCCCATGACAGAGCTGCTTAAGCTCACTGGAAAATCTGCTTGACATTTAGCAGCCCTGCCACTAGATTTTTCTCAGGATCTGAACAGAAATGTCTTTTCCTTCAGTTTAGTTTCATGATTGCTCTTCTTTTTTCCATTTATTTGGCGCAGGCAGAAAAGTTCCTTCCTTCTTTCCTTCTTTGCAGGAGCCTGTTTGATATTTGGAAGTTGCTACCGTGTCTCCCCTTAGTCCCTGCTAATGCAGATTAGATCACGCTGCTTCCTTTCGTCATTCTTTTTAGGTCAGGTATTCTTGATCCGCAGTTGTTCTTGCTACTCTCCTCTGGACCATCATCCTTCGTGAAGAGGGATGCTTGACCTGCGGTGCAGCACTGAAGTCACTGCCTTAGTTTTGCTTAGAAGAAAAAGAGATTACTTCAGGTCTTTTGCATACAATGATCCTGTTTATACATCCCAGTGTGTTTGCTTTCTACTCTTGCCACATCAGCCCTTCAGCCGTTCTTCTCCAGAACTTTTTCAGCTTTTCATTCCTCATCTTGTCTTGCCTGGTTAATTATTCTTACCAAAACGCATTACCTCACGCTTGTCCTTGTTGAACTGCATCCTTTATTTATTTTTTTTTTCTTCTTTCAGACTGCTTCTTCTAAAGTGTCAGGGTTGTTCTGAATTCTGATCCTGTCCTCCTGCGTGCTTGCAGTCCTTCTCAGCTTGGTGTAGCCTTCAAAGGCGATCAGCACGTTTTCACGTGGATGAAAACACCAAGAGGCATCAGATATGGGATGCCTCTTCAGTAAGGTCCTTCCACTTTGTGCATAAAGACTAACGAGCAGGTTGCCAGTGGTCTTCTCAGCAGGGGTACACCCACCTTCAGGTGGCTCAGTCCAGCCCCTGCGCCCCTTGCTGTGTTAGGGGGATGTCCTATGAGGCTTATCAGAGGTCTCTCTGAAATCTTTGTTTCTTCTCCCTTTCTTTCAAGGGCCAGCACCCTGTCACAGAAAGAAATATGATAGATTTGATGTGATTTGTTCTTGATGAACAGAGGCTAGATCTTGCTCAAGTTCTCCTCGTTTTCTAAGCACTTCAACTGAAGTTAAGCTGATTATTCTATAATTTCCTGCATCCTTCTTATCCCCATCCCCTTATTTTCCAAAGACAAGCTTTGCATTTCCCAGTCTTCTGTAACATCAGCTGTTCCCCACGAGCGGCTGGAGACCATTCTTGAGCTCCTCGTGTCATTGCATTTTGGGGGAGGCTGGCAAGGTGTCCACCTTGCCTCCAGTGGGGAATAAAATGATATTAAAACACAGGCAAAGTATCACAGAGCCTGCTTGTCTTCCTGCTCTGTGTTGGGAGGACAAACTAATTAGTCAAAAGAAAATAAACCAGGTCAGACCAGCTCTAGAGCTGCTGTTCTGTGACCAACGCAGGGTTTGTTTACCCGCTAATGGTGTTTTGCCATGCTGTGGTTATTAGTAAAATTTTGACCTCATGGTCTGCAAAAACAGATGCTGCCTCTTTCCAATTATAAACAAGGTTTGAAATAGTCTGCTGGAGCAGAAAGAGAAGGGCAGCCTCAAATAGCACAGCCAGTCACCCAGGCGGCTGATGTCTAGCATCACGGGGCGGTTCAGAGGTGGACCATGTGCTGTGCATCATGGTGGTGGGTGTCTTGGCCAACTTTCAATGGTCGTTCTTTACTGATTTTAGGTTTAAGTACAGCTTAACTTTCAAAAAATGACAGCTACCTTGGAAGAAGCTCTTCTGTAACCTGCTGTCATCAGGTTGACTCACAGGGTTTAACCGTGGAGGGCGACCTGCAGTCAGAGGATTGGTCCTTCGGAGAGACACGGGCAGGCTTGGGCATTAGCATGTCCAACATGGAGATCACAGGGGCTGTTTTACTGAGGGCTCAGTAAAACCAAAAAGCTTTCATGACTTTAGATAAGTAAGGAGTGCAAACGGGATAAGGGTGAACAAGTTTTACCATGAGTTGTTGGGGTTTTTCTTTCCAGTGATGAAAACTGTTTGGTTCTCTTCTTGACTGACCAACCAGCCATGGACTGTCTTTCCAGCCCTTCCCTTTGCCCCTCACAGCCAACACCAGAGCCATAAATGCTGCAGGACATTTGGATTTTTCTGTTGTTTGGGTGGGTTTTTTTTATTATTGAATAGGAAGTTCTAAACCTTGTGTGAACCTTGCAGGAGACTCCTGACAGGCTGCCCCTTGGAAATGCTGCCTTTTGAGGTGGGGATTGCATCTCCAGGTTAGCTTCTGAAGGGCTCTGTCCCAACACTCCCTGTGCAGACTTCTCCTGGCAGGTTTTTCCCCACTCAACTTTTAATGATTTCTAGTTACTCAGTGCCAGCCAGCTCCGAGTTTCCATTGTAAAACCACGATGACGGGCACCTCCGTACTTGTAGAGTTGCTACAACGGGGTTGCTCTTGGCACAGCGGCTTCAGGTCCCTGACATCGATTCTGGTCGTGTGGTGTTTTGGATGCTCATCCCGTGAGAACTGTTCTTCTCGTGGGCTTTGTGAAAGCCCTTTGGAACAGCTCCCTTCAGCTCCCTGAAGGGCTCACCGCTGGCATCCCAGGTGGGCATCCAAGGGGCAGGTCTGAGCACGGGGTCTCTCCCTTGACTTACGAAGGTGGTGATGACCCTGGGGCACCGGCTGCAGCGTGAACGTTGCCTCGGTGCCCGCTGCAGCAGGGCAGGCTCGGGCAGCATCTCTCCTGAAGAAATGCTGCTTCTTCAGTGCCTCACGCGGCGGGATGCTCCGCTCGCTCGGGCTGTCCTTTGTGGGAAGCAGACTTTGGCCCGGAGGGACGTTCCTCTGAGCGTGTTTACAAAGTCTTCTTATATAATGTGTAAGAGCCGTGAAGGCTAATCCGCTCGAGAAGCAGCCGAGTCAAAGCCTGTGATAGTGCTAAATAGGAGCTGTGTCTTAAGGCACACGGTGCTTCCCGCTGCTTTTTCATTTCTCTTACCCACACCAGCTCGACTTCAGGTTTTTGCAGGTTTATTTGAGGTCCCGGGCACAGGCTGCGAGCGAGAGCCCTGGTCTGAGCTGGGCTGCTTTTGCTGCAACCCTTAGAAGCCTTTGCCGGGAGGAGAGATGCCGGCAGCAGACCCAGCGTGTGCTTCTGGTGGCTGAGGAGGTGCGGGCAGGGAACCGTAGAGTTTAGAGGTCTATAATTGAAATGCGTGGCAAATAAAATACGTGCAGGAGCATTTCTCAGAGCCTTTAGTTGGCCTGTGCGTTGCTCAGCAGACGGTGTGTGTAATTGGTGGCCAGAATGCAGCAGCATTTGTAAAATTATCCTGCACGTGATTTAACCAAATCCATCCCAAGAGCAAGGGACACCATGTGGGTTGTCCCTACGCGTTTATCAAAATGTATCTTTCATTGCCTGGAGTCACCTGTGTTTCTGTTTTTATTTCTTTGCAATTTTTGTTAGGTCTTAAAGGTGGATTCTTGACCTGTAGTGCATGTGCACTTGTCCACGTCTCATTGCTGCTCTGGTGGTAAGAGCTGCAGTTGTGGGATGGAGTTTAAGTTATGGAAGAGGGCTTTCTCCTAACCCAGACAGTGTTTCCTGGCGTAGGAGACTTGGATTTGGGTCCCTGCTGTGCCGTATCCCTGCCAGTCTCAGGAAAGTCAACCGGCTGGTTTCATGCCTCAGTTCCCATCTGCTCTCTGGGGACAGTGACATCTCCTTGTCACCAGGGTTTGGAGGACGCAGCCACGCTTCTGTGACAGTGGGGACTGTGTCAGTGCATAGGAGAGGAGCAGGCAGGGCAGGTTAACACACACGCCCCATTACATCAAACACTTCTCTTGGTTTACTTCTGTTACAGAACAAAACCCTTTCTCATTTGCAATTCCCTTTGATTCATCTAAAAGAAATCATTGATTTGTACTTATATCCTGAATGTTCATTGATTATTCACTTAGTGCTTAATGTAAACCACATCTATAGCTGGCTAGTTTAAGTGAAGCTGCCAGTCATCTTCAGAAAGCTTTGAAGCCTGCTAAGTGATGGAGAAATTGCTTCAGTGATAGATTGGGCAGGGCTGCTGCAGGCTACTGCAGGTGGGCTTGAGTTATCCGCATTTCTGCCTGTTCACAAAACCCAAACCAGTCCCCCCAGAACTGATTTCTCGCATCATGGTGTAGAGAAACACGGAACAGATACCCCTCCTGGGGCTCCTGGCTCAGCATGGGGATCCGCTGCCACCCGGAGCTTGCCTGTCAGGAAGGTGCTGGTTGGGAGGATGGGGTGCCTGGGCTGAGGATGGAGAAGACAACCTTCTGCTGGGACGTGCTCAGGGTTTCCAGTGGGGGATGGCGTGTGCCCACACTCGTTTTCACTAGTGGAAAAAAGTGGTGTGAAATTCAAGGCTGGAGCCTTCTTGAGGCTGTGCGGTGGGAAGCCTTTGTGGAGATGGGACCGAGCCACCTGCCTAGAAGTGTTTGGAGACGAAGCTTTACGTTTCACATGAAGATTTTCCATATCATTATGGTGCCAATTCTAATGCAGACGTTTTGTTTTTCATGAGACGAAGCCCAAGAGATCAGTGGGGCTTGGTGGGTGCAGAGGGCTGCCGCCAGGGCAGGAGTCACTGGTCAAATTAAAGGATTATGGAAACTATTAAAATAAACAAAGGGCTCCATCAGGGGCAGGCAGGTTAAGGCTGTTAGGAGAAGAGGCTTTTCAGGGATTGCTGATCAAGTATCTGCTTAACAGCTTCCTGGTTCGGGGAGAGGATTGTTGTTTTTTATAAAGTAAATGCTCTTTTTTTCTGCCTTTTTATTGGAATTAAAGCGTAGAGGGTGTTGTGTGCAGCGACGCCCTTCCTGGGTTTGTCTGGAGCTCACACCAGGCTTCTCTTGCAAAGCAAGAAAATCCAGGAGGGGTAGATTTCTGTTTTAAATCATTTCTTTCTGCATTAATTGTGGCATTGGCAGCTTTTCCCTTCTGCTTTTGTCCCAGTGTCAAGTCACATTGGAGTCTCCAGGATCCGTGCGTTAGCATGGACACATCTCTGATGCACAGAGACAGCTCCATAACCACATCTTCCCTCCTGCCTTGGAATGGCTCCCCTAATACTTAAATATTCCTGCCCTCTTGTGCTACATACGGGATGAATACCTACCTAAAGGTTAAGCTGTATTTTGAAGCGACTTGACACATTCGTTCAAGATGTTTTCATTTCTGCTTATATTAAAGTGGACAGCAGTAGCATTAAAATGTAAATCGTTAGATTTTAAAGAAGCTTCTGTGCAAAAATTAATCTCCACCTGCCTCTTACTTTCACTATGAGTTTTGTTGAGCTGCGGTGACCATTTACTTGTAACGTTAATTGTCACACGGGTGGTTTGGGACTTGTTGGTAGAGGGATGGATGATGAACTGGGGGAAGAGCTGGCTGTTGGCTGCTGTCAGTGCCCCTACCTGCTCCACACCTATTCCTCAGGGAGTTTTTAGACCATCCTGATCACATTTTCAAGAGCACCTAGGTTTTTTCTTCTCTCCCCTTGATGGCGAGAGCTTTCTGGAAATAAGGTTTAATGTGGAGACCCTTTTTTGTCACTCGCTACTTGTTCGTATGCTGCAATAAATGCTCCAAGGGATTTCATGGCTCAGATAGGAGGCTGGTGGTACCAAAACAGTTGTGTAGCCCTCAGAAGCCCTTGTATATAATCAAATAAATGCTTCCAGTACTGAGATATGAGCTACTTAAGAGGTGGGTGACAGCGCTGTGTGTGTCTGTAGCCTGTTCTAGTGAAAGCGCAGTAACCCTGTCGCTACCAAGAACTTCATACAGAAGAAGCTGGCAAAGTTTCCCCAGTGAGGACTAAATTGCTGTATTCTTCCCCAAAAGATGGTCGCTTAGGGGAGCGGTGCTGCTGCGTGGTGTCCCCGTGGCATGTCCCCACACTGGACGTGAAAAGCAAGAGTAGTATTTGACCGTATGGGTTGCCTGGTGGATGGATGGACCTGGACAGCGTTGGACTCTCTCAGACTCAGCTACTGCCACTGACAAGTACCTGTCAAATGAATTATTCAGTTAATGCTGGCGAAAGTGGTGTGGTGATCTCCCCTCTTCCCTCTCTGTGCCCAGACTCTGATCTTTTGCTTTTATTTGATCTTGTCTTTGGTGTTTTAACTATTCCTTTTTCATGCCATCTCTCATTGCGCTCTCTCCGGAGCTGGCTTTGATATCTTTTCTCTTTGTCTTCCATTTCCCTTGGTTTCCTCCCTGCCTTCTTCCTTTGATGTTGCAGAAAATGACCAGGATGGACATCTTCCCACACGTCTTTCCCTCTCTTAATCTTGTCCAGTTCAAGTCCTCTACCCTTTGAGGAGCTTTACCAGATGCTCCCCTGATAGCATGGCTTCATTAACTCCAGGCAACGATTTTGAGTAGAAGCTGGTAAAGGTTGGACTGCCCAGGGAGGAGGTGGTGCTGGTCCTTGCACCGGGTGTCAGGGGTTGCTCCAGGTTTCTCCAGGACCCAGGATGGGGACGTGCCGTGGGGATGCTCACACGAGGGCATCTGGTGCTGCTGGTGGCAAGAGCTCATCCCTCATCTCACGGACCAAGCTTAAACCGCATTGAAGGCAAAGTGAGAGTCATGTTGAAAAGCAGATTAATCTGCTGACTTTGAGGAGTGAGGGGTATTTGGGGCGGGGGGGGGTGTGACACAAAAGTGGAAATTCAAATTCTCCCTCGCTACAAACATCTTCATTTGATGGCTGAAATTCTCTGATGCTCTGTTGTAGCAGTGAAGCTGCGTGAAAACATGTATTTTCCCGGAGCTGAAAAGCTGAGCTGGGTGGGGGAGGTAAGATACCCGACCTGCTGGATGAGCATCACTGGGACACGGGCTGTGGGTTGGCTCCGTATAGATCAGTTTGTGTTTCGTTAATGTCTGGTTCCACCCTGTCTGTCTGTTTTATTAGATTAATTTATTACTTTCTGAAAGTGCCTCTCCAGTGAGCTAAAATATCTATTTACTGGAAGTATTTGGTTACCATGAAAAAGCGTATTTGGCTTGCGTTTGGCAAATATTAACTACTTTCTTCTGTTTCTTTTGCAGTGTAATTGTCTATTTATCTTGGGTATTGATTGCTGAAGGCCGTGTTAATTATTTGCTGATTTTGGAAATAATGATTTTAAAAAGCTCGGATTACTTTTGTAATATTAATCATTACCTTGGTGCGCTTGCCTCAAAGGATGGGATCTCTCTGAGGGCTCCAGTTGCAGTGTGGACATTTGCTGTCTGAAACTATGCCGTCGTCTTAAAATAACAAAATCATTACTGGTGTTTTGTTCCTGAAACTAAGCAGATATTTGCAGAGACGCAAACCTGGCAGCTGCAATTAGCTCACAAATTTGCTGCTCCTCTTGGCGGGAAGAGTAGCCAGATTCTGGAGTCAAATAAAAAAAAAAAAAACAAACAGATAATTTCATTTACTTTATGCTGTTTCATTCTTTCCAAATTAATTGCCTGACGTCTTGGTCTCGACTCTGGCGCGGGGTTGGGGGGGAGATGGGCGTCCCCTTCCCGTTGGATATGGGCAGCAATGGGAGAGAAGCGATACTTCCAGGAGGGTGTTAGGCTCACGAGGAAACGTGCTGTCATACAGCGGCACATCTTGCTTTGGGGGAAGGTGAGAAACTGGAAAGTCTCTGCTGGGAGCTGAGTAACTGGCACCTGCTATTATTGTGTCCCCCCTCCCCCTTTTAATGACTCGTTTATAGAGACAACTCTCCTACAGATCTCATTACACGGGCGTAAAGCATGCTCTTTTTGAAAAATCCATGCGTTTCCTATTCGTGTCAGGCCTGAATACCTACGTCTGTATGTTTCTATAAGGAGGAGGGATAGTTTTTGTGGGGTCCAGGCATCTTTCCTCGTCGCTGGGCAGACTCGCCGATGCCCGTGGGGAGACGAGCTGTGTCCTCACCATACCTGGAAGGAGATGTAATTCTTCCATTAATACAAAACCTGGCAGGCGGTTAGAGTGGCTGGGAGGGGAATTCAGTCTTCTTGTTGTTTTAGGCCTTGAAGCAAGGGATTGTGTTGGCTGTGCGAATGGTGTTGGCTTTATCTCCATCAGAGCTTACACGGCAACATGTATTACTGGAGAGCACGCAACGCGACATTGAGCATCTACCCCTGGGATATCTAGTGCAGGGAATCCCACTTCTTTCTCTTGCATCAAGTGATTTGTTTAATTGCTTTTAACAGTTCCACCCTTGTTCTTTTTATTAGTGGATCATGGCGCAAAAGGAAGCCGGGAGCGTTTTTGCATCCCATCCTGGGTAATTTGATGACTAAGTCTCGTTGAGCTTCATCTCAGTGCAGGTGCAGCAGCACATCTCCTGCAGGGGATGCAGTGGGAAGAGCATCTCCTCCTCCCCAACGCACAGGCCAGGGGAGGAGGAGGAGAGGGCAAAATCTTGTCCATGACAATTGTTTTCTGATTCTTTTCATCACCTTGCGGGAAAAAAAATGATAAAAGGAGCCCCAGAAAAGAGGGCATTGCAGCAAGCCCTGGCTGGATGTAATCTTTTTTCTTTGTACCAAGGTATAAAGATAATTCCAATCGGGATTGAAACAGCGGATGACAAATAATTCTTGAACAATCCGCTTATGGTGTTCCAGGATGCGAATGAAAACCACTAATGGGATAAAGAAGGATCTAGATAATTATCTCGGCTGCATTAAATCCTGTCCTTTCAGGAGAGTACTCTTATGTGGACACTAATTTCACGTGTATGAAATGCTAAATCTGACTAGGCATTTTCAGAAGTTAGCTGCTTCCAAGATAGCCATCGTCGCTTGCTGATCACCTGTCTTTTATCTACCTGGTTGGTCCTAATAAATCTGACTCCTGGTCTCTGCTATCCTGTTTCCTTTTTTTTCCCCTTCCCTACAGCAGGTTAAAGCTGCCACACACATTCTCTCCAGGCTGGATTTGAAATCTCCTTCATCCTTTTCTTTTTTCATTGGTCTGCTGTTTGGGAGACAGAGGTTTTTTTTTTCCTTTTAGATCCAGTAACGATGTTGTTTTAAGTCTGATGGAAGAGCTGCTTGCAGTGTTAAGGTATGCGAGATATTTTTTAATTTGATCCATTTTCCTCCCCCCCCTCCCCATGCAGGAGCTCTGCCTTGCAGCGCGGGGGACGGCACTGTGCTCCAAAACAAATCCAGTTACAGTCAGTTAATGAGGCTCTTGTTGTAGGCTCTTTGCTGCCTTTGTGTTTAAACCTAATGGGTGCCCCGTGGATGAAGTGGAAAGGAACAGTTTTGTATTGACAGCAACTGTGACATTTGGATGAGGTCGGATCAGTTGACAGCGCTGAAAGATCTGTGTCACAGGATCTCTGTTCTCTGAGGAAGTCTGCTGTTGGGAGGTATGGAAATGCTCTTCTAAGAAGAGGCTGGTTCTTCGTTATCCCCATCAGCTGCAGGCAGCTGCATTTGCCAGCTGTCAGAGAGGTGTTTCTCTCCAGCCTCACACCACGCAAACTGTGGCATGGCTGCACCAGCTGCAGCATCCTTCGGTGAGCTGGGCTGGGCATCCCACAGCAGGAGCCAGGTCCAGGGACTTCAGCTGAGACGGCTACCCATGAGCCATCCTCCAGCTGGAAGAGGAGGATGGGCAGTTGGCATCATCCCTGTGCACACTGGAGGGCAGATGCTGTGCACGGCTGTCTTGTCAGGGAAGGACTCCATCGCTCACTGCATGGAGAGTGCCCAAATGTAGTTTCTCAGCAGCAGACCCTCTCAAATCACAAGGTTCCCTTTCTTTTCTTGCTGGCGTGGCAGTACAGTTAAAGCTGCAGGTGTCTTTGGAAAGTACAGAAGAGCTTCCTTGATTTTCATGAGAAGTGAACCAAGAAAAGATGTCCTGTCCAAAGTGGATTTGGGTTTCCAATCTCACGTGGCACAGAGAGGTTACAAGGGCCAATCTTGTGCTGAAATCCAAGGAGTTGGTATGTCTGTTACTTCTGTGGGCTGGGGATTGCTCTCGACACCAGGTTTGCCGTTCACACAGCCAGCTGCAGGATGTCCTCCAAGGCACACAGAGCTCAGCCCTGCCGTACCAGGTGTGGATTTCAGACAGGTAGGCTCCAAGACAATCTGATACGCAGTTAAGTGCACCTCAATAAGGCACTTGATTAGGAGGGCTGTGTGTAGAGAAGACAGTACGTGGCATCCTTGCTGCCTCTGGAAGACTTTTTAAGAAACAAATTACATTTAAGAAACACGGTCACCTTTCATCTTGGCAACATGGTTTTTTTGAACAGCAGCTCTTAAACTGAATTGCTTACAAAGAAGAATCAGTATCAAAGTATCTTCACCTCCTGGTCACAGTTACCAGCCCTGGGGCTGTAGGAGCAGGGCTGGATTTAACAGTGGTGCCCAACATGGGCTTTTGTCCTAAAACCACTGGCATTCTGCAGGAGGAGTCTGGTGAGGTCTGGCAGTTGACCCCTAAAAATTGATGGATTGTTGTGTAGGGCATGATGCCCATCGTATCTCTGAGAACACCAGCCCTCCTACATGCTCCTGACTTCCACAGAGATTTTAATGGAGATTTTTACCTGGCTCTTGATATCACCTTTGAATGAACCATTTGCTAAGAAGTCTCATTGCTTGCTCCTCGTTAAAGGTGTCTGGTTAGCTGACTTGCTGGTTGAAGTCTCCTTTCCTCAACCCTGGGCTGTGATGATGTGATACCCAGAGCTGTTATACCAAGTGTCACCTCCATAGAGCATAATAAACTATCTCCTGCCATCTCCTGCTTAGGTGAGCTGTACCCAGAGGGAAACGGTGTGTTTTTCTGGGTATCTGCAGAGCTCTCTGGCTGTGCATCGTACAAGTCACTTGAGAAAGGCAGATATTTCATGTCTCTTTGGAAATCTGTCAAGACAGTGGCAGATCACTTAGCCTCAGTGCTGTTGTCTGGGCTGTGGTTCATTGCTTCGAAAATGCTGGTCAAGAAGTATTGCTGTAATAGTTAAAGGTTAGGCAAAATGACAACCTTTAGCCCTTCACAGCAGGAGGTGTTTTACTGCTGGGATTGAAACTTCAAGCACTCATCTGTTGTTCCAGGGCGCTGGTTAATTTATTCTTAAAGCCTTCAAACAAAAGGGGGTCACCTTGATAATGACCCTGTGGTGCTCAGAAGCCCCAGCCAAGAGCAGGATCCTCTCTGGTGTGCCTGGAACATGCTGGGTGCCCAGGGATGCATTCCACTGGGCTAGGAGAGGTGGGTCCTTGTAGGTGGGGCCATCAACAGCAGGATTGGCCATTTAAAATTTGTATCTACTCATCAGCATCATTCGGTGGCCAAGATTGCTGCAGGGCAGGGGATGAGCATGAGGGTTGTTCACATCAGGCTTATGGATTTGGCAGAGAGGAGGAAAGGGGAAGATGTTGGCAAGAGGGGGTTTGTAGGTGCTTAAAATTTGGGTTGCTAAAGAGTGCAGAAAAGGTGAAGAAGTTCTTTTGTCTGCTGGTGCCCGGTGTAGCGCACAGGTGAAAAAGTGTGGATTTATTTCTACGTGTGCTCTTGTTTAGTTTGGCTTCCAGGAGAAGTCCTTACCTCTTCTGCTGCTGCCAGCTTCCTCTGAGTTGCCCTCTTTCCCTCTGCTCTGCCTACGTTTCTTGCTGTGATTTCAATTATTTATAGTATTTCTTTTCCCCTTAAACTGCTCTGTGGTGTGTGCCCTATTGAAGCAGCTGTCGCTTCCCGAGCCTGTTCTGCTGATGGGTGAGGAGATGATCCCCGTGCACACAACTCGTTAAGAGCATTTCAGGCCTCTTCAGGATGGGCAACTGTCGATGTAAAATTGCAGTTGGATCTTATCTTATGGAAGGTTTTGATTGCGGATGGTGAAATAATGATCCACTCGTTAATGTAACAGGAGGAAACTGCTGAGGATAACGAGGGGAGAGGAAAAGGAGTTTTGCAGAGGAGCATGCCCCCTTTTTTTGGTGAAATTTAAGCAGCCTAAAACAAGAGGCATATTCTCCTCTCGGTGACATCAGTGTGCATCCGGAAGGACCTCGTTAAAATAATTGAATTTCTTTTTGACACAGGCTGGTGTCACAGAGAGGGGAATCTTTGGCAGCAGGGAGGCGCAGGCTTAGGGGGCTGGTCTGAATGCGGAGCTGAGGCTGGGAGAGGCAGGGTGAGATGCTCCATTCTGCACTGCCTCACTTCTACCTCTGCAGCATCAAGCTTAAGAGAAGAAGTGGAAAATGTTTGTTTAAATCCCTTTCTTCATCGCTGCCGTGTTCAAGCTGAATTAACTCTCATCCAAAGGAAGCCTGCGCTGTAGGAAGCATCTGCCATGGTCCAAATTGTGTTTGAGGTCGGAATTAAAATGTATGTAACTGTTGGGCGGTGAGCCATGAATACACAAACCCTGCTCTTTGCCAACAGTTGTTTTGCGAGGCACGATTTGTACGCTTCCCTTGTACCTGTGCGGTTACACGGACGTGCTAGTGGAATACGAACCAGCACAACCTGTCTCAGGAAATACTGATTATAAGGTGAAGCGGCTCACTAGAATGTCAAAAGGCTCCTTATTTTAAGCTTACGTTTGCCGGTTTATTTATTTTCTACGAATGCTCTTTCTGGAGTGCAGTAGTCATTGATGTGAGGATGTAATTGTATTCATGGTGCATCTGTGTCGGGGGCAATATTTATGTGCAATGACTGCTCCATGAAATATTTGTTCTCTTGGCTCCTCCATCTGATAAGCTGACGTAAGCTCTTGGGGAAAGTACGAATTATACACTGGTTAGAGTTGGAAGGGACCTTAAAGATTATCCAGTTCCAAACCCCCTGCCCTGGGCAGGGACACCTCCCACCAGACCAGGTTGCTCCAAGCCCCATCCAGCCTGACCTTGAACCCCTCCAGGGATGGGGCAGCCACAGCTTCTCTGGGCAACCTGTTCCAGTGCCTCACCACCCTCCCAGGAAAGAAGTTCTTCTTAATATCTAATCTAAATCTCCCCTCTTCCAATTTAAAACCCTTACCCCTTGTCCTGTCACTACTTTCCTGACAGAGTCCCTCTCCAGCTCTCCCGGAGCTCCCTTCAGATACTGGAAGGCTGCTATAAAACAAACAATTTTTAGAGCTGTTCTAGATCTAGTCCTTACGAAATTTTTTTGATTGTGTAACTCAAAACAGCTTTTGAAAAGATAGAACAAGTCTCAAGTATAGACCGGCCAGGGAGAGGCTGGTGCTTGGCTGCATTTGATGAGCTTTCAGTCTGATTAAGGAGAACTAAAGCTCCCATTTTATGGAGTATTGTCTGAGGACCGGGTCTCTTGGGGTGCATTTGAGTGTGTAGGCTTCTTTCTGGCTTCTTTTGGGTAAAGACCATTCAAGTTTGAAAAAATTGCTCAAGTTTTTTAAATTGCGTCCCGTCTTTCTGTGAGAACAGCAGAGATAATTGCAAAATAAACCAAGGAGCAAATGACAAAAATGGATAAGGCAGAGGTTTGGGGCAGAACTCGGTGGTGTCTGCTAATGCTGTATTTCTGGTGTGCAGTGGGAAAAGTTGGGACCATGTGGATTTCAGGGCTTAGTTCCATGATAATGCCAAACTCCCAATGAATTAATGGACATTTTGGTTCAGAGTGACAGCTCCCGAGGCCTCAGGGGAGCACGGTGAGGGTGGTGGCACCAGACACTTAGAGGTGGAGGTGGGTTGACTAAAAGCACAGCCCTCTTGTTAGCTGGGTGTCACCCAGGCTGTTTCACAGGTGGGAAATCAAGGCAGAGGAAAGGTTCCCAACCTGCAAGGCACGTAAATGCCTTTGGAACCTTGCTTGGAACCTTGCTCTCGCTGTCCCTCCTGCAGCCCCTCAAACGCAGAAGCCATGTCTACAGAAGGGTGGGTTTGCATTTCTCCACTGGCAGAGCAATGACATCTGTTGGGCTGCTCTGGGAAGTCTGTGCCTGTACTGGGATGGAGAATCTGCAGGGGCAGGGCAGGGACCTCAAACGCTGTGGTAGCCACCGGGAGGATGGATGGAGAAAATATCCACATACCTGGGGCTGAGATGCTACAGCATCTCACCCTGCTGAGCTGTGTTCTTCAGCAAGGCTCCTGGCGCTGGGCAGAATGTGTGTGTGGGGAGATGAATGATGCCAAAGCAACATTTGGTCATTAATTTGCTCTAAAGTTGGGTGGATTGATTCTGCTGCTGCGGGAACCCAAATGGATGAAGGGACAGGAGGATAGGGGTGGTGGGTCATACCAGAGTCTGCTGTCAGCACAGAAAAGGGAGATTTTTATGTTTTGTGGCGCCTCTTTTCCTACTTTGGGAAAAGCTTCCTTTTTATGTGCCTGTGTAAATGCTTTATAGCCCGACTGCTGTGACTTTGAGTAGCTCCTCGGAAATTGATGGTGAATTTTGACCACGTACAGCCTCTGTCTGCAAGTTCCTGAGGATTCTGCTCTCAAGTTGTGATGTGGTTTTTTTACTGCATTTAAATGAGTAATTTTATATTACTTCTGAGTATTGGCAGGCTTACCATCAATTTCTCCCTCTATTTTCTTTTTTTTTTCCCTTCTGTTTAAGCCTCATTTTTCTAAGGGATTGAAGCTATGGCCTTCTTCCCAATAGGTTTCAAACTCCCAGTCTCATTTTATCCCAATTGGGCCACAGTATGGAAGTCCCAGAGGTGATGTAAAACCCTCCTGGTAGCCAGGAGGCCAGAAGAGAGAAGGTCTGTAGGTGATTCCCTCTATCAGGCATGGGCAATTTGTACAGAAGGTACTATCTTCATAAAACCCCAGCCACAAGAAATACTTTAATCAAAGGCTTCAGTTGAGCATGGGGCGTTTCAGAAGGTTTCTGTTGAGTATGGGATGCTCAGATGTTGTGTTCTTCCTCAGGAAGGGATGTGGTGGGGTGACCGTGGCCACCACTGTTCTCTGTGCCTGCTCAACAGCTCAGCCTGTCCCTCATGAAGTCCTGCCAAGTGCAGAAAATAAACAAGAACAAGGCTTTTTTTTTTCCTTCTCACACCTCTAGCAAGGATTAGAAGTAACCACAAAAGGAAAATAATCTGTTTTGAGTGGTGTTTTTGGTAATGGGACCATCCATTTCGGCATTCCTCCCTATGGCTAATGCTTCATTCTCTAATTTTTGTTGCTCCAGCTGCTTTGTTTTTCTTTGTTGCAATCAAGATAATGCAGCACAATATTGCACTAAGAATTTCAGCTATTAAATTACCTTTCAGAAGTTGACTTAATTGGCTCTTTGAGTGATAGCTCTCTATTGTGTGCAATCAGCACGACTCAAGGAGGGAGCAGGAAGAGGATAAGGACTTTGTTTCTAATCAATAAATAAAGGCCTTTGAAATAATACTGCTTGCAATTTGTATCACCGGTTAAATTACGCCAAGGATGATAGTCTGCACGTTCCTTGCAGAACACAGCTATAACAGAGTAATGAGCCTTTGCTATCGGCAAGCGTGCGGACTGTATTCTATGTTTCCAGCACATCCCATTCTCCCCTTGGATTTTTTTTTTCCCCCCAAGTATTACAGAAAAAAACCTAAAACCAAGCTGCTGCAGAGCCTGGCACAGACGGTTTGGGAAAGTCTAGTATGTAATGACTAATCATTTCTTTTGCACCTCATAAAGTATGCAAATGAATGTGATACCTGATGATAAATAATTCAAAATGGAGACGCGAGGCAAGGGACCTTATAAACAGAATAAATATACAGTAAACCAACTTGAAAAACAACCAGACAAACTCAATAGCCTAAACTACATCCTGTAGAAACAGCTGCTGCTGCTTGGTGCAGGTTTGCCTCCAGTGCTGGGATCCGAGGGGGTTCGGCCCAGCAGGATTTCTCGAGTGTGCGGTTAGGGTTTGGCCAAAGCTACAGATCTCACCTTTGCAGAGCTCTGTTGCACCTCAGGTCATCGTTGGGCTTGTTCCTGCCTTGGTTTAGGCAGCAGGAAACCTTTGCCAAGCAATGGTTTCTTTTAATTTTTTTTTTCCTATAGTGGAGTAAAAGTGATTGACTGTTTAATACTTCTTAAAGCTAAAACTACTGTTCATAATTAATAACTTAGTCCTAATTAAAAATATGGAGCTGGACTCTTTTCACTGGTTCCCAGTGACAGGATGAGGGACCATGGGCATAAGCTGGAACATGGGAAGTTCCATTCAAATATGAGAAAAAACTTCTTCAGGCTGATGGTGCCAGAGCCCTGGACCAGGCTGCCCAGGGAGGGTGTGGAGTCCCCTTCTCTGGAGACCTTCAGGCCCCATCTGGATGCAGCCCTGAGTGATGTGCTCTGGGCAACCCTGCTTTAGCAGGGGAGTTGGGCTGGATGATCTCTAGAGGTCCCTTTCACCCTGAATCCATAATTTTGAAATTCAGAAAGGTCCTCTGGAGATTGCAAGAGGCACAAGACTAGAAGCCACACTCAGTCCCCATACGTGAGCGGTACTGCCACTGCCTGGGACAATTCCACCTCCTGTCACTGCTGTCCCCTCCCTGAATCCATCCCCTTCCCAGCCACGGGGATGAGGGGCAACTGCAGGTGCAGAACTGAGCAGAGCCACAGGTTTTAGCATCCAGCAGGCTCCTGGGCACAGTGTGTGTCTCTGCACTCCAACACCTGCACGTGTAAGAGGTTTCTGTTTGTTTGGGGGAGCCACCAAGAGATGTTCTTTGCAAGGACCAGCCGGCTCTGACCAAGCTGGGGTTTGATTGAGTAAAGATGCTTCCTCCTTTGCTCCCTGCGCCATCCTGGTAAGAAGTTGCCCTTCAGGGAAAAGGAGGTTGAGGGAAGACTTTAGCACTGTCTGCAACTACCTGAAAGGAGGTTGTAAAGAGGTGGGGGTCAGTCTCTTTTCCCAAGTCACAGGCGACAGGACAAGAGGAAACAGTTTCAAGTAGTGCCAGGGGAAGCTTAGATTAGATATTAGGAAAAATTTTTACACTGAAAGGGTTAATAAGCATTGGAATGGGCTGCCCAGGGAAGCGGTTGAGGCACCATTCCTGGAGGTATTCAAAAGACGGGTTGACATAGTGCTTAGTGACATGGTTCAGTAGTAGTTTTTTTTTTTGTCAGAGTTGGTTTGGTGCTTGGACTAGGTGATCTTAAAAGTCCCTTCCAACCTAGATGAGTCTATGATTCAGTGCGATGTTCTTGCAAGGCTAGGGAAGATGGTGGGGATCCAGACTTATAATCCTGTGTCCAAGAGCAGCTTGAAGACCATTTCACGTGTTGGCTTGTGCTGGTCTTCACTAAACTATGGAGGTGAATTGAGCTTGCCCTTTTATCAGCTAGAAATAGTGATGTGACGGTGTCCTGGTCCAGCTCAGCGTGAAGCATGTCCTCAAATTGCCAGCAATCTTCTCTTGGCAGCCACGGGCTGGTGTTGGGCACCTCCGGGCCAAGACGCCCCGACAAAGCCATGTTTGTTAGCGAAGGGCTGGTACGGTCTTGCCTCGCTGGAGAAGTGGAACTGAATGGTCATTTTGTGATGACAGTAATTGCAGCATCCGTGTAGCTTCACCGTCCAAGTGTTTTGCTGAGGATCCCAAGTGCTGGGTTGATTCCATATTGACTTTGCGGAGCATGGCAGTGCTGGGAAGGTGTGCAGCATCTATTTATAAGATGCAGTAACTGCTGGTTTGCTAGGAATTTTGTCTGTATTGGGTTAAGCAATACAGGGCACAAGAAACAACTTCTTTCTTGTTGTTATAAATTTGCTCCGTGGCTCCTTTCATTCCTGGAAGGGGCTGTTCTGGTAAAGTCTGATAGATTTTCACATCTGCCTATGAAGAATATAGGATTTATCTTTCAAATGAAATTTGCTTGGCTGCACTGCCAGCAGGTTTTGTTGGGGTTTTGGTTTTTGGGTTGGTTTGTTGGTTTGTTGTTTTTTTTTTATTAGCTATTTTTGTGAAATATAACTTGAGAATTTATATTGGCTTAAAGCTTAAAATGTAGCCAGGGGAAGATGGAATATTCATCTTTATTGTATTTGTTCCTCCCGTAATGAGACATTACTGTCTGTCGTAAAGGAAGCGGTCCCAGGGAGCATGCCCAGTTATTTTCTGCTTGCTCCATTAGCTCGTAAGCAGACCTCCTGATTTTTTTTTATGTGCATGTGCTTTTCTACTTGTTTAATCCTGCCAACTGCTCTTCTGGTGGGAAATCCATTTCTATAATGCTGGGTATTACACAAATTTGTTGAAGCTCTTAATGCAGATAAGGTGGGGGTGAGGCTGGTTTGCCCAGTCGGGCTGTGCCGACTTTCTGCTTTCCATCAGTCACTCGGAGAGCTTTACACTGCAGCTCACCCGGGGCGTAAAATGCATGCAGGAAGAAAAATAAAGTTTAAGGAACAACTGGAGTGCTGTAAACATCGTTTGGATTTTGATTGACGAAGTCCAAGCACAGCAAAAATTGTATGGCTTGCTGTGCCCTGTGGAAATCTCTTTGTATTCCTTCTTTTTTTTTTTTTTTTTTTTTTTAAAAATTTCCATAACTAGTAATCATGGGATCGTAGCAGAGAGCCCTTCTGTAAATAGCTTTTTGGTCACCTCTGCTGTTTACTATTACTCCGTACTTCATGGCAATCGAAGCTTCTCATTCAGGGGAGTATCTGTAATGAATTGCAGCAGGGATGGAACAGGAATTGCAGCAGTGGAGCTCTGCGGTCCTGGATTTCAGGGGGTTTGTTGTGTGCCTGATGCTTTGGGGAGCAGAGCTGGGGCGCTGAGAGGCATCTTCTCCCTCTGAGCGTGAGACTCGCAGCGTCTGTGTAGCCGTTTCCAGCAGAACCGAGCACATCCCTGCCTGTTGTACTGTTCTGGTTGTTTTAATCTGTTGAATTTATCCATGGCACTTTGCCTGGTGGAGAGCGGTGGGAATGTTGTCAGCAGTGGCAGAGAAGGATGCCAGGCTGCTTTTCTTTTTTATTATTATTATTATTTGTAGTGAAGCCATACAAATTCCATCCAGAGCCTCATGGCAAGGGTTTAAGTAACTCAAGCATGCAAATACCCTTTGCTTAAGCAACAGAGCAGGCTACCCACTCAGTTTAGTGTGAGTTTATAAACTTCGGTTAACTTCTGACTTAACTATCCAGCTTTATTAAAAATAAAAGGAACAAAACCCTTCTGGCACACTTTGATAGCTACAGCATTTGGAAACTCTTCAGTTTCTCTGTATTCTCTTTCTTGATTTCTTCCCAAGAATAGTTGCAACACTTTTCTTTTTTAGGACTTTGCCCTAATAATTACATCTGTGAAGATCCTCTGGGATGGGTTATCCCACAAGCAGGATTATGCCCTTAAATGGAAAATAAGCTGCTGCAACAGCCAAAGTTTGGGAAAAAAATATTATTGTGGGAGAAACTAAGTTGCTGGATGTATTGTGCCGTATTGTGGAGCTACACAGTCAGGAAACGCTTGTTCGTGCGGAGGGGAAACGCTCGTGTCTTCTAAATGCTCGTTGCATTCTTTATTTAATTATTGTTAAAATAGGAAAACATACCTCTCATAAAATATCTGCTAATGCACCCTCTGTAAAAGGGGCGGGATGCGTGAGAAAACATTTGAGGGAGATAGGGAGGCTGGTCCTGCTTTATGAGTTCTGCAATTAATTTGCTGGCTCATGCTCCCTCCTGTCCCCCCCCCAGGTCGGTGATGGGGCAGGTCCTCTCCAGGCTGCCCAGCTGGTTCCCCAGCCCCGCTGCCTCTCGGCCAACAATTTGGGCTAAATAATCCAATTAGGCTTTGCAGCTTATATAAGTCTCTTGGCTTGAAGCAGCAGGCGGACTGACGGGGATACAAAACACATCTGGAAATCGTGTACTAAACATACTACCGCGGCCACAGCCAAAACAACTTGGACAAATTAGCTCATACGCACAAGATGTCCTTTGAACAGCAAGACGTGTGAGGACGGTCTCCTTGCTGAAGGGGTTGAAGTTAGAAAATGCTCCTATCCATAAATCCTTGCCCTGGCTGGAGAATGGAACTGGCTTTTCTCCTCTCCCTTCACCTTTGGAAGATCATGGAATCATAGAATGATTAAAGTTGGAAGGGACCTCATAGATCATCCAGTTCCAAAACCCCTGCCCTGGGCAGGGACACCTCCCACCACACCAGGTTGCTCAAAGCCCCATCCAGCCTGGCCTTGAACATTTTGTGGGACAGCTGCTCTGGGCAACCTGTTCCAGTGCCTCACCACCTCTACAGGAAAGAATTGCTTTCTAGTATCTAACCTAAATCTCCCCTCTTCCAGTTTAAAACCATTACCCCTTGTCCTATCACTCCACTTTCTGACAAAAAAGAGTCCCTCTCCAGCTCTCCTG
>VZRU01016492.1:46607-58895 GCA_013398155.1 Pedionomus torquatus | reverse complement strand
GGGGAGAATCACCTCCCATGACCTGCTGGTCACGCTTCTTTTGGTGCAGCCCAGGATGGGGTTGGCTTTCTGGGCTGCCAGCGCACACTGCTGGCTCATGTTGAGCTTCTCATCCACGAGCACTCCCAAGATCTTCTCCTCAGGGCTGCTCTCCAGCCATTCTCCACCAAACCTGTATTTGTGCCTGGGATTGCCATGTCCCAGGTGCAGGACTGTGCTGGTTTGGTTGAACTTCATGCGATCTGCACTAGCCCACCTCTGAAGCCTGTCCAGGTCCCTCTGGATGGCATCCCTTCCCTCCAGCCTGTTGACCACACCACCGAGCTTGTTGTCATTGGTGAATTGCTGAGGGTGCACTCTATTCCACTGTCCAAGATCCAAAGATCGTCTGGCTCTTCTTCTTCAGCTCTGGAGGATCAGCCAGTCCCCATAGTGTGCTGATTATAAATAAAAACATATGTGGATGTATTTCAAAGGTGGGAAGAACTTCCAGCGTCGTTTAGACCAAGTTCTTTTCTGATCCCCAGCACAGGAGTTGCTTTTCATTTAAACTGAAATTTAACTCGGTGTAGAACTGGAACACGGCTCCAAAGAAACAATCTTTTTTTCCTGAGACTTCATTATAACCCTGGTAATTTATGCTAATGGTTAATCACACTTACTATTAAAACGTGGGCATTTTACGTCAGCTTGAGGATTGGGGAGAAAGAAGAACTCAGCAATTCTGTGTTTCAAGCAGTGTACCCAACACGAGCCTAGAAAAAACACAGTGCACGTTTTAGCGCTCTCAGATGTCTGTTCTCCTGTTGATTCCCATTACTCTCAGTGGGGAAGTTATGGGCATTAGCAGCAGAATGAATTTCCCTTCATGTGCAGTGATAGGCTCTTGTAGCTTCATTTTTATAGTCTACTGTCTGATGTTAAAGTGAAGAATTTCTTTGTCTTTGCAGGTGTGCAGGGCTGGTTTAGCATCCTGTCCCGCTCCCAGGTGTTTCCGTGGCTGCCTGACAAATCTGTGCTGGGGAAGGGGTATAGAAACACCAGCCCCCCAAAATATGATATAACACACACGCACACAGGGAGCTGCTGGACTTGTTCTTGGGAAAGCATATTTGGGGAATTTGCTACAGCTGACATGTGCTGGCCGGGCTGCAAACGGGTGGTGCCAGCGCTGCAGGGAGGTGATCTGGCAGAGGGGGCGTTTCGGTCCCAAGAGGGGACATGGCTGGGTCCCAGTGATGCCAAAGCAGGGCTCTGTGGCATCCTGGCCTCAGTTTGGCTTTGGAAATGGTTTGGTCACCTCTGGGCAGTGCCCAGGGATAGGCACCCAGAAGGTGGTGTGGAGTACTGGGGAGCTCTGCTTGGAGCTGGTTGGTCCACACCAGCGTTGGGCTAATTAAACACTCAACTCCACTGACAGCATCCAGATACCTTCAGTATCTTTGTACAAGCAGGGCTTACTCTGGTTTGTTCTGGACAACTTAAGGTATTTCTCCCTGTGTACTGATGTGTAAGGCTGTCAGAATGCCCCTGCTCTCACCAGGCTATGGACATCTTCTCATCCTGGAGAAGAGAAGGCTCCAGGAAGACCTTATAGCAGCCTTTCAATATCTGAAGGGAGCTCTGGGAGAGCTGGAGAGGGACTCTTTGTCAGGAAGGGTAGTGACAGGAGAAGGGTTAATGGTTTTAAACTGAAAAAGGGGAGATTTAGGTTAGATACTAGAAATAAATTCTTTCCTGTGGGGTGGTGAGACACTGGAACGGGTTGCCCAAAGAAGCTGTGGCTGCCCCATCCCTGGAGGGGTTCAAGGCCAGGCTGGATGGGGCTTTGAGCAACCTGGTGTGGTGGGAGGTGTCCCTGCCCATGGCAGGGGGTTGGAACCTGGATGATTTTTAAGATTTCTTTCAACTCTAACCATTCTATGATTCTATGATGTCACCATGGGAGCCCTTTAGGAGTATCTTCATTGTCATAAAGGCCTACATACAAAATCATGATCTTATAGTTTATACATTTTGGGTTTTTCCATGGTCGTAAAATTAAACAATGAGTTCCCCAAAAGAGGCTATGTATCAAGAACCAACTGTTTCCAGTCCATGGCAGCATTGGAGGTTACCTATCTGCATTGCTGCTCTTCAGACACCAGAATGCTCGAGACTGGCCCAGCTCTGCATCCACTTCTCCCATGTTGCTGCTGTGTCTGACAGACTGACTGCCCTCTCTTGATGTGTTATCCCTACAGAAGAGGAAAATTGGATTAGATTTTTCATACCGCAGCATAGCGGTGATCCTGGGTAACAAAGCACGGGAAGCTTTGGGATTCTGGGTGCAGGGGTAAGTTATTAGCAGGGGACTCAGCCTGGGTGGTTTGCTTTATGGATGTCTCATAAAGGCACTCCAAAGTATTTTTCCAAATTCCAATTTCCAAATTTCCAATTTCCAAATATTTCTTAGGTGCTCAGAAGGCAAATTTGGAGACCATTTCGGATGCATCGGGGGTACAGAAAGCACCCGAGTGCAGAATCGGCCTCTCCGGGCACTGCAGTCCGACAGCAAACCTCTTTGTACAGAGGAAGCAGGGGCTCAACTTGAGCCTGAAATACTCCCGCTGCAGGTTTTAAAGACAGTTTCCAACGGTGCAAGTCACGCTGCAGGTTTTCCCTGTGCTGTTCCAGACCTCACTCCCCTAGGGGAGGATTTTCCTTGGGTTTTGACCTCCTGGCACCCCAGGGGCAGCCAGGCGGTGGGAGCGGGGTCAGGTCCGTGCTCCATCACTCCCACTGGTGCAGTTTGCTGTGATTTCTTGCAGTTTAACTTCTTCAGTGCGAGCTGTGGCTCCGCTCAGCCACGCTGGGGGTTCATCTTGTGCAAAACCCCTCTTCTCCTTCCAGCCCAGCCAAGCTCTGTGCTCTCTGTTCTCTTTCCCTCACCCCTCCACAACCTCAGCAGCGCCTGGGCTATCACAGCAAATCCTCCTCTCCTGGTATAAAACCAGTTGATGCATTGATTCCATCCCAAGGAGCACTTTTCTCTCTGGACAGCCCGATCCAACCTCTGGCACTGGAACAACCTGCCCAGGAAGGTGGCTGAGTCCCCATCCCTGGAGGTATTTATGAAACGTGTAGATGTGGCACTTCAGGGCATGTTCTAGTGGCCGAGATCATAGGGTTTTTTGGTTGAACTCAATCTCAGAGGTCCTTTCCAACCATGAAGGTTCTGTGATCCCATCCGTGCTCCTGTGAGGATGCTGTCTGGGCCACCCAAGATACAATGGTTTTGTTGTGGAAGACTCTCCCCGTGGGCTCTGACAGGGAGTTTCTGCAGGTAGACGGGGGCTCCTCTCCTTGCAGCAGGCAGCCCGTCCATCTTCCAGTCTCCTTGCAGCACCTAAACATGTCAAACTGAATCCCTCTGTAATATAGCTTCCCTCTGGGTGGGAAGTCTGGCAAGCTGAGCCACAGCAGCCCACGTAGCAATTAGCATTACCTTATATATGCCACCAGTAAAGGTAACGGTGTGTGAAATACTGAAAGCCCAAATGCATTTAAATAGACATGTTTGAAGGAAATGAGAGGCGTGAACTGCAGCATCAGCTCACAGGGAGCGTGCGGTGTCCTCTGCCAGGGCTGAACAGCACCTTAGGAATAATCATGAAATTTAAGCATAAATACCATTGTCCTGTGGTCCCAGTCTACAGGAAGCAGACCTATTTTTGGAGGTGGTAAGCAGCATACTGTAAGGCTCGGTGCATTGTCTTTAAGCCATTAGGTAAACCTGACACTGCAAGAAAGCAAAACCTCTGAGGATGTGGTTTCACAGGCTGTTTGAACTGCTCTCCCTTTGGGCTGGTGTCCAGAATGGCATCCTCGTTCCCTTGTGTTTCCTTTGCATCACCGCCTCCGTCAGCAGCATGGTCTGGCTGGAAATTAATCCCCCAACGAAGGATGCTTAATTTTCCAGCCAGACCACCTCGTGGATACGGTGGACTCCAGGGCTGTGTTGGGCATTGGTACCGTCAGAAGAGGCACAGCGTGGGGAGGACCCTGGCTTTAGATCTCCAAAAGCCACTTGTGACACCCTGGCCAGGGTTCGGCACAGGAGAGCGGGCGATGCCAGTAGCATTTCAGAGCAGCAGCTTGTGGAGAAGCTTTCAGGCATCATCAACCAAAGGTCTTAACGGTAGGACACCCACATAGTCAGCATCCTCCTCCCCCAGCTGTTGATTTTCTACCCTTGAAATGTCCTGCAGCCCCCAGCTTGTGCTGTGCCGTTGCCAGCCTCTGTGCAGCCTTGCAGTGGAGCCCATCTGCTGGAATAACGCTGCTCCGGGCACGGTGTTGGATGTGGAACCAGGGCCACCTACCCCTGCACTGGTCCCTGCCTTTTCAGATGAGAAAAATTGAATTACCACGGATTGCTGTTGCTAGCAGGCTGGGAACTCCATCTCTCTATACTTCGGCGATGTGTTTTCTGCAAGGGGAGGAAATAAGGGGGATTTTTTTGTACTCTAAAGGTGGCTGGTGGTGGTTCTGTGGGAGGGAGTGTCGGCATTATTTGATAACCCTTTCTCATGTTTTCTTAGCTGCTGAACGAGACAAGGGAGAAGTGGGTCTTCCTACTCCTTTAGTGGTATGTTTTTCTTCCCAGGAATTATCGTAGCATATAAAATGAAACAAGAGCCCTCAGATAGCATCAACACTTATAGTTGATCTAAGTGTGCTATTTAATGGCAATGTCTTGTTTTTTCTCTGGAGAGAAGAAAATGTACCCCATTAAGTGCTCATGTTACTAGCTGCACCCTGGGGGATAAATATTTCAAATACTAACGCCGGGTAATTTTTAAAAGGTTCTGTATGCATTTTATTTTAAGCATTCTGCAAATTATTTAAGACTACTAAAAGAAAACACAATTCATATCAGCTCATCCTGTGATCTGTATGTGGTGATTTAAAAATCTGCTTTCCCCCACCAACACGGTCGTGCGTCCCATCGGGGACAGGTACAATAGGGAAATTGTAATCTGTTTGCTGCTGCGGGTCCGTAGGTAGACAAGATGTACAATTTACATAGACAGTGGAGCGAAGGGAGCTCTCTAAATATCCTTTCACTCTGATACAGTCGCATGCATTGCAAATGAGTTACTCTTTTGGAAAAAGAAGTCAAACCTGACTTGCATTGAAGTTCTCAGCTATTAACATCAGCGGAGCCAGGGACGGCAGCCAGAACTTCTGTAATTTCCTTGATATCCCTGTGACTTCGTACATCGCTTTAACTTTTCCATATGTGTTCTCTGATTTATAACACAGCACTACTTTATTTTGCTGTTGTAAAATTATTTCATACGCTCAGCCGTGCCAAGAGCTTCATATGTTATTGATTAAACAAATTCCCCCTGTTCCAGGATCCTGGCTGTTCTGAGTCTGGTGGTAACTTTAGTGGAACGACGAGTGCGATGGTCAATAGTACGCGGAGGTGGGGAAATACTATCCTGGCCCTTCCTGCTGCTGATCAATAAGCTACCTTTCAATTTGCAAAGTGGAACTGCATTTTCCACCCGCCACTGTCGCATCTCTCGAGACGGGCTGAGCTCATCCATCAGCTGCAAAACACCGGTGGTTCGTGGTCTTTTGGGGGAGGGGGGGATGATGATGATGTTGGATTTTTAGTAATGTCAGGAGGAGGATTAACAGGAATTTCACTTTGACTCCTTCACAGGCAATTAGCGACAGCTGCTGTTAGAGAAAGGGCGTGATGATTAACACAGTGACCTTTGCAAAGATCGGCTTCCCTTCTTGGAGGGCTTCCTTTCGGCTGGACTTGGAAGCCATTAGAGCCACAGCACAGAGCAGGGTGCATGGGTGCTCTGGGGTTTGATGGAACAAGGTCTCTGTTTCACTATTAACATAATTAGGTTGTAATAAAAAGGAGTTCCCTATTAGACAGTGAGGTGTCAGCTCTGCTTCAGGATTTTCTGCTTCTTTCGAGCTCGAGTTGGGCTTTACCAGCACCCACAGGAGCACGGTCCTGCATGCTCCAGACATCAGCACTTTCTTTTGGGTTGTTTCGGTTCATGAGATTTACTCACCAGCTTTGGGCTTTGCTACTTGTGAGAACAAGGCAAAAGGGAGAGAAATCCAGTCGGGAGGTTTGCAAGTGGCAAGCGCCAAGCAAATCCAATTTGGGATTTTATTGTGTGTGATGGTTTGCAAGCCAGCGTGAAGCTGATGGCCACAAGTGGCAAGTAAAACAACCCGAGGCACGGCCAGCACCGAGACCCTTGTGCCCAGACCTTGACAATCGTGGACGAGGCTTCTGTGAGTTCCTGCAAGTGCATTTTCAATGCAGGAGAGCAACATGCTTTCCCCTGCAAGTGTGTCCCTGCTACCCTTAAGTGCATCCGAGAGCATTTTCCCTGGCCCATGCCATGGAAGGACAGTACGTGAGGCAGATGCTTCTCCTTTTAAACCACGCACTGGTTTTCTCAGTCAGGACTGACCACGTCTTTAAATTCCCAGCCTTTCCCATTCCCCTTTTCCTGCCTTTCTTTCTGCCCCTCACCCAGGTTTTCATGTGAGATGCCCTTCCTTAAAAATCCTGTAGAGCTGCAATTATTTTGAGGTTTAATGACCCGTGGTTTCTGCAATGCTTTATTTTGTTCACTTTCAGCATGTTTTTATTCCCCAATCAAATAAAGAGTATTAAAAAGTCCACCAAGAACAAAGCCTTTGCTTTCCATTGTGAGAGAAAAATGCTTCGAAAGCTGTATTTGTGCTACACAGGTAAATAATTAGGTTGCTAATGAATTAGCTTTGCTTTGAAGAAGAAAGCTGCAGTGTTCCTAATTAAGTTGTGAGGAGAGACACAGAAATTGGGGGTCCTTCTCCCAAACAACGGTGGGAAAAGGGACTGCCAACCCACAGGAGGCCGGGGGACCACCAGCGGGGTGGTGATTTATCCCATCATCTCACGGTGCCTCTGTGCTTGCAGCACCTTCCAGCTCTTTTTCATTGTTCAAATTCGTCATTTCAGTGTTTTTCCATGGCAGTGAATTCAGAGAAATAATCTACTCTTTCTGTGCAACACATTTCCTTTTATCAGTTTCAAATTAATATTTGAATTGAATAGTTACTTACTCCTATATTTTGAGACAAGGAGAATGGAAGTCAGTGATATATTTTCATTATAGCACTCTATTTTATATGCTTTTCATCATGAGCCCTATTATTATGACCAACCTAAAATGAATAATCTCATATATATTTTTCTTTCCTCACAGAGCAGGGTTTTTTTTCAGTCCTTTGATCATTTTCATCACCCTTTTCTAAAGCCCCTTTTAAGTCTGTGGTAATGCTCTTTTTCAGATGAGGTGAAAACTATTCTGGGATTAGGCAGCATCATTTTAATAATGTTA
This sequence comes from Pedionomus torquatus, assembly GCA_013398155.1. Lineage (NCBI taxonomy): Eukaryota > Metazoa > Chordata > Aves > Charadriiformes > Pedionomidae > Pedionomus > Pedionomus torquatus. Next base: position 51,483 of record VZRU01016492.1, on the reverse strand, counting down.
TAATCTTCTTACTATTATTCCCTATTCCGTTCACTAAGCAGACTAACCTCTTGTTTGCCTCCCTCTCCATCATCCCCGCCCCTCCCCTCTCCCACCACCACCACTTTTTTTTTTCCCCTGCATTGCTGCTGCCCACAGAGTAGCATCAAGACACTCAGATGCTCTGGTCTCCTTCCTAGTTAATATTGTTCATTAAGAACCATGTGAAAAATACCTTTATTTGCCCCCTGATTAATTTGCATCTGCCGATTTGGGTGTTAATTTACCATTCTGCTGCCTTTTCTCCTGGTCATTTGCTTCTTTTCTGGCTTTGGTGAACTTACCTCTGGTGTCATCTCTGTATTTAGCTACTTCACAAATTCTTCTCCTTTTCCAGATCCTCACTAAATCTATTAGACAGCGAGTTTAATACCAATCCGTATGGCTTCCTCTTGATAGTTAACCTTTTGCTATGATGAAAATTCACTATTTAATTTCATCTTCTTTCTCTTTAGATCAATGGCAGTATTTGCCCTCTTCCCTTCTCTTCCTCAGCTGTTCTGCAGCAAAAGAAATTGCCATCTGATTTGTCCGTTTTGTTAAATCTCCTGAACGGGTTGATTAAAAACCTGGGAAAAAATCAGGAGGACTAGTTCCTTTTGCAGAAGCTGATGGTGGGTTATAGCTCAGGGATTTCCTCACCCACCAGCGCTTTTGTTTGTGGCAGGGTAAAACCCAGGGGATGCGCAGTGATCTGGAAGCTCTTTTCTGGTTTGGTGTGATTCACCCACAGAGCTGGGCTGAAGAAAGAGATCCCAAATCTGCTCTGCGGGTACCCGAGAGTACTCCGACAGCTTCTGCTGCCCCCTCTGCCCTTCTGAGAGGTTTTAGGCAGAGGTGGTGGGCATCACTGTTTGCTTGCTGAATTTCTGAGCTTCGACATCCCAGCTTTGGAGCCTGCAGCCCTCCTGTGGCTTCCTGGGGAGCTTTATGGCTCTGGCCTCAGGTGCCCCTGAGACTTGCTCCCTTCCTTGGAAATGGTATTACACTGCTCACCATCCGTGTTGTGGTTCGCCATCCTGCTAATAGGAAAACTACCCAGCCCCAGTCCTGAAAAAAAGGCTGATTTTTGGAAGGGTCTATGTGGATGTTGTCTGAACTGGATCTCAAATGCAAACAGTTGCTTCTACTTTAGAATAATAAGGTGCAGGTGATACGTGTTTTCCTCTCTGCTTCTGAGGACTTATGTGCTGAGACAACACTAAACTCCAGCAAGGAGATGTGCAACAGGAATATGATCAAACCCTACTGCTGCAAAAAAAAGAAATAGTGACTTAAGGGCGCCTGCGTTCCCTGGGCAGGGGCCGTCAGTGGGGAGATGCATTGCATTTCTATCTCATTACGCAGAGCTGTTGAAGGTTGAAATGCTGTTAAATATACCACAAGCTCTTATTAAATGGCTATATTAAAAAAAAAACAACAAACAAATGCAAAAAAAACCAAACCACACACACACAAAAACCCAACAAACAACAAAAACCAACACACGCATACACACCAGATTGCAGCCGGTGGAAGAACATTCTTTAGTTGAGGATCATTTTTTGAGACAGGCTGACTTTTAATAAGCCTCTTGTGCCAGCTGATGTGTTGGCTCAGCGTGAGGGTGGTGCAGGGGGATGCTCAAACCCAGCAGCTGACCTGGGGGGCTGAGCAGAAGCCTTCTGACTCTTGGCTTTGCTGGCTGCGAGGGATCCCTCCTGCTGCCATCGCCCACCTGGGCAGCCAGTGCCTTTTCCTGGATGTGGAGGCTGGGGACCAGTTTTTGTAACGTGCCACAGACCCTGATGCTGCAGAACGGTGCTCAGGATGGTGCTGGAGCACGGGCTCTGAGTTGGGGCATAACGATAGCACTGAGAGGTTTAGAATTGGCTATTAGGAAAACTTTCTTCAGCAAAAGGATTGTAAACCATTGGAATGGGCTGCCCAGGGAAGGGGTGGAATCACCATCCCTGGAGGAATTTAAAAGGTGGGTAGACGTGGTGCTAAGGGATATGGTTCTTGGCAGCGCTAGACTGAAGGTTGCCTAGACAGTTCTATGATTCTATGTGTGTTGGGATGATGGATGCGATGGGATGGGTTTCAATGGGATGATCTCATTGAAATAGATTAATCGGCCCCGATTCAGGGTAGCACACGCTGTAGGTAGTGACTGAACTGAAATAAAATGTAACTAAAGGGCAGAGGATGAACAGAAGGAACAAGACCGTAGCTGCTATTTTTGATGCCTGTTTTGACCATCCATGCCCCATCCCTGGGAGTGTTCAAGGCCAGGCTGGATGGGGCTTTGAGCACCCTGGTCTGGTGGGAGGTGTCCCTGCCCACAGAAGGGATGGTTGGAGCTAGATGATCTCTAAGGGCCCTTCCAACCCAAACCAGTCTTACGATTCTGTGATGATGGTGACTCTGGTTTCTTCTTTCTACAGCTAAATAAGCACAGGGAACTATTTTGCTTTTAAAGGTGTGTTTATTGAGGAGTTACTGCCAATCCCGGTGTACCTGTGCACAAAGTGTCTAACATCTGTGTGCCCAACTAGCCATCACATTTCCATGTGAAGCAGGTCTATCCTTTTTCTCATCTCAGGAGCTGAATTTAATTCACCGATACGGCGCAGTAACTTCTTATATCCATTTTAATGGTCTGGTGAAATTCTGTTAGCAAAATACCTAATGAACGTTGCGATTCAATCAGGGAAATCTAGAGTGTAATGTGTGGAGTGGTGCCAGCATTATATAAATCATTAAACATCAAAACGTATTTTTTTAAAAAAAACACCTCCCTAATCATCATCTAACTCCGAGAGCTCCTGTAGATGGCAGGGGATGGGGCCAGGGGTGGAGAGTGCAGGGGCCTGGCTGGGATGGGAGCAAGCTGGGGGGGATGGATCCCCACCTTGACTCCCCGTGCTTCTCCAAGTGCTTTTTTTTGGATAATGCAGGTGATGTAGCACAGAGAGGGGGCTGTTTGTGTGTTCCGGAGTCCTCCCAGGCCCTTGCAAGTCCTAGAAAGGTAACGGTTATTAATTAAAGGGGTGCTTTAAATAAAAAGGAGAGTAGTCGCTGCAGATAAATTTTCTGTATGCAGCTTAGTTTTCTACTCCAACTCTATTTGCGCTGTGAACTGGGGACTGACTACACTTTATTTCAGCTATTTTGGCCCTGGGAACTCTTGCAGCAAAGTAAAAAAGGTGCAGTTGTGCTCTTGAAGCCAAGATTTTATAAAGATAAATGGTCTAGAGGTTTGGGGGTTGTTTTTAGTTTTTAAACAAATCTCTTGAAATACTTCCTAATGAGAGGCAAATCCAGCGAGCAAAGACTTTGCATTTGCTTTTGAAAAGATTGAATTGGAGGGAAATCTTTGGCTTTGGCCATTGGTCTGCTCTGCTGGGAGAGGTTATCTGCGGAGAACAAAACCAAAAGTAATTGGTCCTGAAATACGGACACGTTTAAAATGCACTGTGGGCTTGCTGGGCAGTTGGAGTGTGATTTGAAAGACTAAGGCAGAATACAAGATGATAACATTCCTGACTGTATATATAGATATACACACACATACATATATACACACTCATATATACATCTATATACATGTCTATATATATAGGTGTGTATGCGTAGATATATATAGGGATGACTATGTGAGATTTCAAGGTGGGGGCCTGATTTTGTGCCCGTTTGCTGTTTTAGGATCAGATGAGGTGTTGTGATTTTTTCGTAACCTGAGGATGGATAAGCAGACTGGATGCAGCTATCCCTGCCCTCACCTCTGCTGCCAAACGTGGTTTGCACTCGATAGTCAAATAAGAACACAGCCACACAATTCTCCATCGTGGAGAAATACTTTTTGTTAAATGAATGCTGTCTCGGATGGACAGAAACCTTTGGGAAGGCTCTGCAGAACCCCCAGAAGGCTCCTGGGGAGCATCCCCTGGGCCCCAGCAGCGTGTGTCCATCCGCTGTGGACCACTGCATCCCGGCTGCGGGGAGAGGACACCATTCCAGCCACCCCTGCCCACAGCTTCACCAGTCCTTGGCTTTGCTGCCCGGCAAACCCAGCGCAGAGATCTCAGCTGGAGGGCTCCAGCTAAAATGAAAAAAAAAAAAGCCCTAAAGCCTGGCACCTGTGGCTGGGCACAGCCAGGGTGAGACGGGGGGAGCCACGGGTGGGCCAGCGATGCTCAGCCGGACGCTTCCTACAGCCGCTGCCCCTCCAGGGATACACCCCCAGATCTGCTGCGGGCTGGATGGACAGATGGCGGCCGGCACTCAGCTGTGCCCGGCGCTGCCTTCTCTGGCCAGCAGAGAGCTGGCTTGTTCGGAGCCGCTCGGTGCACGCCGGGAGCCTTACAGCCAGCCTGCTTCTAAAGGCGGCTTGCGGAAAGAGCAGTTGTCGAGTGCGGATATCGGGCACGACCAGCTGTGAAACGTGCGATTTGCAGGGCACCGGGCGTGCACGTCGGGTGCTGAAAGTGCTGCAGGGCCCCGCTCGAGAGGGTTTTTATTCTCCCAGGCCTGTCCTGCAGACCGTCACCTAACACCGACTTTATTTCTTTATTAAACCAGCATATTTTAAGCCTAAACCAGTGTGTTATCTCTTTGGGCTTGATTTTGGGGGAGATTTTGGGCTTGAGTCTGGGGATATTTTAAGAGCGGTGCCGTCTCGTGATGGAAGGGAATGCAGTAAATATGTAGATAGGGAGTGCTGGTGCTTTGAAAGGTAAGTAAAGGGTCTGTGCTGAACTGACACTAGCTGAAAAATTTGTTCAGCCTAATTAGCAGCAAATCACTCCTGTGTCCAAGCCTGCTTGTAGAAATGGGAGCCAATTCCCCCCCCCCC
>VZRU01016492.1:28155-46577 GCA_013398155.1 Pedionomus torquatus | reverse complement strand
TGAAGAAGGGGGGCCCATTCCCCCCCCCCCCGCCTTATCCCTGCTGCCCTTTGGGGCTTTTCAGTGCCCTCCCTGGCTGAGCAGCCGAGGGTTTCTGCGAGGACGGCAGATCTGCATCCACGTGTCATTGCAGACCAGCGAGTGCACAGTGGCATTACTGGAAATTCAGGGGAAACTGCACACCCATCTTGGGCTTTGTCTCGGACTGTTCAAGCTGTCACCGGAACCGGTCACGATCGATCAGCTTTTAAATTTCATGAAACTTTAATTAAAGAATGGAAAGCCTACGAAGACATCACAGGACAAGAGCACTGGAAACAAATACAATTTCACTTCCAACCATTAGCCAGAAAAGCAGCAAATGGTTGACTGCACATCACCATTGCAGTCTAATGAAAAGTACAGCTCTTGGCTTTGGCGGGCAGGTCATTAGTGACTGAATAATCAGTGACATTTCCTTTCTAAATCTGACACAAACGAAGTGCAGTGCTCTGGAAAAAGCCATTAAGTGCAAAGCCTTCCCTTTACTCTGCTCCAGGTATTGCAGAACAAGATCTAATGGCAGCCTTTAGCTCTGATTTGGCTTTGATAGCATCCACGGGATAGTAACCCCCCGGTATGCCGAGAGCCAAATGCTCCCAGCCTTGCACAGACACGATTCCTGCCGTCGTGTCATGCAAAATCAGAGAGACTTGTTCCTTGCCGGTGTTCACCCATGCAGCCAGTAAAAGATACAAGTAGGGAAACCTATAATCTAGAGTGCTGGGAAGCTGAAAGGTATATTCTTATGTCTGAGAGGTAGCAGGAGGTAGAGGTCTAGCTCATCGTGGAGTGAGTTTAAAGCCTGACATCCTCCTGTGAATTCCCGTGGCAGCTTCCAAAGCTGGGTGTTAACCTGTTTTCTCTGCAAATTTTTAAATGTTTTCTTGATGGGAGTGGAAACAAGCAGCACCACACAGGAAAAAGGAAGGACTGGTCTTGTTTATGTCTGTCCCTTGACTTTCTTTGAATAAGGTGTTGTCAGATGGATGGAGTAATCAAATGGGTGTAACTTCCTCTGCTCCCTCCCCATGTGCTACTGGCTTTGAAAATAATGCTGAAAGGTTAATAGGAGCCAGGCTGCCTTGCAGGGGGTCCCTTATGTTGGAGCAGTGAGTCTTTAAGAAGGATTTTTTTCTGGGGGGAAAGAGATCCCATGGGGGAGACTTTTTCTAGGAAACAGCATTACTGAGAGCTGGATTGGGAAGCACTGTTGTCTTGGAAACTCTGTGCTTTGGAGCTGGCTATGTCTGATCTTCAAAATTCCTTTTTCTTTATGGACCCCAAAATAGAAGTTGCCGATGCAGTCAGTGTATCTTTTATCAATGACTCTGATGTATATTTAGCCCTGTGTTGGGAAGTTCCAGTGCAATATTGTTGTTCATTAGCACTCCTGGTTGTGTTTGGGCTCGGGGTCAACTATTCCGTGGATAAATCTGTTTAGGGTCTAGTCCTGTGTAGTTACAGCCTCACTGAAAACACATGAGTGACCACAGAGAAAAGTGGTTGTGAAATAATGGGGGAAAAAACGGCCTGGGAAAGTTCATTAATGGCTAACTCCCAGCTACTGTGTAGTTAGTTCTGGCTGAAGGCTCTCGACAGTTTTATTGCTTAAAAAGGGCATGGCAATAAGATGTTCCAAAATAAAAAGATTTATTTCCTTATCAAAAGTTTCTTTAGTGCATCCTTAAGGCCCGTATCCAAACACTTGGATTTATATAAGCATCTAGGCAGCTGCTGCCATGTGACACTCTTTATCCAGCTGTGTTTCAGAGAGGGTAGATTCCCAAAATCCCTTCAGCCCTTAGAATTTGGGACTCATTTTCCGAAGCTGCCTGTGTCTGCCCTTGTCTGACAACAGGGCATCCCCCTTGCCAACATCTCATTTTCCATCACCAGGGTCATCCAGGAGATACCCTGTGCCTTCAAAATGCTGTTGAGGGTTTTTCCCAAATTACCCACCTGAACACCCTTTGATGTGTGCTCTTAAAATTCTTTCCTTTGTATGCCGTAAAGAGACCGAAGGAAGGAGCAAGGTGATTGAAAATACTGATATTCCTTGGGGTTTTCATGGCTTTAACAGGCCATCACCACCGGTGCTTTCAGTTATTTTCGCTTGACTTTGCTTCCCCACTGCTCACTCCAGCTTCTGGAGCTACAGAGAGATGCAGAATATTGCTCATAAAATTAATGCCTGTACCCGACTCCCCTTTTCTGAGTATATAGTGAAAAAGACTACCATGCAGTGTATTTTCTGCGTGCTTTGGTCACAGAGAACCAGGTTGTGTTTCTACATGACCTGGAAACCCAAGCTAAAGAGAAGAATGGGAGCGGCTTTTTACTTGCAATTCTGCAACTTAATCTGCCCTCTCTCCAACCCTCTCACCGATGGGTGCATGCTGGACCACAGCTACCTAGACCCATGTTTTAAGGATTGTAGAGTAGGGGAGATATGAGTGATGAGTATTGCTTGTGCGACTGGAAACCCTTCAGAGCACAGAGGAAAAAGCTTTTCTCTCTCCTTTCCATCCGCAGGTGACGTTGTGGACATCTACCAGCGGGAGTTTCTCGCCCTCCGGGACCGACTGCACGCAGCCGAGCAGGAGAGCTTGAAGCGCTCGAAGGAGCTCAACCTGGTCCTGGAGGAGATCAAGAGAGCGATCTCGGAGAAGCAGGCCCTGCGGGATATAAACCGGACCTGGAGCAGCTTATCTGGTGAATAAACAGAGAAGTTGAGGATCTCGGGCTGTTTTGAAGCTGTTACTAATGAGGAGGTAGAGAGGTGTGTGTGCGTGTGTGCGGGGCAGCGGACAGGACGTGCTCTTCTCTCCCCCGGCGCGAGCAAAGTGTGGAGTTCAGAGGGACTTGGGAACTCTTAAACTCCTGTTTAATTACAGGTGCATATGCGTCATTAAACATTGAGATTTGCCTCTGCCAAGGATATTTGCCAATTTGCTTGCTTACAAGTTGTGATTTTTTTTTTTTTTCTTGCAAGTCATACGTGCCGTTTCCTATGGCTGTATTGAATCCATATGGAAACTGGTATCCAAAGAGAGGGGGGAGGAAGGAGCTAGGTTGGCTGAGCACCCCTTGCCAATTTATTTGTTCTTTTTCTTTTTTAAGTTGCTCAGTTGAAGAAAATTGGATCTCTACAGAGAGATCCGATTTGACCTCCATTTGATCTTCATTCTCCCCGCTCCTTCCCAAATATTTTGGGACTTCTTTAAGGCCCTCATGGCTCCCGCTGAACTTTAATTGGGTTTGTGGTAGCATGTTAAAGGTTGGCCTGATTTTTTATAACCCAGCAGTAGTCTCGGGTGGCCAGGCTGCTCTAAAAAGGCTTTTTGCCTCGCAGTCTCTTCCTACCTACTGTGCCTTGCAATTGATTCCCTTTTCCTTTTTAAGACGAAACCAAGTTAAAACTGTGGAATATCACCAACAAGAATGTGCTGCACCTTCCCACCATCTTCCATCATTTGCCACATTTGCTGTCAAAGGAGAACAGTCTGCAGCCAGCCGTGCATGTGGGACAGGGGCGCACTGGAGGTAAATGGAATTAGTGCTGCTTCTGGTGCTCTTCCTCACCTTGGTGCCTGTCCCTCCCCTTTCCTCCGGGCCTGGCTGTGGTACGGAGGTGAGCTGGACTGGAGGAACGGCTGCATGCATCATGCAAGCTTCTTGGTAGCGTGGCACACGGGGTGGGTAAGCCATGTCATGTCTGCAACTCTATGGGGGAGTGCTGTCTGTGCTCTTCACTGGCACTAAAATGTTCTTGATGCTTCTGCCAGATGTTTTTTGCTGCTTTCCATCTCCAGAATGCTCAGAATGCTCTAGACTTTGTTTGGAAGGTGGTCAAATGAAAGCACAGTTTGCAGGGTGCTTCATGGAGACTCGAACCAGTTTTGGGAAACAAATCCCATCTGGATTAGGGCTTTGGGTGCTAGATGATTCCCTTCCTGCTCCCAAATCTCAACTGAAAACCAAAGACCTGACTTACCCCTCCTAAACTGAGGCACTTCTGCCCATGGAAGGGGTCTGGAGAACAAGGCTGATCTTAAAGTTGATGTTCACAGACTGAAAAGGCCCCCAGGAGAGAAAGGGGTTTTGGGTGTTTCCTTAGGCATCAGTCCTTAGGGGAGAAAAGAGAAAGTCTATCTGACTGCCAGCCTGGCACACTGGGGTGCCACTGGTTGGTACTGGGCTGGGGGACAGGAGTATGGAGCCCTACGTAGCCCAGGAACCCACCAACCTGCTGGTCACTGTTGGTTGTTAATGATGAAGTGAGGCACCAAGCAGGTGAACCATGAGGTGATCACAGGAGCAGAGCAAAGTGTCTTGTCCCAACACAGCTCCTCTCTCTCTAAAATCTCTGCTTGGCCCTGGGCAGTGTCTGTTGTGATGGGAATCCCCAGCGTGAAGCGGGAGGTGCATTCCTACCTCACCGACACCCTCAACTCCCTCATCTCAGAGCTCACTCAACAGGAGAAGGAGGACTCAGTCATCGTCGTCCTCATTGCTGAGGTAAGACAGATTTTTGCCTGTTTATGCTATTTCCCTGGCCTTGCTGTCTGCCAAATAGTGCCAGACAGGACGGCTGGAGGCCAGCTCTGCCCTTGCTGGGTCAGATAAGCCCAGCCTTGGGCTGCCGTTCAACCAGGGTCATTAGATACATCCTGCCCAAAATGAAAAACCGATGGGGCCAGAGCAGGTCAGGATGTGAGCAGACAAACATTAGTAGCTGCCAGCACATATGATGGTCTTTCTGGTCTAAATTGTGATGGCCCTTGCAGGGTGCGTGAGTGGTGTTCCCAAAAATGTGCTGGAGCTGTCCCATGGCCACACCTGGGGGAGCTCTCAGACCTGCTCCTAAAGCAGCTTCATTTTTCCACATACCTGTAAAACAGCTCTAATCCCCTCTCCAAACCCAAGAGCCTGCTGATTTGGGGCTGAAACTAATATGATGCCTCTTCCTACTGGTTTCTGGAGCCCAGAATCAGTTGCTGAATCCATGGGCTAAAAAGCCTTGATACGTTAATCCGCAAGAGCTGCTTTTATCTATGGGTTTAGATGGTTATTTTTCTCCATGGCTTTCCCCTCAGGATTATTTTCTTGAGCTTGAAGTGCATTTGTCTTAATTTCCAGAAATCCAGTGAGAAAGATAAACCTCAGTGGCGTGTTACTGGGAGCAGAACAAAGATAAATGTCTGGGTTTGCTGCCTGTTTACCCTTAATTTGACATTTTGAGTAACATTTGGCTTCTGGGTCTCTGACTGGTATTTCATACAAGGAGAAGGTGTGCAATGATGGGTGTAGCCCAAAGTGCCTGGGACAAGGTTTAGTCCTGGCTGTTGTTTCCTGTTGGTGGCCGTTTTTACAGTGGGTGAGTTAAAGCACGAGAGGTTTTAAGTAACTTGACCAAAAAGTTTTCTGTTTAGGACTGCAGTAATACTTTTTTTAAGTTGACTTGAAAACAGGGTCTCGCTGTGATTACGGCATGTGACTTTCTGTGTGTACCTGTGACAACAGAAGTGAACAACAGAAATTAATTCTGATACTGTCAAGTGCAGGAGCAAACGTGCCGTAGCCCGGTAACAGCCATGGGAGCTGTAGATCACCGCTGCCGTCACTGTCCTCTCTTGCCAAGCTTGCCCTTGTAGCCACACAACGTCCTTCTCCTGTGCGAGTGCCAACCACCGCTGTGCCTGCTTGGCCTCTTCCCAGAGTGTTTCTCACTCTACCTGCACTTGGCATTGCTCGTTAGGGCTCTTCAGAGATGGGATAAAGTAAATAGTAAAGAGGTCGTATGAACTGGAGTGGACACTGGGTCATTTGGAGATTCAGAACAACTCAGAGGCAACTGCATGTCCTTTTTGGGATGGGGACTTTTCATTTCGGAGTGCCACTGCTAACAGCTACGGGTGTCATCCACAGTGGCCAGGCTGCCTGGGAGAGCCAGGGGCTGCTCAGCTGGCAGAGGGAAGCCCCGGGATGAGCTGGCAAGCTCAGCTGTCACCAGCCTGCCATCTCAGTGGCAGCCGGGCAGCTCCCAAAGCCAGGAGCATCTTTCCTGCCTTTGTTTTTTCCCATTTCTGTTTTCTTGGCTGCACCCTGTTTGGGAAAGGGACCTTTTTGCCCTCAAGAAAGCCCTCCCTTGTCACTGCTCCAGCGTGGAAGCACTGGCTTCAGCTTGTGACATACATCCCTGGCGTCTCACTTCTCACCTCCACCCGGCGCCAAACGCAGCGACAGCCGGTCCCGGCTTCTGCAATGCTGCGTCTGCAGATCTGCCCGGGACATGCGGTCCTGTGATCCCTACAACCTCCCAAAACAATGCAGCCACCAGGAAACAGGCACAGTGTTTGCTCCTGGGTCTCCTGCCCTTTGCTCTTGGATTTTATTTTGCTGGTCACTGCGCAGATGGTTTCTGTCCGGTGCCTGTCCCTGTGTTTGCTCTTACCTCACCTGCAGATAGCGGCGTACGGTGCTGCTGACCTTTCCAGCCCAACTCTTACAGGTTGCCAGGTTGATTGTGGGAGCAAACTGTTGTTTTAGGAAGAAAAGCATCAAAAAGAACCCAAAATGAAAAATGCACGCTAATAAGTAGACCCCTCTCTTTCACAAAAAGAGATAGGGATAGAGATCCTTTTCTGCCAAGAGCGTTTGCTTGGATGAAAGCCAGGTTGTACAGAGGAAAAAAATAAATACCCCAGAAGTTAATACTTGGTGCAAACACTTGACGCTGGCAGGGGCAGGAGTGCCAGGAGAGCACGTGGGGAAGATGTACAGCATCTTGAGTTCTTTGGGGTGGTTTTTGGTGTGTGTGATGCCTTTGGTTAAGACTGGCCATAAAGGAGGGCTCCCAGGAGTCCGTAAGTATGGGGAAAAGGAGATAAAAGGAGACATGACGGTGGTATAGGCGTGCTGACAGTACCCTGGGGTACATTGAAGGTGATTTCTGAGCCATGGAGGGCACAGGCCGAGGCTGAAGGATCTAACATTGCTTATCTTTTATTTTCAGACGGATCCACAGTACACAGCTGGAGTGGCAGAAAATATCAGAAACTTGTAAGCACTTCCAAATCGCTACAGCAGTACGGGCTGTGCCTTTAGCAAGGCCAGGGCAAGGCTTCATTAAGGACAAAATGCGTGCTTTTCTGCTTCCCTTTTGGGGTGCTTTTTGTTGTTTGCTTTTTTTCTGTTCTTAAACTCTGGGTTGTCTTTGCTATCGCCGCTTCCACTTTCTGCTTGTTCTAAAATGCATCCCATATGTAGCTTCCATTAGGCTGCTCTGTGCTGGCAGTATTTAACACACGCCGGCTCGTTTTGCCCTCTCTGTCCTGTGGCGCTGCGAGAAGATGGATTATTTAGATTTCCAGCGATCCTGGCAATTGTTTCTGTGTCTAGTGCAGCCCTCTACCTGCTCTGCAGAGTCAGAGCAAGCGGGCAGTGTGTGGTAAGCACACCCAAATGCTCCTGCCTTATTTTGCTTTAAAAACCCATCATCCGTTTTTCTTCCCTCTCCAGCCTGTTTGTTTTTTCCCTTGTTCCAGGCGCTAGTTAACATTGGTCTCTCATGCTAGTTGCTATTTATGTCCTGGCGTTTTAGTGGCTTTTGCAGTGTGGTTTGTGGCTGTTTAGGCAGAAGCCGGTGACGGATTATTAACCGTGAGTTGGTCCAGGCGTTAACAGCGTCAGAGCTTAGGGGCGAAAGAAATAGGTGGTGAGAGCAGAGGCTGTGACTCCCTTCCAGCTCCTGCAATTGCGTGTTTCCAAAGGCTCGTTGTCGCCATAAGAAGGAGACGCAAAAGGGCAGCGCATCCTCCGGGCGCCCCGTGTCCCCGAGCCAATGGTGGGAGAGGGGCTGGGACGCGTGCGGGGAGGGTTGTGTTCCTGGGCCCTCGCAGAAGAGCTGAAACAGAGCCCTCCATCTTGCTGTGCAGGAGCTGGCAGAGCTCCCCTCCTTCTGCCGGCTGGCAGGAGGACGCACTTACCGGGAGATAATGGACTGATTGTCCGATGGATCCTGATGAAATTACTGGGCACCGCTGCAGAGAGCGCTGCTGCGTAGAAAGCCTGAAACTTTAATTGACTTAATGATGCAATTTCTCGCCGTCCCCCTCTCCAGTGCCTCCTGCCCCTCCCTCATTCACTGAAATTATTTTTCTTCCCAATTGAATTGAGGTGGTGTAGGGCCAGGGCAGGCTGGGCTCGTCTCGCAGGAGGGAGAAAGCCATTGCTGCTTCGGTGCAGGTTTTGTCAGCGCAGTGAGAAGCGTCTGTTTCGCTGCTGCCCAAGGGAAGGAAGGTTTGAAAATGTTAACTGAAAATCTCACCAGTCCCAAGGAGGGAATAAGGAAGGGAAAAATAAAGTGAGAAGATTTTGGCAATCTCGCTGCTGTGTCTCCCTCTGCCCCTTCTGCTGTCCTCCAGGCTCTGCACAAACAAAGGAAATCAGCCGTGCACCAAATGTTCTCAAAAAGGCAGTATAAAAATAACTGTTTTTCCTGCTTATCTCTCACAGTTACAGTAATCTCTAGATATTGCTTGCAAGGCTGTTGTAGGTACATATTTTTCAGATGGGTGACATTTGTTCCTGTTTGAGTTTGACTCTTTAAAGGGTTTTGAACCACATTATAGGGATAATACATGTTGATTTTGTCAGAGTAAGGGAACTAGGTAGAATTCCTGCAGGCTGTCCTAACTACAGCACAGCAGTGTTATAAGTAACTTATCAGAAATGCATAACATAATCTCTGCAAAATGGCTTTTAATTACTGATGCATTTGGAAAATCTCTAAATGCCGGTAATGCCAGCGAGTTCTTTCTTTGGTGCACCAGCCTGCAGGTCCGATTAATCCTGTAGAGAGTACATGCTGCTGGCGGCTGGTCTTTAAAGCTGACCTGTGTGTGCATGTGAGAGGGAGGAGGGCTGCTGGGGTGGGGGGAGCACACAAATGTGGGGCTACTAAAGACCATGGGAGGGAGAGAACGGCTTTAAAACTCTTGGACAGTCCCTGCCGACGTCCTTTGCTGAGACTTGGAAGTGCACTGGCTGCTGGGCAAGTTCTGTCTTTGAGGCTGTATTTTTTGTTGCCTTCTGCAGCTCAGTGTTTACCCAGCAATTTGGTCTCTGAAATGGAGTGTCAGGCATGGAGGTATTTGTTTACTGCTGCTTTTCTCTCTCAGATTCCCAAAGGAAATACACTCAGGTCTCCTGGAGGTAATTTCCCCATCTCCGCATTTCTATCCTGATTTCTCCCACCTGCGGGAATCCTTTGGGGACCCCAAGGAAAGAGTCAGGTAAGAATGATTGAGCTTAAAAACAATCAAGGCCTGAATTAAGTAATTGCAGCATCTCCCCCCACTGCCTCCAGCAGGGAAAGCTCTTCTGCAGGGCCAGACAAAGTGCTTAAACTTGCTTTATCTGAGAGCTGGAAGGACACGGCAGTCAGGGGGAATGACCTGGCGCCAGCTTTGCAGGGTTTGCCTTGTGCTGTGGTGCAAGTGCGGGGGTTATTTTAACCCTGATAATGTTTGTTTTGAAAATCCTTGAGTTTTGCAGTAAGTTTAGGTGACCAGTTTGAGGCCAAAAGGGAGAGGCCAGATGCCATCCTCTCCTCCCAGAGCTCTGTCACCTTTCCAGCTTAAACCCAGCCTCGTCTGGCTCCCCCGAGCAGCCTGGTATCCCGGGAGAGACCAGCGCTCCCATGGTGTTTGTCTCTTGCAGGTGGAGGACAAAGCAGAACCTCGACTACTGCTTTTTAATGATGTACGCCCAGTCCAAAGGCATATATTACGTGCAGGTAGGTTTGGTGCTGGGGCAGAGGGGAGCCAAGTGTACCTGTGAGTTCGTGGTGGCTTGTATCCAGCTCAGAGAGGGCAAAGAGTGTGTCTGGTTGTGCTGTGTAGCAGAGTGGGAGCAGATGTTACCCAGATAGGTTCAGAAGCTGGGTTTCTAAGGTGCTTTAGACTTGGTAGACCTCCCCCCTAGGGAGGGTGGGAATCCTTCTTCTGTTTACCTGTTAGATTGGGTGAGAAAAATCTGCTTGGAGCATCTTCCAAAATAAACTAGGTCTGTGCCAAAGCTTTTCTCCGGTATACGGCAGAATTGCTCTGCACAGAGGGGCTCTTATTGGAACCTGAATGGGTCATTGGCACTGAGTGTCTTTTCCTCTTGCAGCTGGAGGATGATATTGTGGCCAAACCAAACTATCTCAGCACGATGAAGAACTTTGCCTTGCAGCAGCCCTCTGAGGAGTGGATGATCCTGGAGTTTTCTCAGCTGGGGTTTATTGGTAAGATCCTCTCCTGCTCACCCCAGTCTTGGCAGACATGGGCACTAGTGCCTGCTGGTTTTTGCAAGCTCTTGGTCCCCATGAGATGGTAAAATACTTGGGCTTGATCCCTCCCTGTTTTTGCAGTGACCCTTGTGTTTGCACAGGAGAGAAGGATCCTCATGGCTGGTACTGCTGATACTCACTTTTAATAAAAATAAACCTGGTCGGTGGCCCAGCAGACAGCCGAGCAGCCATGATGTGACCAGTAGCTTTTAGGCTGTATGGGATCTGGAGTTGCCTAACAGTGCACTAAAGGAAGTTTACATCAGCACAGAACTATTTTGGGAATGGCAGTACGTGGTTGCAGTAGCTGCTTGATCTGTTATTTTGGATACTGGTTTGACTGGCTTAAAACTTGTAGTTTTCGGGGCAGGAAATGGTCTGTCCTGCAGCTGGCTGAATGTTTTTCATCCTTATTTCTCCCCACTGAAAGGGAGAGTTTTAGACCTTTTGATGCTGTCGTGACCTGCGAGACACTAATGCTTTCTAATTCTGATGAATATTAAATCCGGAACTGTGTTAGCAATGCCAGCAGTGCTGGTACATAGAACAGAGCTGCATGCTATTTCCTTTTCCTAGAGAGATGGATGCATCCAGCCTCTGCTGCCTGGTCTCCCAAATTTTTTCTCCCCAGCTCTGGCTATTGACCATTTCATACCATAGCTGCTTTGTCTCCCCCCCTTTCTTTGTGCCGTAGGAAAAATGTTCAAGTCTCTGGATCTAAGCTTGATCGTGGAGTTCATCCTGATGTTCTATAAGGACAAACCCATTGACTGGCTGCTGGATCACATCCTTTGGGTGAAAGTCTGCAACCCCGAGAAAGATGCAGTACGTAAACAGCCTCCTTTGAAGGCAAATCTTTTGTGCGTGGGCAAATGCGTGTGCGATCTCTGTGTCCCCAGAGGCTCTTTTCTGTGAGCTCTGGTGCTAAATGACTTTGCACCGAGCCGTGCCGTCCCTGTGGAGTGTGCTGTGGGGCATCTTTGTGGACTGTGTAAGGAGAGACCTGGGAGTTCAGGCTTTTGTAGTCTGCAGCTGTCAGAAAAGGCATTATTTCTGCATCTAAGCACTAACAGGGTATTCTTCCTCCAGTCCTTGAGGAGAGTAGCCATTCCCCATTCTTCTGTGTTATTTTTCATTACAGCGTGCTTCTCCCCCTGAAGCAGTTCCCTGCTTGCTGACTATAACCCCAGAATAACCCTCTGGCTCTGGGCTCGTGTGCCGTTCCCGCCTGGAGCACACATGCATGCTGCCCAGAGAGCTCACCCCAAATGACCCAAGAGCAAGCCCGCCATGGGTAGCATGCCAAAATGAAGCCAGAGCACGCAAGGCTCTTCTCAAGGTTTCTAGGAGGGTGCAGAGAGGTGAAATGGGTTCCATTTTCATGCTGCCATCACATTTGCGGAGCCATGTCTGCCTGAAGCCTTGCAGACCAGCAGCACAGAAGCCCCTGTTGACCTGTGGAGGTTGTTTGAACTCCCATCGGCAGCAGCAGCGAGGGGCTAAAGCGAGTGGGAAGGGCAGAAGAGGAGTGTGTGTGACAGTAAATGTAAGATGAGCTCACCACCAGATACTCTCCTGGCGCCTCTCTGAACATATTGTATTTACTCATACGCTCGTTCGCTCTCCTCCCCCAGCAGAGAATGAGCAGCAGAGTCCCTGTGCACCACTTGAATCCAGTTGCTTGGGATGGACCTTGTTGCCACAACTATTTTGTAGTGGCAAATGCTAGAGCAGGTGTTCACGCCAAGGATAAATATTGTATTTATGTGTTGGGGGACAGGGCACCCTCAGGGCTCTGCAGAATTAGGGCAGAGAGGTGATTTAATTTGGTCTGATCCCTGGCAGAGGCTGCAACGTTGGCCCCAGCCCCTCGTGATGTCCATTGTGTCCTCTTGGCACATCACACCATCTGCTCAGGTGTGGCAGAGCAGTCCCCGGGGCTGTCTGGCAGCCCCCAGTGTCCTCACAGCCATGGGTGAAGTCGGGGTGGTGGGGTGGGAACCCCACTCAGATGGAGCTGGGAACGATCTGGGCCTGTGGGCCCCCCCCTTCAAAATCTTCAGCTTGAGCCCTGATTAAGTGCAGATCTCACTGCGCAGGATCATCTCCTGAGTTCATCATTGCTCGTCTTCTCCTACCTGGCAGAGCCAAGGTTTTCCCAGGGGAAACTGCAAACCTCTTAAATGTATTGCCTTTTTAAAAATTAACCTACTTTCTGTGTGGATTTCTGGCTCCTTTCCCCCACTGTTTGCATGATTAACTCTGCACAGCGCCCTTTCAAACACGGCTTTCCCTTGTAAATCCCACTGTGCAGAATCAAATTGGTAGCAGGGAGGATTTGTCTTTTTGATTGAAAGTTTGTTTGACCTGAGCTTTTGGTAAGTGCTTTGCCTGCTCTGGATATATCCTGCTCTTTCTTTTTTAACTAATTTTAGATTTACCTGGGGTAAAGCTGTGTGAAAGGATGACCTTCTTACCACCAACTGAGCCCTTTTCCCCTCCTGGCTTGACTGAGACAACACTGTTTCCAGCAAATGGTTCTTTAACAGAAGGGGAAAAAGAGAGAGAGAGAGAAATGCAGAGATGCTGTAGCTCTCTCCGTTCCCCTTCCTCTTCCTCTCCCTACCCAGAGTGAGCTCAGACCTGATGGGGTTGTGTCTGGGATTGCTGATAATGAGTAGGGTCTCTCCCATTAACATGGTTAGTTTTAATTTTCTAATGTAACGTGAGCTGGATTAGGGGATTATCTCCTCTGCAGCTCGCAGGGGTCATACCTGGAATTTCCCAGCTCCTGGTGGTGGCCCGTGCAGGCAGCCCATGGCGGGGGCTCGGTGCAGCTGGTTTCTGTACCGTGCCCTGCCAGACAGTCAGTGACACAGCATCCAACAGCAGGATTTCTGCTGGGGTTGCTCTTGGGCATGAGGTTGCAAGAGCAGAATGGTGATAGAGCTGTGTGTGTGTTTCTTTTCTTGGAAAAAAAGCAAAATTTGGAAAAGAAATACCCTCTCCCTCCAGTTTTTAACTCTGTATTTTTGTCCTGCTCCCCCAAAGCAAAAGAACTATTTTTAAAATGTGAGTTCTTTTCTCCACACTCAGTGTTTTTCTCCTTTTGTCCTTTATTCCTTCTCCATCATCTCTCTCCTCAGGAAAATCAGAGCTGGATCAAATTTGTATCTCCAAGTTTATTTGTGTGGTGGGACTGGCCTGAGACAGCCAAACAGCTCAGACGATGGCACGTGCCATGTATCTGCCTAACAACACCCACCAACAAAGTGAAAACTCTCCCTGTCTGAAGAGAGCCCACACTTGCTACCTGTTCTCTTGGGCTCTGAAGCATCCCAGGACTTACTGTACCTTCAGACATTGATGATCGCAAGTTCTAAGTTGTAGGAAAAAGGCTCTCTCCATAAGCCAAGGACAAAAAAACCCTAAATTCTCTGGCTGTCCCAACTGCCAGCACCCAGAGGAGAGTTGCTCAGCATTTCCTAGGCTGTGCTTGGCAAGGAGACACTTGGCACTTAAACCCGGGTATTCCGGCTGCCCTGCAGAGCCCGATGGGTGACCAGCTGAAAGTCCCAGTCAAGGTTCTCCAGAGTGTGGTTAAAAGCTCTCCTGCCAACAAAAGTGCAGACATGTAGGGTCAGGGCTGTTTATCCCTCCTCTTTCCCCGGGGTTTGATCATGCCCTTCTCCATTCCTCTTGCGGAGGTTTAAGCATGGGGCTCTGTGGGGTTGTCTCATTTCAGAAACACTGTGACAGACAGAAGGCGAACCTGAGGATCCGCTTCAAGCCCTCACTCTTCCAGCATGTGGGAACCCACTCCTCCTTGGCTGGGAAGATACAGAAGCTGAAGGTGAGTACCAGCTGCTTGTCCAAGCCATAGATGGCCCTTCTGCCAGTCCTGGCCTGCAGGCACATGGGAACTCACTGCTTTTTGGGTGGAGACATCAGTGACGGCAACTGGTGGGATAGCGGTGGCTGTATTTCTGCACAATAGTTGTGTTTTATTCTGAATTACAACGAGTTCATGTAGCTCCTACTTGTCAGCATGGCAGTGACATGTACCAAGAGTCGCTGCAAGCTTTTAAGCCTTGGTACTGATCCTGGCCACCTGTCCCGAGTGCCAAACCACAGTCTAGGCAAATGATTTCAAAGCATCTAGTGACAAACCCTGCAGAGATGACTCCTGGGTTGCTCCGACTTCCTCCCCACCCCACTCCCTGTTCCTGGGATTTGCTGTTAGGTGAACTTGAGCTTGCTGAGTAAGAACTTGAATTGTTTGTGTGTGCCTTTAAACATCAACAAAATCAAGATTCCCACAGCAATACGTACAGGACCCAGAGACACACATCCCTGGGCTGTGCTCAGTCCCGTGTCTGTCTGACCCACAGGTATATGGATGGTGCAATCCAGTTTGTATCACAGTGCAGTGCCCATCAGGCTGTGTAATCCAGTCATTTTATGCTGTCGTCTCCCAGACACCTCTTCCTCATGAGTGAGAACTGTTTGCAGAGCTCCTGGGGCAGGGACAGGCATCCAAGGATGCTTGGGCCAATGAAGGGCTCTTTGGTGCCAGATCAGAGTGCAGAGCAGTGATGCATGTCTGTGCTGCCTCTCCTGAAGTTGTGTCCTCCTGGGATCCAGCCACAGAGGGCCCTATCTGGTACCTTCCCCCGATCATTCCCATCCCTCAACCCTTCTGCACTCCACAAATCAAGAGCTTTTAATTAGCAGTGCCTTGTTGCTGAGGCTCCTGTTCCTTATGGGCAAGAACAACTCATGACCCTTTTCTACCCTTTTGCTTTGCCTCCACCAAGGACAAGGACTTTGGCAAGCAGGCCCTGCGGAAAGAACATGTCAACCCTCCTGCAGAGGTGAGCACCAGCCTCAAAACCTACCAGCACTTCACCTTGGAGAAGGCTTACCTGCGAGAGGACTTCTTCTGGGCCTTCACTCCCACTGCTGGAGATTTCATCCGATTCAGATTCTTCAAACCACTCCGCATTGAAAGGCCAGTACCTGGGGGGGGTTCGGTGGTGGGGAACATAAGGGCAGCCTAGAATACTTTCCTTTTGTTATTCTGACCCAAGGGAGTTTCTTACCCACATCCTGCTCCTAAGAGGAGAGAGCAGTGCTTTTCTAGGGGAGGATAATTTGACCCTTTTTTTTTTTGTGGGTTTGCTGATACCCTTTGCTTTTCTGCACCTGTGAGCAATCTACTGTTTGCTAATCTGGCTCAGGTGGTCTCCTTCTAAACCATGGGCCTGTGGGCTTTTTGGGAAGGTGTCTGTTACGTTGAGCTGTTTGATGGTTCAGCTGGGGTGAAAGCCATCATGTCCCCCCCATACTTAGCATGGGTTTCCATGGCTTTGGTCTCTGTCACAGGTTCTTCTTCCGCAGTGGGAACATCGAGCACCCAGAAGACAAACTCTTCAATACAACTGTGGAAGTTCTGCCGTTTGACGTAAGTGTTTTATTGAGAATTGAGACGGGGGTGGAGTGGGAAGCAAAAGAGGTTTTGAGAGAAGGGAACTGCTTAAAGCCATCAGGAAAATCTCTGCAAGAGTCGTTGCCTTTGAGCAGCGCTGGCTGGGAACCAGAGAGTCACGCTTGGTGTGGTACCTCCTCAGGAGTGAGGATGTGACTGAGCAGTCACCATGGGAGCCATCCAGGCTTGCAGAGGCGATGCTCAGATGGATGGGATGGCTGCAGAGGGGATGGAGCCCAGATGGTGCAGTGGAAGGAGCGGCATGAGGGCAGCAAACGATTTCTTGTTTTGGGACATGAGGCTCAGGATGCCAGGATTAGAGACGAGATCCCAAGGGCTGCTGGCAAGAGCAGTTCTGGGGCTGCTGCTGTGGTCTGAAGCTTTTGGGGTGCTCTTACCACTGGCTTTGTGCAGAACTCTTCTCCTTCCTGCAGAGCCTGCAGTCGGATAAGGAAGCCTTGCAGGAGGGAAGAGGAACAGCCGTCAAATACCGCAGGATGTCGGATGGCTACATCCAGATAGGTACAGTGGGTGTGGGGTGGTAAACTGCCCACTGGATTTGATAACACAGCCCATATCCTCACCTTCAAGTGAAGTGAGACCCTTAGTGCTGCTTGCTTGGCAAAGAGTAATTTCTGCTTGCGAGGACCCAGGTTTGAAATCAAATTTAATCGTCACTGTCTCCTCTCCTGCCCTCACTTCCCTCTTTAGACTAGGGTTCTTTTTCAGGTAGTTTTCAGTCCTGTGTTTTGGCCCGTCTCTGCTCAGAGCTGCAGTCGAATTATTCAGGGCATCCATTGCCTAACCTGGTGGTAACAACCTCCACCAAAGGCACTTTCATGCTCTTCCTCCACAACCTGTCTCAGTACTCTGCCCACTTAGACTTTGTCTCCTGTCATCTGAGCTTGTCTTAGTGCTTGTCCTGCCTTTGGAGAAGAACGAGAGATTGCAGCCTACCAGGACCCAGTGGTGTGTGGTAAAGCCCTGGTGTTCCTACTAAGACTTCTTTTATTCTTTAATAGACAAATAAAAGAAAACTTCCCTGGCATGAGTAGGTTTTTGCCATTTTAGCATTCCTCTGTGTGCTGTCTGGTTTCTCCCAGTTGTATTAAAAAAAAATAAAATAATCACTCCTAAAAAAACGAGACGCAGCAACAACCTTGCCAAAACTGCAGAGATAAGGTTTTTCCTCCATGGTTGGATCCTGAACGGGTCTTTGTCTCTTGCAGGACAGTGCTGCCATCAGGCCACTCTGCTCCCCTTTCACACAGCAGTGACGTGTAGCCAAATACTCCCCATTTTGCTGTGTGTAGCTGATGTTTTGCTCCCCTCGGTGCAGCGTTTCAGACTGTATTGATGTCCATTTTTCAGCCCGTCTCTGGTGTCGTGGTGCTGCGGGCAGGGGCTGCTCCTGGTGCCCTTGGCAGGGGCTGGCTGCCAGGGTACTGTCCCCATCTCACCTGTGTGCTGTCCCCACCAGGTTCCTTCTCTAAGGGCATCGCGGAGGGCGAGGTGGACCCATCCTTTGGGCCACTGGAGGCCATCAGGCTGTCCATCCAGACCGACTCCCCGGTGTGGATCATCCTGAGTGAGGTAAGATGGCCTTCATCACCAGAGCCTGGGGCTCCGTGGTGCCTCCCCTTAGCTTTTGTCTCATCCCAGCCCTTTCTTCTTGCAGATTTTTATCAAAAAAGCGGAGTGACACGGGCGTGAGGAAGGGTTGGACACTCGTGGATTCCCGGTCCTGCTCCCTTCCCTCCTGCTCCCTCCTCCCCGCGGCGCCTGGCCCGGGCTCGGGGGCAGCCATGTCGGTGAGGTGCAGGCCCAGCTGCTGGGAGGCGGCACAGGCCAACGGGCCTCGGTAAACGGGCTGCAAACAGCCAGCGCCACCGTCCCCAGCCGATGCTGAGGGGCCAGGACGTCATCTTCTCCAGAAGAAGAGCAAAAAGCAAAAAAAAAAAAAACAAAAAAACAAAAACCCCGATATCCCACACAGAGGGCTGGCTTAGCTCCCCTCCCGGCAAGGCCCGAGCGCTCCCTCGGCCCCTCATGGCTGCCACGCGCCTCGCTCCCCAACACAAGGGACAGTTTTGGGGTTGGGATGAGCTTTAGCAAGCGTGGGGACTAGAAGCACCTTCAGCCCAGGACGGGGCTGGCTGGCTTTTTTTTGGGAGACAGAGTTGTGTGCGGGGGGGGGGTTGGTCACATTGAGTCCTGCCAGGATGGAGGTGGCCAAGGACCAAGGTCTGCCTTGCCGTCACCCAGGCAATGGCCCTGGCCAAAGCTGAGGATCAAGTGAGGGTGAAGACTGACCCCCCTCTCCTTCAGCAGAGGAGGAACGAATCCAAAGGGGTTGGAGCTATGAGTATGGCAGGGAAAACAAAATAAAAATAAAAATAATACGCCACACTGTGCCTGCCAGCATCGAACACAGCCCCTTAACTCACGGTGAAGTCTCCAGTGTCTTCATGCCTTGAGATTGAGTGCAGAAACCATCTTTTTAAATAACTTTTTCAGTTATTGATAAGTGTGAATTTGGGGCGGGGGGAGGGGGGG
>VZRU01016492.1:0-28081 GCA_013398155.1 Pedionomus torquatus | reverse complement strand
AAAAAAAAAAAAAAAAAAAAAAAAAAAAAAAAAAAAAAAGAAAAGTAGCCCAGTTCAAAAATAGTAGGGATTAGTGTAAATCCCAATGTCTCTTCAGCTATACACTGGAATGCATTATACTACTTTAATGTGCTGTATTTTTTATTATTGGATACATTTGATTTTTCAAGTACATCTCTATATATAAATATATAAAATAATGTGCACTGTAATAAAAGCTAAATTTAAAGCTTTGGTGCAGTGGTTAGAGGCACTTGCAGAGGCGGGGGGGGAGGCATCTTACAAGCTCTGACACTGTGGGTTTCCCTGTTGGGGGGACCATGGACCAGCTGGAGCCCGTACATCTGAAATGGAGTCATTCCTTGGCATTCACCAGTACCTGCTAACCCCAAAGCATCGCTCATGCTGGGGAAGCCATTCAGAGCAGCCCAGCAGAAGACCAGTATTTTTGCCCCAGCATCACAGCAACCTTTATCAGTTATTAAAGAAGAAAAGGTTGGTCATCACTTTCCTCAGCAGGGAGCAAGGAAGGCACCTTGTGCAATAGTTGTCTTATGAAATACATTGCTTTTTGTATACAGTTTACCAAGGAGGTGCCTGGGTAATGCCTAATTTAGTTACCTGCCAATGCCAAGTTTTCAGTGGAGGTTGAAATCTAGAGAGAACAAAGCCCTGCTGGTGGGTCAGTGCTAAACGAAATCAGGGCAAAATCAAGACCATTCAAATCAATAACAAACACAGGCATTAGCATTTGGACTGGAGTTAGGCTTTTTTTCCCTAAGGTTGGATAAGGATTTTAGACAACCCACCCTTTCAAGTTAGTTTTAATAACAGCAGCTTTTCCAACGTAATCCATTCCCTAATCTTCAGCTGTTCTTGCACCCAGCCCCCAAGCACCTTTGACAATCACAGGTGATTTCTACTGAGAAAAGGAATTTAATTTTTGGATATTCATGGTGTGAGCCTTCAACAGAGATGATTACAGCAGTAAGGAGGTGTGATGACAGCGCACGGGTGGAGCTGTGCTTCACAAAGTAAAGCCAAAGGCATTAGAGGTTTTTAGAGCAGAGAGTGCTCCAAAACCTGGCTGTGAAGCCCACAGGCAGGGGCAGAGGCCACGCAGCAGTTGTTGTCTAGAAGGGACATCTCTCTGAAGAGTGGAGCTTTGTGAGCGGAGCTGTGCCAGCATCCACCTCCCGACAAAGGTGAGTGCAGTGCTGGGGAGATACTCAATCCACACCACACAACTCTCTCCCCTCCAGAGAGGGCAAGCAGCGATTTTGGGAGAACAGTGGCCCCACTCACCAGCCACCGAGCAGCTGGAGAGACTGTGCCAGCGCTGCCTTCCATGTGGAGGAGCCGGACAACAGGAAATGTGCCAGGAGCCCAGCCACGGCCAGCCCCAGCAGCAGCCAGAGCAGCCAGGCGCTGACATAGAGTGGCCCCAACCTGCTCGGAGAGAAAACACCATCAGACGCTGCCAGCAGACATGAGGCACAAAACATGCTGGTGAGGGCTTGGTGTCCCACATCCTCCTCCAAGACGCTGCTGGGGAAGAGCTGGTGGGACCAAGAGGGGAGGAGAAAGGGGTGATGCAAACCTGCCTCCATCCAGTCCCACCCGCAGGAAGGAGACCTGCCCCAGGGGACGCGTCCCACACTCAGCCTCCCTGGTTTGTTTTGGGGTGCTTGCAGCCCCGGCTGGGTACTAACCGTCCCTGCGCAGCCACAGCGTATCCCTGGAAGTACTTGAAGCGGGTGTAGAGGTACAGGAGCCCACACGCTGCAGCCACACCTGCAGGGGAGAGGGGAGTGGAGTCCTGATGGAGTCAGGATGCTGCCAGAGCTGCAGTGACCCATGCCCCTGCTTGCCCCTGCAGATGGGGCACAACCACAAGAACCGCATGTGGAGGGACTCAGCTTTAAAACATTGCGGGAGTTTAAATGGGTTTATTTCCTCCCCTATTTGTGAGGGATGAACTTCTCTGCCCCCCAAAGTTGCCCCAGGACTTGGATTTGCAACAGATCTCTTCCTCACATCTTCCCCATGGCGGCAGCTGAATCACCAAAACCCACTTGGTACAGGATGGACGGTGGATGACTAATTGTTTAGGTTATGGTTTCTCGCTCAGACATAGCAATTTGGGTGTCACATTTTAACTCTGCTTCAACTTGCTGCCAACCTGGCACCACACGCCATCCTCACCTTATCTAAGAGATGCAGCAGAGGGGAGAGCTAGGCTCTGGTGAAGGAGCACAGGCTCCTGATGCCACCAGACCCCTCTGGGAAGGAGACATGCACATTGGGTTTGGGGCATTCCTCAGGGGATGCTTTGCTTTCCCCAAGTAACAGCCTCATGAGTACAGAGGGGACATGCCTGAGTCACAGTGGGATTTAAATCGGGGTGGTTTTTTTCAGTCGGTGCACGTGGTTTGGGTTGGGGTTCCCCCTCCTCCTTACCTTGATGGAAGAAGATTCCAGCAACCCAGAGGAGTGAGACAAAGATGGGGAAGTATTCTGAGCAATTCACCCTGGTAAGAACCAGAGATGAGAGTTAAAATTGCATCCTCCTACGTCAGAAACCAGTTAACCGAGGCCAGAGAGGTGAGCTGGAAACACGCATCACACGAAATGAAAGGGCTGATAAGAGGCGCTGATGTGCTGTGCTGGGGAGAAAGGGCCTTTTCTGCAACCAAGGACAGCCAAAAATCTGTATTTTAGAAAAGAGAAGCAGCCTAACACCACACACCGGTCACCTCACCCACATTCACTTGGACCCTGCAATGAAGAGCCGTGGCTGAGATGGAGATCTGTCCTTGCTGGATGCTTCACAGGACACCATCTTCAGCCCCTCACACGGTGCCTTTACAGACATCGAGTGCAGCTCCAGCTTAAAAGCGGCAAGGGTAGAGGTTCCTTGACAGTGCTTAAGGAGCATTCTCTTCCCCTTGGGTGAGCACAGCTCAAATCTGGGTGTCACACAAGCCAAGCTCCAAGAAGGAGCCTTCCTCAGATTTAATTCAGCAGAAGGTGATTAGATGCACAGCCAGATTTTCTTGTCTTCTTTCTTTTGGTGGCAGAAATACAGATTTTCTGCAAGAAAGGACAGTGGGAACTCTGATATTAAAAACAATTATTTTGTTTCTTGATTTCTTCTACATTTTACCATTCCCTAAGCAATTTAATCTTAAATTTGGCCAAAAATTTAGTGAGCCTCAGGGAATGGAGCCAGATTAGGAGCTGGAAAAAGTCTGAACAACCTTAAGCTGCAAGTGCAGTTTGAGCCTCAGCAAGGGGAGGCTGCCAGGTTTCCATGAGCAAGTAATAAATCAATATCTTTCTTCCTCCAATTCCTCCCCCCTCATTGTTGGTTTTTTTTTTTTCTTTAATATATCAAAACAGATTATCTATTTATGTCCTTTTCAATGAGGGAAAGAATAAAAGGATGAAAAAGCACACATTGTAGAAACACCTTCTCAAACTCAGGTTCCCCAAGGTTGCCTCCTCTGCAGAATATAGCGGAGGGCTTCCCAGCACAACTCAGCGCATGGCCCAGTGTTTAATTAAAAGCCTCATCAACAGCTAAGCAAAGGCTGATGCATCCCCCGTGCAGACTGGCCTTTCACTGCATCACAAAAGGACTGAAGAGGTGGGTTTTTGTCACTCCACAAGTGTTTGTCGCACTCTGGTGAGGAAGTGCAGCTGCTTTGTTGAGGATTTAGTGCTGAGCTCAAGCTCTCCTTCAAACCACCTCCGGCCAGCTCATGAAACAGCACAACTGAGATGAAAGAAGGAATCTGGCATTTGCTGGAAGCCAAAGAGATCTGTGAAGGGTTCCAGTTTAGCTCCAGCATTGCTCTCTCCATAGGAACAGAGCAGAAAGAAACAGCCCTCAGCACAGACCCACAAGTGCAGACTTTCATAAGACAATGGCTTTAAAAAAGGGGAAAAAATTCTACCAGCAAGGTCCTTTGCTTCAATTCAACAGCAAAAGAAAAACCATGCAAGCATATATTAGGTTATTAATTTAGCTTCAGCTACTCTTGTGGTTTGGAGCCAACATTAATATCAAATTTAATCATTGTAATGCATTAATGCTCAGCACCTCGTCCATACAGCCACTAATTTGTAATTTGGCTGCCCTTCATGATGCCAGAAGAGGATTATCATGGATGGACAGAAACACCCCAGCCAGAGCAAAGTGCTCAAAATCAAAACTCTGACCTCTGCACACAAAGCATTAAAAAAAACCCCAAACCAACCAATCTGGTATCAGCAGCCATAAGTGAAAACGTAACTTGAGGGTGAATTTGGTTTTTCCTGGTAGTGACCCTTGACTCCAGTCATATCTAGACAGAGCCACAAAAAAATTCACAATCTTACTGAGCTCTGAAGATCCGCTCAAATTCAGGGTGACCTGTTGTCTCAGGAGGGGAGATCTTGTACTTCCGCCGGGCATAGATCACCTGCAGCGTAAAATAGGCTACAAAAAAGAACAACACAGGAACAGTAACAGTCCAGCAGCATCTCATTTAGCCAAGCTTTATCTGGCTTAGAATTAAGCAAGCAGTTAGAGAAAAAAAAAAAAAAAAAACGAGCTGATACACTCTGGGTTCATAGTCCAGGGCTGTCACACACCACCTGGAAAAAACGAGCCTTTTATTTCACGCTCACACTTTAAACCCCGATTTGGTTATCCCACCGCAGAAGCGAGGTGCTGGCTGGAGCTTTGCATACTCTCACGCAGCAGCAGAGCCCTCGGGGCTGCTCCCCAACAGATCAAACGCACCCAGGAAGGCCAGAAACACACATTAAAACCTTACTGAGTCCACATCCCCCCACAGAACTTTTTTTTTTTTTTTTTGATGCCACTTAGTGTGGGTGCACCCTCCACCAGTCTGATGGAATAACATCGTACATCTCCCACTACACCCAGCGGGGGCAAAGCTTTTGTACAAGGGCAGCACCACGTCACAGGGCAGCATCCAAGCTGTGAAGCACTGGGATATCATTAAGTCAATTAAAGATGCACTTAATCACGGCAACAGAAGGAAATAGGGAGGGGGTGTATTATTTCCTCCACTCCTGCAGGGTAGCCCCAAGGCGTGAGCAGGTCAAGGAGCTGCCAGTGACTGTACTGACCGAGTACTGTGTCCAGCTTTGGAGTTCTCAGCACAGGAAGGACACGGACCTGATGGAACAAGTCCAGCGGAGGGGCACAAAGATGCTCAGAGAGCTGGAGCACCCCTGCTGTGAAGACAGGCTGAGAGAGCTGGGGCTGTTCAGCCTGGAGAAGAGAAGGCTCCGGGGAGATCTTAGAGCAGCCTTCCAATATCTGAAGGGAGCTCCAGGAGAGCAGGAGAAGGAGTCTTTGTCAAGGAGAGTAGCAACAGGACAAGGGGTAACAGTTTTAAATGGAAAAAGTGGAGTTTTAGATCAGATACTAGAAAGAAATTCTTTCCTGTGAGGGTGGTGAGGCACTGGAACAGGTTGCCCGAAGTTGTGGCTGCCCCATCCCTGGCAGTGTTCAAGGCCAGGCTGGATGGGGCTTTGAGCAACCCAGTCTGGTGGGAGGTGTCCCTGCCCAGGGCAAGGGGCTTGGAACTGGATGATCTTTAAGGTCCCTTCCAACTCTAACCAGCCTATGATTCTATGACTGCTCTCAGTCAGTGCCTTTTTGGGAGGAGGTACTAAATTTTGTGTCTGCTACATTGCTCCTTTGTGCATTTGCAAGGGACACAGACAGTCTCTCCAAAACAATGAAAACTTGTTAACGTGAATATCTGGGCTGTTTCACTATCTGATGGAAGTTCTTTCTCCCACGGGTGATTGCTGAGGTTTCAAGTGTTTATATTTAGGTGCGGTACTAAATAATTGCCTTTATTGAAATTGATAATTTTCATATAGGAGAAAACTAAGTTATAAAAAATAACATAACGGCTGTGGCAGCGTGCTGCTAAGCAAGTCACTCCGGTTAGCAAAGTTCTAATGCAGCAACATCTCCAGAACATCAGAGAGCCAAGGAGCCGGGCTGCAAGGATGCCTCATGGGCTGTCTTGCTCCAACAAAGAAGATAAAAGCCGAACAGCGGGAGAGAGAAGGAAAGTAGGGACAGATGTTGCAAGATTAAAGACAAGACAGATCCACGCGTGCCTGCAGGAAAGCATTAGAACATGTGTAGAAGAAAAGGGAATTAGAAATGTAAGTAATCTGATGCTATGTGACCTGTGTATTACACAACGTATTATGCATTTAAATACACAGACATTCATTAAGAAAACACCTTCGTGTTCCAGTGTCTTCCACACTGTGTGCAGTGACCCAGCCCTGCACGAGGGGCCACTTAGTGCTCTCAGGGTCTCAGCCCAGACACCTCTCAAGGAACAGGCTGAGTTAAGTTACTGCCTCGTGCTCTGGCTTGTGGCACTAGCCTTGCTGTGCTGGGCAACGGTCTTCACCCTGCTCTGTGCCATCTGCACCCTTCCCAACGTGGTGTCCTTGTGACTGATGGGCATGGCAAGAACGGCTTCAGACCCAGCCCCACCATCAACTCTTTGCTTAACAACGTACAGGGGCGAACACTCAGAGGAACCCTGCAACAGACCCCTTATGCTGAGGGATGGATAACGTATAAAACGTCCACTCAAGAGGAGCCAGAGCCTTTTGGGGGGTGGCTGCCAGTCCTCCAAACCTGGCAAGAGGGTGAAGAATCACCCTCCAAAAGCACTTTGCAGAATGAGGCACTGGAAAACCCCACGCTGCACAAGCCGTCCAAGCAAGGATTTTTAGGGAAAAAAAGTTCACTCCACTTCGCAGAACCTTTCACATCTCAAATTCCTATGTGGATTCCCACATGGCTCAGAGGGGCTGAGCTCTCCCTGCACTTTGCTCCTCAGTGGAAGTATCAGCTGGACCATCCCCCTCCATTTGATTATATCCACACACTTGTCAAATCGTATCATAGCTGATACCCACCTCATTTGGGTGAACCTGGCAAACAAGCCCTGTGGGGACTGACCCACAGCAACATCACATAAGCTTTGTTTCCCTTTGAAGCCACAAAAAATAAAGGGGCATGGGGAAAAACTAGCAACTGTGGTTGCATTGTTCTGCTCTTGGGCAGTGTTCAACAGGGCCAGGAGCAAGTTATTGACAGAGCGTTAAGCTCAGAGCTTTGCTGAATTGAGCATGACTAAAGAGGGGAAAAAACTACCTGAAAGAATGCAGAAACTACGGGCTCCCAGAAAATAAACCCAAAAATCAGCCAACACAGTACTAAGCTCAGCCGTCAAACTGTCTCCTACATCAGGATGAGTGCATTTTATTGCGTGCATTTATTTGTATACACAGTGCATGTCAGCGTGTCAGTGCTCTGCCTTCTCAGAATGAATCTCAGGTCTGTAACTCACCCAATAGATCGTCCTTTCAAAAATATACGTGAAAAGCTACTGCCCAGCTCTGAAGCAAGATGACGTTCGCACCCACATTTCTTACTAGCCGGGAGAAAGGAGACACATGGTGTCTTGGAATTGCTCCTCAGCTTCACGTGCAGAGACCATAAAATGAGGCTCCTTTGGTCTACTGTAGATAAGAGGGTGCCAATAATTGCTATTTATCTGCTGGTTTCTCACTTGGGTACCATTCCCATGGCATGAAAGAACACCCCTAGGGCAGCAACTTTAAAAAAAATATATAAAAAATAAATATGTAAAATATATATACTTGAAGTTCTGATTAAACAAATATGTATTTGAGACAAAACTGCCATTTAGAGATTTGCTGCTCAGGGTTTTCTAATGGAAAGGGCTTTGCAACCTCCCCGTAACTCAGTTTCAGGTTTTCTCTGTAGTTTCCCTTTGCACACTAAATGCTCCCTCCATCCCCACTCCAAAAAAAAAAAAAAAATCATAAGAAAAAAGTATCTTCCATTTGTAGTTGCTGCTATTTTTATGTAGATCGAGAGGAAATTACTGGTAATTCAGAAATCTCTAACTCTATTCTTCATGTAGCACATTTGTGTTTTAAATAATGTTTATATTAAGATATTTATTATCTGATGGCTAAAATACATCAGGCTGCCTAGAGATGCACACCCGTATGTAGGTAAACAAGTGTGACAGCTCTCCAGTGATTTAATTTAGTAATAAAAAATCCCACAAACCAACCTTCCCTCATAGAAATGGGCATAAATCTTAATAAAACAGGGGCTCTGGCCACACCCCAGGCAGGGGGAGCATCTCCTTTTCTGACCCTCCTGAAGCCCGAGGGGGAGAGTCTTTGCCCAAAGGACCCCCAATTAAACACGAGAGGCAGACAGAGCTTGGCAGAGCTACTGCTTCTTCCCAAACGGTCTAAACCAAACTCATCTATTTAAATGATGAGAAGTTGCCGAGTTCCTCTGAAGACGTCTGTGTCTATTTCTGACCAGAAGGGCTTGCATTAGTTTCCAAATTACGGGGTGCTATCAACTCATCTTGTCATCTGCTCCCTGCAGCGAAGCTGGACGAATTGAACACGCAACCGTGTCACAGAGCAGAAACACAGGAGACCACGATGCTCCTTTCCACATACATAGGGTGGACGTTTGTACACTGAACCTCTTCATCAGCATCTGTTATCCTTCTCTTTACTTCTGCTGCCTCCAGCCACTCTAAGTTATAAATTACCTGCTGGAATTTAATCACAGAAACTATTTCGCTTTAAAGGCATTCTATTGTTGAAATTGTTCTAAGTTTTACTTATAAACTTCAATTTTGTTTCCTTCTAGGATGCCAGCTTTGAGCTTTGCGGATCATTTTAGTCCCTATTAAATAACAAACCTCCTCAGGTGTGACACTCCCACCACGAACCAGCAAACTTCTCCGACAACTTTCATTCCACAGAGACCCCAAACAAAATACAGGAACCAAGTTCCACACAGTTTAATACAATTAGGTTAATGTAGTGTTGTATGAAGGACACGTACCTTGCTCCAGGACTCCCAGGACCGTGACGGCGGCCAGCAGGTCTACCTGATCCCTCATGTTGCTGACCGAGGAGCAAACCCCTGGCCAGGTGTGCTGAGCTGCTCTCCAGTCCTCTCTCCCACCCTCCCACTACTGCATCTCCCACAGCACAGCCCCGACAAGTGCTTCCTCCACCGCGTGTTAACTCTCCCCACCCCACACACAACCACCTTCCCGAGGGCCATCAGAGAACATCTATTCGAGACGAGTGCCTTCTGCAGAACTACATCACAGCAGAAGTTTTGCAAGCGCCAACTGGGAAATTCCTGAATTCTGTTTACAGGTTCTGTGCCACAATCGTGTCACTTACTGCTGGCAACTGAAAGACGATTGGAATTTTTCCAGCCCTTTTATTGCTAGCTTTAATCAGCTCGGAAGTATCTAAATTACGTGAGAGGTTGTAAAAATTATTAACAAGCATTTACAAATTAAATACTTGACCTTCTGCTCTTACTCCAAACAGCGGAGCTGACCACATGGAAGATTTTCTGGACTTCGGCTGGAATAATTTACTTCAATTCTGTTATTGGATTCTGAATTTTTTTAAAGAGCACTCAGATATCTTATCCTATTCCCACTGTAAGTTTACCAAATAAGACTACTCTTCCACTGTTCATTTCTAGCGCTCTTGTAGTTCTCTGGTGGCTTGAAAATTCTGCAGTATAAACCTTGTCCTGGCTCACAAAGTTCTCAGTTCAGAAGGGACGGCAGCACGGTACGCAGAAACACACGGACCCTTGGAAATGCTACACTGACATCAGAATTGTAATTGAAATGTAAAATCTGAAAAAAAAACAGCAGTATTTTAGTCCTGAATAACTTTTCTCCCCAATCCACAAAAGCAAAATAAATATGCATCAGTTCAAAAAGCACAGAACAGGATAAAAGACTATTGACTTTAAGATTTTAAAACCAAAAAGGAGAAAAAAAAAAAAGTTATTATTCGGTATCAGCTTAGGTTTTCCCTTCGTTTTGATGGGGAGAGGGGACGGGATGTGGTTGAGCTGTTGCATTTCTCTCTGTACAGCTACGCACAAAACCCCAGCACAGAATTTGTGCGCGATACCAGCAAGAAACGAGCACACCTACAGTTTCTCCCAAGTCAGACACAAAACCACAGCGAGTTTATTCTTCTAGTTTGGATCATCGTCACCTCCAAGCCCCATCCGGGCAGCTTACCAAACCCACCACTTAATTCAAATAGGCAATTGTACAGCTTTTTGTAAAACACGCAAGTAGAGTGGCAAAAGCACTCCCTTTCCCTGCAGAACACTCACAGGACACAGCCTTCCACCCTCCAGGCTGCCAGCAGACCCAGACTGGAAAGAGAAATAAGCCAATTAACCCGAACGGACTTTATTGGTGACCCAAGATCTCATCTGGGGTGTCTCATGTGAAAGTCAGAGGGGGAAGGTCACTAGGAGTCTACCTCTGCTTACACCATTTCAAGAAAACAGTTCGAGGTCTAGGATACGCTTGCATTACAGAGTTTCATCAGCCTCAGGAGAAAAACTAAGCAGGGAAAAATAAAAATTAAAAAGTCCCATTTCTGCACAGAGTTTGATCACCAGCCACCACCGACTCCTCAAAAACTTTGTAAAAATACGCACGTGCACCTCACTTCAATGGGGGACAGTGTTGGGAAGCTCCTGTTTTACTTAATATTAAATACAACCCAGCACTTTTAACGGGTCAAGTAAGCAAGAGTTAATAAAAGTAGTATCCTCACAGCTCCCTGCAGCCGAGAAGCCGCTCACCCTGGTATTGTTACGTGTTAGTAGTTTGGTTCTTTATAAGCCTCTGGAGTCTCACAGGCCCCCTCCTCTCCCCAAACCCAGTACAACACTTTCAGAGTAGGAACAGAATCAAAATGGACTCGGGAAAGTCAGGATGCACTTTGTGAGGCCGTCTGAAGGCTCTGAGCCGGGGCCTTAAACACAACAGGTATGTAAGAGGACACCAACTTCAATGCTTGCAGAACGATCCTTCAACGTTTGCAGCTGATTAAAATCCTTATTACAACAGGGGGAATCCTTGAAAGTGCAGTAATGTGTAAAACGAGCAGAGCCTTAAAAAGAAATGCATGTGTCACATTTTTTGCAAATTCTTCTTTATCATTACGGCTAAATCTGTGGCTGGAGAGACTTGAGAGGTTAGTTTAGAACCTAAGACTAGATATCATCAGTTAAATAAGTGCACTTGACAAACAGGAAATACGACATCAATAACTGAATTCTTGGGTCTGCTGCAAGCGGTACGATTCCCTAAGAGAGCTGCTTTGAAATGACAAATTACTCCGAACCAAACAAGTAACAAATTGTTAATAAGAACATATTAACATCCAAACAGATGCCACTAAGGCTCAGCTCCTTCAGGCAATGACATCCTTGCTTTACTCCTAATTGACACAGGTGTAAGCATCCACCTTCAGAGGCTCAACATA
This sequence comes from Pedionomus torquatus, assembly GCA_013398155.1. NCBI lineage: Eukaryota > Metazoa > Chordata > Aves > Charadriiformes > Pedionomidae > Pedionomus > Pedionomus torquatus. Next base: position 16,633 of record VZRU01016492.1, on the reverse strand, counting down.
GAATCATAGACTGGTTAGAGTTGGAAGGGACCTTAAAGAGCATCCAGTTCCGACCCCCCTGCCCTGGGCAGGGACACCTCCCACCACACCAGGTTGCTCCAAGCCCCATCCAGCCTGGCCTTGAACATTTCCAGGGATGGGGCAGCCACAGCTTCTCTGGGCAACCCATTCCAGTGCCTCACCACCCCCATGGTAACGAATTTCTTCTTAATATCTAATCTAAATCTACCTTCTTCCAATTTAAAATCGATACCCCTTGTCCTATCACTACGCTTCCTGACCAAGAGTCCCTCTCCAGCTCTCCTGGAGCTCCCTTCAGATACTGGAAGGCTGCTCTATGGTCCCAGCAGAGTCCCAAAGAGCTATTTTACCAATATTTTCCAGTCTCTTCATCCCCCCAGCTCTTGGCAGTGGCTTAGAGACCTTATCAGTTTTCAGTCAAAACGTCACCCAACTCCCTGCCAGTATTTTGGTCCTTCTTGAAGAACATCAACTCACTCTCTTACTGTCTGTGTTCCTCATTTCTCAGTTTGAGGGGGGGGTTGGTGCAATCTGCCTATGTCAAACAAATATAATCTTTGTATTTTTAAAAAGTCTCAAGGAAACCAGTTTGAATCTCCAAGACCCGTTATTTTGAGGGAATCTCAGCATATTTCTTTGAATTCTATAATTTTTGCACACGTGAGTAGTTATTATCTACCCTTCGCCAATAACAAACCCCGCAGCCGCATTTCCCAGCTGAAGCCCTACAACTCTATTAAAAATAGAAGTCCACAACCAGTGGGTGTAGCACAAAGCCTTATTTTCAAAAAGAAAGCTTTCTAAGGCCTCTTTATGCAGTTCTGGCCTGTTTAAATGGACTTCCTGAAACCGTAAGAATTGGTAAGACACAGCAGCAGAATTCGAGCCTTAGTAACAGGCTCCCTAAAACTGTGTTTTGGGATGAAGGGAACCATCTCACCGGGAACAACAGTGCTAAAACTCTGCTCAGCCCACACAAATGTATAAAGTCACACCATGTACGTTTAATACACTAGCAAAATATTTATTTTATAATGATAAAACAGAAGTGAAGGATTTCTTTTTGGTGTGCACCAGTAATTGTAGTAAAAGAATAAGGGGATTAATGGACTCTTTATACATTTCAATGACAAAAATTCATAAAGGTTAGCATCAAATTCAACTGTTCTCCATTTACAAGCATAAAACTTACCATAATACCCCCCAAACACATATATAAAGAATTATAGTTTTAAAATCTATAAAAAGTAAAAAATATACAGTCAGAAGATCTAACTCTTATTCAAATCTTTAATATAAAATTGTAAACATTTATTTACACAAAGGAAATGTGTGTAACAAAATTTCGAGCACCCTTTTCAATTGAATCGTGGTTTTTGGAAGGCAGTGGATGTTGCACAGTGACACTCTCACCTTTCCTACCCAACCAAAACCGCAGTTTATAAATAAAGCCATGGGCGGCTGGCTAGGTACAGTTCAGGGGAGATACGTTTTATTGCTCTGAAGCTGCAGCAAATGGAAAGCCCAAGTGCATATACAGACAGCTACACGTCAAAGGGCACAAAGGCAAAGCCCAGCCCTACCCATGCACCTATGTACATCTAAACAGCATTTTCATTTCCATTGAACTGTTTCCACGTTGTTACAGTGACACCATATTTCCAACAGTCTGATGCTATGATGTGGACAGGGACCAAAACCAGAAGAGAGGGCTGTTTTTTCTACCGGGTTAAAAGCCGTTTGGATCCTGTTCACATACGGAGACCAACGGTCATTATAAGCCCGTTTGCCTAGAATCCTGCTTAATTTTATTTCAACAGTACCACGAAGAGGCCCCGTCATCAAATCTAGATACCTTCCTGAACAAACCCTCTGGTCAAGAAGGGCAATATCCACCTTAGCTTCCAGAAACAGCGGAGGAAAGAGCACATCTGTATTTTCCTGGACATTTAGCTGGATTGCCTTTTTGGGAGTAGTAACACAAACAGATGTTCTTTCCCTCCAATTAAGAAATCACAACTGGATGGATTTTGACTTACGTAGAACAAAGTCCGCGTGCAAAATCTACTGGAAAACGTAGCAGATTTGACCACAACCTAAACAGGGGAGAAAAGCTGAGTCCTACTACCCTGTTACATCTCTCAAGTGTTTGTAAGGGGGAGGAAAAAAACTAGTGACGTCGAAGGATGTCACTTGAAATTATGAGGTCCCAAGCACCCCCAACAGGAAGGGAAGGCACACTGGTGCAAAGTTAACCCTTAAAAATAAAAATACAGCAAACACTCCTTCCCCTGCCATTGCTAGTTTATATCTATACTCTTCTAATGACACTTATCTTGGACCGGTTTTTGGTTTAACATCAGAGTAAACCAAACCCACTAGCTCTTTTCGTAGATTGCCAGTATAAGAAAAGTTAGCATCAGTTATTTGCATCTCATCTACTTATTCTAGAAAATATCCAAAGCGTCAACAACCAAAGTCACTAACACCTTTGTCTTCCCACCCAGAGACAATCTTTAGGTTATCTTTTCAAAAGCTCTATGAGGGATTAAGTCTGCTTCGGTGAAGTTTTATCCACTATTCGATGGTGGGACCCACTGATCAATGCACATCTTTCACCAACAGTTCAATATGATGCAATATCAAATCTGTTCAACAGAGCGTAATTCATCCACACTAGGTAAGTGTGCTGGACAAACCGTGTTCCATGCATACTTGGAAAGGGTTAAAGTATTAGTGTTAAAAAGCAGTTTTTAAAAGTGCAAATTGTCTCATAAAGGAGCTGCAGATACAGTAAAATATTTTCCTTCTTTGAAATTAACGTTATCCTTCACTTCCCTTCACCCACTCTGGAAAAAACTCTCTCTCACCCATCTCTGCAGTGCAGAAAACTCCTGAAGAAGCCAGGCCGTGTTGAAGGAAATTGCTTTTAGATGACAACGCTGGGTTTGATTGGAAAGTTTAAAGGAGTTTTCCAAAAAAGTGGACTTAAAAGGGAAGAGGTATTTGTGCATTTAAAACAAAAGCTTTCAACTTTATTTTCATTTTAAAAATAAAGGTTAAGGCAAGGTGGTTTGTTGGTGGATAGGGGATTTTTTTTTGGTAGAAAGTAAGGACTCTGGAACACTGACTGTTCCCGTTGTGTTTTTTTGTCCTTTCTGGGACTGACCCCAACACATGGAGCAAGAGTTCTCCTTGGGCTGAGCTGAAGGACCAGCACCTGCTTCAAGGGATATTAAAGAAGTAAATCCACCAGTCTATTGAAAGATTATCAAACTCGTAACCCAGTATTTAAAAAACAAAAAATAAAAACCAAAAGGTATTTAAAGGGGGAGACTTCCATAGTGGAGCAACCCTGATACAAGTATTCTCCCAGGCTGCCTGTGCTATTATTGCTGATAAGGACTTTCCACCTCTCAGCCAAATTTTTCTTCCCTCACTTTTATCCTGAAGTGACAAAGTCTTGTGCTCACTGCGTCATCGCTAACTTTGGGGAACGAACACATCTGAAAAATTAGTTTTACTTTTTACAACAAAGAAAACTAGATGAGCTGTCATGAAGCAAAGCCTTCACTTAAATACAACTACCTTTGGAAATAAGTTATGAAGAAACAGGTGCAAAGTAAATGGCTTTACAATTCATGTTAGACCTACTAGAGTTTAAAAGTTCTCCCATAAGAAATTCCCCCTTTAAACACAGCAAGGGATAAGCCAAGAACTGTGCCTCTCTACAACAGAGTGCAAACTGCAGCTTAAAGGACTACAATCTATTAAGACGACTACCTAGACTAACTGGCCAGGTTTTAATACTTTCTTTCATCTATTACCAGCATCTAGAAATAATTACTGTGAAATATCACTTGCTTATCGAGAGTACAGGCACATGCTTCAGCGATGGGGAAAAGAAACAATTCAAAACATTTTGCAAGCGTGCTCAGGTGCATAGAGCCTCTTCTCAAACGAAAACTCAGAAGTCTGATGGACAGTCCTATTACAGCACGTCAAGCTACGAACAAATAATGATTGCAAGTAATAGCTGCAGCCGACTAAGCCCTAAACACCATTTGTGCAACTATTCGCTTTCTTTCTGCGCTATTTCTGTGGGATTTTATTTTTAAATAATTAAAAAAAATTATTTTAGAACACTGCAAGTGAGATTTCTGAAAGGCTGGCTAGGACACACACAATATTTTTTGACCTGTTCAAGTGTGCGACTCCTTAGAGACACCAAGATAAAGCCCGCTGCTCCTGCAGACCCGCTTGGTGTGCCATTACCACCTATCAACACTCATTGAGAAGGATCTCCAGTCCCTTTCCCAACCATTTACCATTTACCTCTAATGCCTGCCAAGTCTCCTCAATGCCACAGGTTTTTTGGTCCAAGTGTTGCTTATATTTCATGAAATAATTAAAAAAAGTAGAACCCCCACCCCCGGCCCCATTTTAATGAGTTCCTAACAACTCATCCAAATCATTCATCCACTCCTCTGAAGTCCTGTTTTTCAGCAAAGAGTCTATCAGATCTGTGTCCCCAGTTAAGTTCTGAAGTCCATTATTGCCCGACTGGCCGCTGTAGGCAAAAGGCAGCTCTTGACTGGTTGTCCTCACAGGGTACCCTTGACTACAGTGCAGGTTACCTCTGTTGGGCATTTGCTGATTTGGATTCTGGTTGAAAGCATTCAGATCCGGAACGCTCTGGTTCATGCCAGGCAAGACTTGCTGTGAGGGTACCTGCTGTTGCGTAGGTGGGTTTGTCCGCTGCTGCGCACCTAAAGATGATGACAACATCTGCCCAGAGACAGCAGCGTTCATAGAGGTCATCGGTCTGCTGGTGCTTAGGCTTACCTGAGGCATTCCTTGGGCAAACTGTTGGTTGGCCATCTTTAGATGGGTTTGCTGCATATGGAAGGAGGAGCTGGCAGTGAAAGGTCCCAGGCCACTGCTTGCTTGCGTTTGGTTGTTAATATTAGGGATACCTTGGTGTTGCCACGATGGATTTTGAGCCCCCATAGCAGCTGGTACTCTTGCCATCTGTGGCTTGGATAAGGTTGGATTCAGTGCACCTTTACTGTGCTGCTGAGAAATTGTTGAGTTTGCTAAGGTGTTCTGCCCGTACCCTGCAGGAACGGCGGCGCCCTGGCCCAGGCTGCCCTGTCTCTGCATCGGTGGCTGTCCATTGGCACTTTGCGTTGCGTGCTGAGGGACCATCTGTGTCATACCAGACGCCAAGCTGTACAATCCCCCCCGCTGAAGGTTTTGCATATTGGTATATTGGGACACCCCCCGATCCTGCTGACTGGAGCCTGACTGGAGCGGAGGAACAGAACTGTGTCCAGGTCCCATCTGAATCATGTTCTGGGTCTGAGGAAACATCCGCGGACTACTGGAGCTGGACTGTCCTAAATTGCTGACCCCAGGCATGGCTGAAGATGACCCTGAAATGCAAACGGAAGAAGAGTGTGACCAGCAGGTCAAGAGAGGTTATTCTCCCCCTCTACTCCACCCTGGTGAGGCCCCATCTGGAGTACCGTGTCCAGTTACGGGCTTCCCAGTTCAAGACAGAAAGGGAACTGCTGGAGTGGTTTAAAGCAGAGGACTACAAAGATGATTAGGGGCTTAGAACACCTCTCCTACACGGAAAGGCTGAGGGACTTGGGTATTTTTAGTCTGGAGAAAATAAAACTAAGGAAGAATCTGATCAATGCCTACAAATCCTTAAACGGTGGGTGTCAAGAGAATGGGGCCAGTCTTTTTTTCAGCGGTGCCCAGTGACAGAACAAGAGGTAACAGGCACAAAGTTGAACATAAGAAGTTCCATCTAAACATGAGGAGGAACTTCTACACTTTTAGGGTGGCAGAGCCCTGGCATACACTGCCCAGAGAGGTGGTGGAGTCTCCATCACTTGAGGCATTCAAAACCGCCATGTTCCTGTGTCGCCATCTGATTCTGTGATTTCGTACAGTAAATACTTCGGTTAAATAAGAGCCAAACAAGGCTTGTAGATACTATAATCCACAACGGAGCTGCAGCTGCATTTGTATAAAGCAACCTTTGCAAGCAACAGCAACACAGGCAGCAGTACTTTAATTAAAGACTATCAGTTATTGCTCCATTTAGCACCTCCACCTTGATCTCAAACACAGATATGCCAATGTCCTAAAAAAAAATACCACTTCTAAGGGTTCAGCATCATCAATTTAAAGAAAAAAATATTAGTTTAAAGGCAGGGCTCTGTCTGTCTTTGTGAACAAAGGTATATACACTTGGAAGTGCATGCACAATTTGCCAGACTGTTAAATACCACTTACTGCACACACACAGTCAGTTATTCCGTGCATACACTGTGTATCTCTTACAAACCCTGTCCAAGTGCAGGGTTTGAGGTCTTATGTTATCCCTATTCCAGAATTATATTTTTTTTTATATATATATATAACTTTTAGAAATTTTTGGTCAACTATCTTTTAGATTTTCACAGTGAAATATCTGCTAAGTTAATATGCAATGCAGACAACCAAAAAAGATGATTTGCAACAATAAGTCTTCTCAGAAAACCAAAAAAGTTCCTCTGTTCTTTGTTAATTCTGAGATAAGTTTCCTCCTGTAGAACAAACAGCTCCCTACTTAAAGCAAATAAATAAATAAATAATAATAAAGCCCTGTGAAGTGCAATGCTTATAATCCCCATTCCTGACAACTGACCAAGGGAACCCTCCCTACACTGGTACTTTCCCTACTTTCAAACCAAAGAGAAAACTGCAGATTTTTTTTCATCTTTTAAGACGGCTGAGGAATACTGGCTCTCCATTATTATTATGATATTTGAATAAAATACCAAATTAATCTTATTCAAATATATTAAAATATAATTCAAATTCTATTGAATTAGTTATCAACAAAGCACACCAGAAAAACACTGACGTTATGGGGTTTATGGGGAGAGTCTTACAGAACACTTGCAGCGAAAAGGTATTGTACATACCAGGATTTCCCCTGTAAAAACCAGTTACAATTACCACACCAAAGACAGCATAGCTTTACTAATACCAATGTTCATTACAGCAAAACATACTCTAACAGGTGTACTACTGTATTTCTGTAGTAAAGCGGTAGGAGAAAAGTCTGAGTGCAGTATTTGAAGGATGCTACTGATCACTGGGTTAACACACAATCGTTTTGCATCGGTATCAAGTTTTTTTCAGGTAAGTAACAAAACCGAGTCATAGCTCTGTGAGACACCGCACAGACACCAACACTGTCAGAATGAGGGTATCGCCTTTCTATTTGCATCTTTTCCCTTCAGTATTTATTTCTGTGGGAACAGAGAGAGTAAGGAAACAAAAGGAAGGGAATAAAATAAGCACTTTCTTGCACTCCAGGTTTATCAAAAAAAGACAAGTGGCTTTTTGATGCCCTGTTAAGTAAGCATTTTTCAGGTAAGGAGGTAAGTTTTTACTGTTCTCTAGTTCTTCCACATTCATTAAGCTATTCCAGCTTAATGGTAACATCATCTTTTATTTATCAGTGCTAATACACTATGGATATATTAAGCTGCTTCTTGTACCAAAAAAACCCATGTAGGACAGTAACATGTAATGAAGAGAATTCAAACTGCATTCCCTTCTAAAGGTATCAGGAATATTAGAGAATTTTAAACTCATCTTAGTAGATAAGAGAAATAATACATCACTTATTTTCCTTTAATGAGGGACTGTAATAGATACAAGCAGTACTGATGTCAGGCTTCAGAAAAAAAAAGTCGAATCCTAATACCATACAGATACACGGAAGTAGAATTTACAACCTGTAAAGGGAGGCAGTAGTAAAAAAAGGCCTTTAGAACACCAAAGGTACTTAAGAATTTTACCCAGTTCCAAAGCAATATTAAAAATCAGAAGCTTAAAAGCTGTCCCAGGTATCTGGGATAGGCAACTGTTAATTTGCAACTGAACCAAAGCACAGGCCTAAAATTTTTAAGGCACAGTGACGTGGAAAGATGTCGTAATAAATTAATTAAAAGCTACCCAATCCGGGAAATTTGAAGGCACCCTGTTTTTTCACTCCTGATATTTTTTTCTGCCACTATTCCCATTGCCATGTTTACTTACCTGAGAACTGTCCAACCTGTTGCTGGTACGGATTCTGCGGCTGATCCTGGTACTGGGGAGGTGGCCGGGTGAGATGCCGCTGCAGCTGCTGCTCTTGCTGCTGCCGCTGTTTCTCCTAAGAAGGGTCCAAATGCAAAACAATTAGGAAACAAGTCAAGCTTTTTCCAAGGGTGACTATTTTGGATAAAAACAAGCTAGCTGCATACTTTTGTGCAGAGCTGGGAATTAAAGGGGTTTCTACAGCCTTGAAGTCACTTCAGACCTTTGTTCTCAAGGTTCAAACACAATTTTATCCGTGACAAGTGACAAGACTGGGAACTCAGAGACAACAGGACAACAGCACGCATTGCAGGAGTTATTGCAATGTACATCTGAAGTCTTTAAACATTAAAAATCTATGTTAGTCTTTTAATCATAACCAATGGGTGTTTTTACCAACACTCTACAGACACTGACAGGTACAAAAAGAACAAAAGTGTGTGTGCATAAAAAAGTTCACATGTACTTTTTTTTGCTCTTTACCCCCAGATCAAATTATTTTGGAACTCTCTTTAGAAATTAAATAAAAGTACAAGTCATATCTATCAACAATGTTTTACAGAAAAGTAAAAACTGAACATGTGTTTTCTAGCCCTTGTTTTCAAAAATAATATACACAAACCCAAATTCTTATATACCACAGGTTTCCTCGAAGATTCTGGGCAGCTGCAGAACTAGGTTTATAACATGAGCTACACAAGCTTTGTGACAATGTGGAAAACCATTTTCCTAACAATGCATCGATCAACTGAAACAAACCCTACTGATGATCCAAAACAACCTCGCCTCTTCACAAACACGGTCAACCTATACTTACTTTATGATAAAATCATTTGAAAAAAATAAAATTAGCAAATTTTCTATTAGGGAAAATGAAATTTAAAAGATTGAGAGTGTATGTACATACTAATAGTACGCTTGGAGATCCCAACACAACAAATAGCCAACAGGCTGCTTTTACCATATGAACCACGTCAGGCATCGCATTCCTGGCTCCTCTTCCACAGGTTTCTTCAACCAGACTGAATTTCTGAGATAACTAAGTCATGACACAATGCACAACTACCTACTCATCTGAAAAGTTACACAGAGCGTGGGAGGGGACAGAAATTCCCTTTCAGGAGTACTAGGGTGAAGAAACAGGCAATAAGCTTTTAAAGAAGAGCCCGGTGCAACGTAACCAACAGGCAGATGCACATTACTACCATCCTTTGGAAATGTCTAACGCTACGAAGCTGTTGAGACATGCAGAGGAATGAAGAAGGCAGGCTGCCTGACAGAAAGGACGTGCTGCTTGCAGGACCAGTCAAACCTGAAAGAGGCTGACCACAGAAGCCAAGAAGAGATGCCATAGTTCTGAGAGAAACTTAGAGCTGCAGAACCTGGCTCAGAAAAACATCCCAATAAATAAAAATAAATAAAGATGTAGAATGCCAATTGCATCGAGAGAGAATGCACTCGAGAGTGGCAGGGAATGGCCCTGGAGCTACCTGAAACTGCAACTCTCCTGCAAAATAAAGATTCAGAAACCTTTTTGTAAAACTACATCTGGGAAGCTGGCACTCGATCATCTTTACAGTCCCTTCCAACTCTAAGCGTTCTATGATTCTCTAAGTATCAAATTAGACCGCTAACAAGATTGAGCATGATTGGGTAGCACAAGGCCAAGAAAGATGGCAAATGTGATCTCCAAGTCTGCTCAGCTCCAAAGCAAAGCTGCTCCTTTATTTGGGATGAAATACTAAACCCTTCCCCTCAAAATGGGCTTTCACATATTTTCAGTTCAGAGGACACTCTGAACTAATTTTCTTCCATCTTAAATAAAGCTTCTGATGGGCAATTGCTGCAATAAAAGTTAAGGTGTGTGTCCCCATACACAACCATTACTCGACCTTCTGTCACCATCTCCATTTTCAAAATTAATGCTACAGTAAAAGTCCTGTCAACCAGGATAACAACTCCCAGCTTTAAAGATGAGAACACTGAGATTTATCAGCTTCTAATAGTGCTGAAGATTAAGGGAACTACATGTTCCCAACTGTTACTATTTGAAGGACCCCAGAGCATTAACAACAACAACAAAAAAAAAAAATTAACATTTTTTAATTCTCAGGGATAGATACCGTTCACTTTTTTTCCCATTCAACCACTGGCTTTGGGGTTTTTTTCCCTTCTTATCCCCAAGGACAACAGTTTCCATGACTCTTCCCTCCCTCCAATATCTCCAAAGACAAAACTTTTCACCAGTATAGTTCATTACATTTTTTTTCCAGAAGATCTGAATACCAGGTTCTCCCTGGGTCTCAAGCTTTCTTTGACAATTCATCTTCCCCTTCCTCCATACCAGATATTAATAATTTCTCTGGATGTACAGTGCCAGTGGCTGGAAGGCGGCTACATGGATTTTTAAAAATGCAGAACAGCACTGATGACAGGAATAAAGGCCTTTGGGTGGATTCCCAGCTGAAAGACTTGCAGAAAGTTTAAAGCTTAGAAAGGTTCACACAAGGAGCCCATTTCCCTGAGAGAGGCTAAAGCAGCTTTCTGCAGTTGGATGGACAGCAGAGTTGAATTATTTTGGCAGGATAAAATGCAAGTTAGACACTGATGTCTAATTATTTTCTCCAAATAAACAAGTGAAAGATGTTTTAAAATTTGAAACATGAGCTGCTGTGGGTCTCACAGGGAAGAAAGGCAGGAGGCACAATGAGCTTATAGAGTCTCCTCTTCATTGCTTCCATTTTTAAAGTTCTACAGAACACATGAACAGTACCCCAGCCTTATCTTTTATTTTTGCTCTGATTCCATTTGCCTTTCTTCTTCCACAAAGAACTACAACACTGCTGGTATGACACATTCTCTCCATGTCTTGCATCTTCACACTACTCAATTCTACCTGTTTTTTCTTTTCATTCACCAGAGTGCCTTGTAACAACAGAAAAAATAAGTCTCAGCAATCAAGTACTACCTATTCAGGTCACTTTTCTAGAAACACAGAACAGCAATTATACTTATGATACCAAAGTGCCTTGAAGTTTACATCCCATGTTTTGTAATGTGACATCTATTTGACAAAATCTCAAAAGCTATTTCATCCAAAGCAAATCAGTGCCAAGAAAAAAAAACAAAACAAAACAAAACAAAACACAACAACAACAACAAAAAAACAACCCAGAAGACCGCTGGCCCCTCTCACCTGTTCGGCCAGAAGATGTTGTTGTCTCTGCTCCATGAGGAACTGCTGCTTCTGTTGCTCCATAAGCAAGTGCTTTTGTTGCTGCTCCCTCTGCTTCTGCTGGTCCATCAGCATTTGGTGTTGCTTCATCACAGCTGCTTGCTGCTGATTGCTGAGATAAGGTGAGTTGCTGTGGTTACCTGCCATGGAGACATTGGGAGCCTGGGCACCCACCCCAGGGCCCGGGACAGAAACCGGGACTCGAGGAACGTTAGGAGAAGGGTTTTGATCCTGCAGAACATAATAAAAGTGACATGAGTTACAGAAAGAGGTCAGCCTTCCAGAATTTAGAAACTTTATGTAATTAAACAGATGAGGAAAGGTACTTTCATGGTGATGAGCACAATCTCTATTATTTTTATCATTTCACAGGGTAAAAATCTACACAGGGACAGTAACCATAACACATTTCAGAAAAACAGAAATTGTCAGCTATTAGTCACTTGTACATTTACACTACTTAATAAATATTAGATCAGTGCCTTACATTTTGCCACCCTTACGCAACAGCTTCTTCACTTGCAAAGCTTCTTAATGGAAAAGGCAAAGTTTCCAGTGCAGCTAAAGACAACCAAGAGCCCATCTAATAAAGTGCCAGACACAGAGTGACAGTTCAAAGCTAAAGTCAGAAGCTCCACAACCTTTAGGAATAAAGGCTTTAACTTCAGTCTCAAAGTACTTTCCGAAGCCCAGCTCAAACAGGCTCCTGCTCAGAGTTACACACCAGCTTCAGTTTGCTTTGGCAGCAGCTTGTCAAACGCTACATTTACATGTTTGGTATAATAAAAATTTAAATTTAAAACCTGCTTCTTCTGTCAACATTTAATTCAGCAAGTGTTTACGCCCCCTCTCCTAAAATTGCCTTTTTTTTTTTTAGTATCAGAGTATTTACTACTTGCAGGTGAAGGGGAAGAAGGCTATCAGCAATCAAAATGAGTCTTAAATTCCAAAGAAAGATACTACTACAAATAAGTCTGTTATTATTAATTTTTCATAAGTCTGCTTTTCTTGAAGACTGTAATTTGGAATAAGCAAAAAAAAAAAGGAATAGATTTATTGTTTTTAAGCACAGTTCAGTCTCATCTCTAATTACATAAACAAACAGTGCTTTCAAAATTATAATTCTGCTAATTTGGGCCACAAAAATGATCAGAGGCCTGGAACACCTCTCTTATGAGAGCACGCTGAGAAAGTTGGAGTTGTCCAGCCCTGGAGAAGAGAAGGTTCCAGGGAGACCTTATAGCAGCTTTACAGTACCAAAAGGGGGCTTATAAGAAAGATGGGGGAACAACTTTATAGCAGGGCCTGTTGCAATACAAGAGGTAATGGTTTAAAACCAGAAGAGGGCAGATTTAGACTGGATGTAAGGAGGAATTTTTTCGTGATAAGGGTGGTGAAACACTGGCCCAGGCTGCCCAGAGAGGTGGTAGATGCCACAACCCTGGAAACATCCCAAGTCAGGTTGCACGGGGCCTGAGCAACCTGATCGCATTGAAGACATCCCTGCTCACTGCAGGGGGGTTGGACTAGTTAACCTTTAGAGGTCCCTTCTGACCCAAACGACTCTAACGGGTTTGGCTGTTGGTTGTCACTCTGCAACTTCATAAGAAACCATGAGCCAATTATTGGTAATGCTGTGCAAGCTTCTCAGAAATTCTCCAAAAGCATTCATCAGTATTTCTGTTAATTGAGTGCAAGCGTGGCAGCATAGAGGGAAGGTCACTGGGAGGGGGGCGGAGGGGGAAGGTGGGAGGAACATGACATACACAATCATTTCTATCATTTCCCTTCTTGTTACTTGTTAGCTTTTAAAAGAGATTAATATTCTTGTGCCTTATGAAGCACACATTGATCTCACATTTTTATTTGTACACCAGTGTGGTCTTTACCGCAGACTAATCGCATTTTTTCAGAGTTTTTTTTTGTTTTGTTGAGGGAACAAATTACTAGAGTTGGATCTGCAACAGCTTTTGCTAGAGGAGATTTAATCCGTAGAACAAAGACCTTTTTTGCTCAACAAACCCTCTAGGATGTGCATTGTAGGCACATGTTACAGAATCCCAATGAGTCTACACCTCCATCTACTACACACATTTTCACCTGCAGCATACCTGTAACATCAGTTACATAAAAGGCAAAGAAGCACCATCTGGAATTTTCCTTTACAGGAAAACCTGAAGCACATTGCTTCAAGCAGACAAATATTTCTATTATTCATTCTTAAAGATATAATTCTCTCCTATCCCATGCTTCCCCAGAGACTTAACCAAGAACAAATTCTTAGATTTGAAAAACCTCAAGGAATACCCAACGAATCGGGAATGCAGCCCCCACCTCCATCTTTCTTCAAAAAAGAAGTAACCAAAGGCACAGCTTTTTATAGCAAGCCAACTCTGACACAAGTCAGGGACTAAAAAGAAGGTAAAGAAATCAAAGATTCTTTGAGAATGCTGTATAACACTACAGTTTTATAGGAGTTATTTTAGGCAAAAGTTTACAAAGCATCTATTCATCATCACAAGCAGAAGCTCCTATGAAGTTTGACATAATTTGTTGCCCACAAAGTCTATTAAGGTGAAAAATCACACATTAGCATGTGATCTTGAACCAGCATCAAAAACTGTCCCTAGCAGAAAACAGAGGTCTTGATTCTGGTCTCAGCTTATTGCACATTATCGTTTTCTTCTTTAAAATCACGTGGCAACTGTTCTGAAACCCCACCAAGCAATCTGTACTCCAGCCTTACTTATCCAACACCCTCTTGCAAGACCTTAAATCTGCTACTACACAAAGGTAACAAGCCCCAGAGCGCTCACCTGGCTGTGCGGCAGTCGGTAGGCAATGTTTCCAGACTTGGGTTTCAACAGGATCATCCCATTTTGGTCATCACCCACATGAGAGAGCGGTGCCTGCTGGCGCTGTTGGATGTAGGCCAACATGGGAGTCTTGTTCTGCCCGGGTACCGTAACCCCCTGTTCGCATTCCGCTTTGTAATGTGAAAGAGGTTTGGTGTTCCCATAGTCTAGCATAGAGCCTTGACTGTTCACAGGGTTCTGGTTCAAGCTGTTTTGCTGATGACCCAAAATGTTCACATGGTAATTGCCTCCAGCCCTCGGTGAGCTTTTATTTCCCATATTAGGCATCATGAGTTTTTGATTGTTGAAGTCTGGCTGGTAAACCGATGGGCTGGTGGGATTTTCCATTGTATATGGGACAGCCAGTGGACTATGAGAAGGCCCAGACTGTTGCCATGTAGACATCTGATTTGTTTGGTGGACTTGTGAAGCTTGCTGCTGGTTCTGCAACATCTGGTCTCTCTTCTGCTTGGCAGCAATCTGCTGAAGCTGATGAGCAGAAGACATTTCTTTGGCACTTCCTGCCCCCTTCCCAGGTAACAACACATTGGGGAGAGGTCTCTGGACATTCTGAGCGTGGTTTGATGCCTGCATCATGGGCTGATTAGGATTTTCAGTCATTGACTGACTGGAAGGCTGAAACATAGCCTGAGAACTACCAACTGCTGGAGAAGCGGCACTTACAGGTGCAGAAGCAGCACCAATAAATGCTTGACCTGATGAAGTGGATCTCACCTGGGGAGATCCCATCTGTTCCTGTTCAAAGGGTGCTGGGGAAAACTCAGTCTTTATGTTAATATCTTGCGGCAATGGAGTCTGTGCAGCTGAATTTGAAGAATCTGCATCTTTTTTCTCTTCAAAGTCTTCATTAAACAGATCCTTCATGTCTTCATCAGGCACTGATCTATTAAGCTCCTCGATAAGTTCCTTCCACTCTTGCTCATTAAGATTAAGATCAGGCATCAAGTTATTCTGAGATATAGACCCCCCTGCTCCAGCAATCATACATGGAAGATCATCTACGGGCTCCTGCTTCAGCTCTTTGTTCAGACTCAGAGGAAATGAGTCATCGGCATCACCACCTCCATTCATCTGCAGGCTGGAATCTGGAAGACACTTCTTGCTGATGCCATCTAGGCCCATCGGATGTTTTCCATTCAGTTGTAAAGTATCTCCACTGCCTGATTTCTTGTCGAGATGATGGAGCGGAGACACAGGGGGCATTCCATTGGAAGAACCGCTCACTCCACCAAGACCATCATCACGACGCAGTTTCTTGGACACAGAAAATACATCACCGTAGCCGTTCTGCTGGTCTCCGTTCTGAGGGGAAGCAGCACTATCAAGCTTTCTTTTCACAGTCTCATGGAGCTGCTGAAAAAAAAAATAAAAAGGAAGGTTTTAGCTATTTAGCTTCACAGATTAGGATTTTTATTTCTTACTAGGACATCGCCTAGCTCCAAATAAAACATTTTAGGAAAAAAAAGGTTAAAAAAGGGTTACATCTTTGCTTTGATAAGATTTGCTTTATAAGTTATCACGAGAGATTACTTCCCTACTATAATCTCTTAGAGTAAAACTTCAAAAATATGTATTGTATCAGAGCCCCCTTCTTGCAAACAAAAACAAAAGCTACTATATATTTTGACAAGTTGAAAAATGGCTGTGTACCTGAATATATTATTATTTTTCCTATTCAAAATGAAAAAAAATATTGAAGAATATTAAGATTCAAATTTTAGATGAGAATAAAAACCTGTATTTTATTTGGCTTGTGTACACACAGTATAATTATTCTCTAATACTGCTTCATAAAGCAGTCTCACATTTAAATATTGAGAGGAAAAGAAAACCATTTATTTTGCGACTGTAATTTTTGGATAAGAACTACATATTTTGCACACAATCACATTTTTGGCACAGAAGCAAAACCAGTTTGTCTCTAAGCGACTGCAGTTTCACACATGTAAAATGCAGTTCAGAGTTCAGGCAATTCTATCACAGCAGAGTAAGTTTATTCCTTTCCTCCTTTCTCTCAGAGTTATTTCCCAGTTGCTCCTCTCTGCACTATGACCACCAAAGCCCCAACCAGCTCAACAGTTGGCTTCTCTTAGCCAGCGAACGCACATATTCTTTTTCTTGTAGTGCCACCTAGAAGCAACCAGAGGGTACAGCAATGGTTTTACAAGCAAGAGTTTTGAGAGCCTTCGTTCAACTTCTCTTTCCTGGCAGCATTCTTTCAAATATTAAGTTCTTTCCACTGACCTCAAAAACATCTGAAAACAGAATTTACAGATACATCAGAGATGATTATAAGCTTTTGCCTCCCTCAAATGCGTTCTGTAAAAAGAGGGGGGGGAAAAAAGAAGGAAAA
>VZRU01016491.1:272-36405 GCA_013398155.1 Pedionomus torquatus | reverse complement strand
CTTGTGGTTGATTGTGGGCCACAATGAAGTTATATATGCAAAGTGGTACATTTGTAAGGAATTCTTACCAAGCGTTTCTCTAGGATCAAAAGTCTTGTGTATCTACTGCAGCTTTTTCTACTGTGGAGGGAGAAAACGGTAGATTTTTTTTTTCCTGATGGTCTGTCCCATTCTACCTCTGCCCGTGGAGAAGAAGGGAGAGTGCCCCTTAGAAATTATTTAGAAATTGTAATAAATTCTCTGAGGCAGCGACAGCCTGTTTTGCAAGGACGTGGCATTAGTGCTTCAGCTTGCATGACAGTTGTCATAACAAATACAAACACACCAGTTGACTTAGGAGTAACAGGAAAAACATGTCCTTTTGAAGTCTGTCCTCATCTGTAAGGAGAGGAGAGTATTACCTGTAGTAACCGAGCTCTGCTAATACTCCTTCTTTTCTGAGCAAGCAGCAGTAAAACAATGAGATGGGTAAAATCACCAACCCAGGAGCTGGACACCTCAGCGAAGATGTGTCTTTGAACAGAAACAAGACAGTGTACAGATAAGATGTGAGCAGAAACTACCGGGAAAGAGTATAAAACAGTAGCATGAGCAAAATCTGGCAGGCCAAGGCTAACAGTGAGATCTCATTAAAAACAAATGTGATGATAACGGTAAGTTACGAGGACACTAGCAGTAAGAGACAGAATCATCCAGCTCTTTTGCAGGGAGTGAAAACAAACCAAAGGTTGCAGTGAGGAGGCTGGAACACTTAGCAACGTTTTGCTTCAGTTGTCACTGAAAGTATTAATCATGCAGGGGACAAAGTACGTGGCTGATACTGAAGGGAGTGAACACTAGAGGTGGAGTTAAATAAGCAACTGTGTTAATCCCCCTTATTAAATTACTGTCTTGCTGCCCCTTTACTGAGGTGCAGTGACTGATTCCAACCGTGTTCTTTGTCCGCTGCAGTTCAAGTTGAACAAGTTTGCTGAAGTCGCTCCTCACGGGAGTCACATTGCTATGAAAAGAAAGTCTGGACATGGCACATTTAAGTGGGAGGAGAAGGCACTTGGAGTGGTTTTGCATGCAGTTTCACATTGGTGAGCCTGCAGTATCAGGCCAGGTTTTCCTTACTATCCTCCAAGGAAACAGTTGACAAACTGGAACAAACCCTGAGGAAAGTGGGAATGATCAGAGATGCAGAAAACAAGGTATATGGGCTGTGTAGTTTGAGAAATAGGAAAACTGGGTGAAGGTGTGAATCACAAGCTTCAATGATTTTAGAGAACTCTGTGAAGAGGAACAAAAAAGAATTTTCGTTATGCCTACAGGGGCTTAACCTGTAGGAAAGGAAAATTAAGTTGTCCACTAAAACATTTCAACTCTAAGGTGACTCTCAGGTCCTGGGATCAGTTGCCTACTGAAGATGTGAAGACAATTAGACACAGGCAGTGTTCAAATGACACAAAGGACAAATCAAGACATCAGGGATCAATTTGGACATTCTTTCTATTTCTCAAAGCTCTGACAAATTACATGAGTGAGATTAATGTAGAATAAGGTGTTTCTGTACCTTGCATCCCTTGGCCTAAGAGGGAAGTGCAAGAAGTGTGAGCAGGTATACTTACAGCAGCGTTAGCAGAAAAGATAAGAGATTACGAGGGTTGCTTAGATTTGCAAAAGCTGACCTTCTGTTCAGCCTTTCTGCCCTTCCTGGTTTAGGCTAAGTCTGATCCTGATTTCTGTTAGAACCACTCTTGTGACCACCCCTAAGTAAATTTATTTCTTATCCTTTCCATGGAGTTCCAACTTCCTATTTTTTACCATATCCTTAAAATAGTGATGTTATTTCTAAACTGCTTTTACTATTCCGCAGGTTTCTGACTCCACTGCCTCTGATTCTGCTTTATTTCTGCCAGGCTGTTCATATTAAAGATTTGGTTCTTCATTCTTAGTATTTGTGTTAACCACTACTACATTGCTGAAAGTTTTAAGAGCAGATTAGACAAGCATCGTTCATAGAAGGCTTAGATAAAGCTGATTGTTTTCAGATGAGGCCATGGAGTTAAAGATCTCATGAGGTTGCTTTTTATCATTTTCCACCTTTTTCAGAATCTTTGTTAACGAAACCGTATTTTATAATGCCTAACAGCTTTGGAGCTTTGCAGGAGTCACCAAATATTTCTATTAGCTGTACAGGAGGGGATGAGGCTCCTCCTAAAGGTGATCTTGCTGCTCTGCAAGGCTGTGCAGAAGCTTGGAACATTTTTTGGTACTAATTAAAATCCTCCATAATTAGCTGGAAATGGGTCTGTGGCCAGCAAAGATTCTGATGCTGAAAGCCTTGTTTGAACAAAAGACTAACTCTTTGCTTCAGCAAACCGTCTGGCCCAGAAAAATGTTCTTTATTATGAGTTTTCATGGATGGGTATTTTGTTTTATTTTGTTCCTTTGGGTTTTCAATTATTTTAACAATAGCATCAAGAGAGTGTTGATAGATGGGCACATGCTGCATCCGTGGGAAAAAAATACCCTGTCAAGAGTATTTCAGTGGTGTGAAATTCTTCAAATACAAATTTAAACTTAGGTGTTTTATAATAGACAGGATATTAAAATCAGAAGGTCAGGCTTTACCCTGATTTACCGCCTTTGCAGTGCTGTATGTGTGAACGAATTGCAGGTATTTGTGGGCAGCATTTAGCTGAAAGCTGACTTACTGAGAGCTACATTTTGGCAACAGTAATGAAAGGCGGAAGTGTTCCTTATGAGATTCATTATTGAAGAAAATGTATGGGAAAATTAATGTTTGTTTATTCTGATGATGCCAAGGATAATCTGAAATATTTTTTTTTTACATTCTAAAAGCTGTAACTTCAAAAATGTGTAAGCTCTAAATTAAATAACTGCTAATTTTTTGTTTGTTTGTTTCTAACATCTTTACAGTTTACTATTGTTCAGTGATACTCTCTATGGGAAGAAAATAAAATATTATTCAGAAAGAAAGATGACTTTTTATTCTAAAAGTATTTAAATTTTATTTTATGAGGCTTTTCTCCACAGAATGGAGATGAGAGGCAATCAAGTGTGGAATTGTCCCATAGCTATACAGTGATGTTAGGATTTTTATAGCAGATCTTGAAAAGCCAGAATTACTGACGCCCCAGACTGAACTGTGAGCTCACGCTTCTTTGTAGCAGCAATAGTTAATTAAAAAAGTAGATTTAAAAATTCTTCTTGGTCGAGTAATATCTCTAGTTCATGCTTTTATGCCATGCTTTCAAAGTTTAATTAAAAATAACAGTTATTGTATTTTGGTTTTGTCCAAAACATAAAGCAATGGGTGACCTTCCTGAGAGTCGCACTGCATTTGAATCAATGTGTTGCAGCCTGTGATGTGTTGACCCCCTGACCAGCCATTTTTAATTTTAATGATCAGTCATCTTTAAGGGATGCACTAAACAGGAGCTAGATTCATAGATGTTACACAGTAATCTATGTGGAGGTGAAATTTCCAAAACAGCTCCACTAGGAATTTTGTGGGGACCACAGCTTGAAAGGGATTGAGAAAAATACTGCTATGGCTTATTGCTTTTAGATTCCATTCAGGTACTTTTGCTCTCTGGATAAAAAGGCTCTTGGTGAGCTGTAGGAGCTCTCAAAATCAAGTGACTGTCAGACCTAGTTCAGAGTCCAAGCCTGGCATAGGCACTAAGTACCTTCTAATCAGAGCTGGTCTGTCTCTGTTTCCATCACTGCAAAATACCCACAGTCAGTCTTCAGACTCTAATGGGTCTTATATTACTCTGTGACTATTTGCGTATATGTGTGAAGCTGTCTTTTATAATCCCTTTGGAATAAAAGTAGTTGTTAGTCCTTTGAGGCGGTCTGTGGTATACCCCAACACCCACTGGTTTCCCCCAGGTCTGCCTTTAAGTGGCTCAGGCTGCAGAAGGAGGGGAATGGGTTTATGCTGTAGGGTCTATAGTTCCCAGATCTGAACGATGGAGCCTCACCACTCGCTTCCCACCACCACTCAGCTGCAGCTTCCAGCCCCTGCTCAGCTTGGCTCCGTAGTCCTTGTCCTCTCCCACCTCATGACCTCAGATCTCTGTTTGTGCCTCCCCACTGGCCCTAGCCCGTGTAGCTGTCTCCTGGCTTATCCAGACCTCAGCTTTGGCTTTGCTGGTTTTGACTCTGACCATTGGTTAATATGCCTGACAAACCCAGTTAATGTGGGTCATGACACTTCAGAGCATGATGTTACTGTACCCTTTCACTTACAATGAGGCTCGAGCAAGTGAGCATTGATAATAAGTATGATTCTTGAGAAATCATGCCATTTATCACTTTGCTCCTACCAGGTGTGTTTTCCTGGTGGTCTACCATCCAAGTAGCACCTGGCCCAGTCTTGCTTAGTTTCTGAAATGAAGCAAGGGGAACATGTTGAGGAGGATATGGGGCTGCCAGCCTTATCTCACAGTCACACTCGACCCATTCTCTTTCTGACAGATACTAGGGACGTATTACTACCACCTGATAAGGGAGCTTTTAAACACGCCCAGAACTGGAATATCCACTGTCATATTCACTCATGTTCCCGTGACGAGTGACTGAGAATGACTCTGCTCCTGTAATGCCTTATTGCAGAGTGGCTTTGGAGCCAAAGTGCAGATGTGAATCTGGATGTCAGTCATTCTGCTGGCTTCCACAAGGTTCAAAAAGTATGGTTATGGAGCTGAGATCATGAGCTTCTACCACACAAATCACCAAAGTTAAATACTTTTATCATTGTTTTGTCATTTTTGGACATGCACACCATACAAATTAATCTATTCTGAACTGCCACTGAACTCCTGTAAAGTTATACCAAATCTTTGCTTTGTCTGTAAAGTGTAGTATGTTGAGAAAGTTTTACTGCTGCTTGGGTCTTCTGCAACTGAAATTACGAAGCAATTTCTTTGGAGCTGAAGTAAGTAAAATCTTCCGGATGGTTTGGAAAGGTACCTCAAAACATTCTGTGCTCCTCAGTTGTATCTGTGCCCATTTTTTGTGTGACTAAACCCAAATCTGCAGTTTAAGTATCCACCTCTGGAGGAAATGGAAAGAGCCGTAACTTTTCTGTGTGGTATCATTGCTGGGCTAAGAGTTGCCAGAGAAGTTCTATTTCCAGTTATTTCACTAGGTTAGAAGCCTGATAAACAATTATGTATTTGCAGTGAGAGCAAATGGCTGAAGTGCTTTTGTGTAGATGTGTCCCCCTGTCTCTGAGTCACTGAACTCAGAGTTGTGTATGCTCCTACTTCCCATAGAAACAGAATCCCCTGAACAAGCAGTCAACCATGTCCTCTCCTGCTCTCTGTAACAGACTCGTTTGTCAGATTGTTGCTGAGCTTCTGTACTCTTCCTTATAGGCGGTTACTCTAAAAAGAGGATTTGTCCTCCTACTAGAAAAAGATTCAATAATCTGGTCCTCCATAGCTTTTCTCATCTCTGTAGTGTCGTTTCTTTTCCTGCCCATATACACATATGACACTGCATGCAATGACATTAGAATCCTATAATCAGCACTGAGTCCACATAGTTGGAAAGACTTGAGCAATCATGGAATAGTACTAACTTTTTATTAAAAGACGTTCAAGTTCCTTTCTACCCCCAAACCCAGGTAGTGTTATTGGCTCCTCTCAGTACAACAGAGATCTTATAACAGCTCATTGAGGCTGAAGAAATCTATCTATTTTTATAAATTGCATGACATATATACCTATGCATGTAAAATCCATAGCCTCTTAATTTCATGGTGGTTTGTTGTAATTGTGCAAGGAAATTTCCCATGTGGTCAATGGAGGTAGCTCTTGCAGAGGGTGAGAAATGCAAATAAGTAATTATTGCAATAATTAATTCTCTATTCATCTGATGGATTTTCTGTTTAGGCCCATCTGAGTGGGTTAGTGAAACAAAGACAGATGGCAGCAGATTATTTCAAACACTTCTTTGTTAGTGGGTAATCAGCACAGATTTGCACCCCCTGCCCCTTCACCTAGGGCTCAGCCAAAGCCCATTAGGTAAATGGAAATAACCCCTATAGATTTCGATAAGGACTCACAAGGCCTATGTCTCAATGATTTCCTCAGCTAACTTTAGCCTACTCATCATTTTTCAATGTTTTGGAGTTGTTTTTTTGTTTGTTTGTTTTCAAAGAAAGAAGCAAGCAATGTTGATGTAGTCACTCTTGGGGACTACTGGGTGAGAGTACAAGCTGTACTTTTATATGCACAATATACTGCTATAAGCGTATCTAAGATAAAAGGTCAATCTGTTTTCACTCTCTGAGTTTTATGCCAAATAAGTTCAATTTTTAGGGGAAGTGTAAGTGTGAGGGGTCCTGAAAATTTTCATTGAGCTGAAAACTATGCTCTGGCTGCCTTCTAAGCTGCATCCCCTGGAAGAGGTCAGTGTGGAAACTGCATGTGTGTTGGGAGAGCTCAGGTCTGCTCACAGTGGGTTCTCAAATGCTTGGCTTTAGGTGTCTTGGGAAGGCTTTTGCCATCCCTGCTGAGATCTGCCAGACCTCAGTGTACTGGCTTCTGCTCTGAGGCATGCTTTCTTTGCCTAATCTGTTATTTTGGTCTAAACCTTGTTGCTCTTGGGACAGCATTCTAGAGATGGGTTGTATTTCACGTTATTTACATAAATCTAACTGGAGGACCTTATCATCTTTCCAGATATTGCCCATACTTATATCTTATTGGCTTTTCTGCATAGCATATTCCTGTCTGTGATGCTGGCTCCTGCCTATCAGTGTCAAACATCCATTTTGCTTTTTACAGTGGGTGCATGGAGACCCATGATCCCTTAGAATGAATCCTTTCTGTTTTAGATTAGGTGTTTAGTGGACACACATACTCTTAAAAGCACAAAAGCATTAAATATGCAGTGATTATGTGTTGCTTTACAGTGGCTATGTAAGCATTAACTGAAGAGATGTATTAATTCTGCTCAAGAAGCTCGAGGAGAGCCATAGGATGAGGTTTTGAAGTGTTGCTCTTACATTGCAGCCCATCAGCAGTGTCAGAGTTGCAGACTGTCACTTGCCTGTGGCCGGCTGACTGGGATAGATGGGACCAGTCCAGTATGGCCAGTGTGCATCCTGCAGGCACTGCAGGTATGGGTGCATCTGTGTCCGTGGGCACAGAAAGCCATCCCAGTGTAGGGCTGCCCTCTGTTGGCAAGCCAGCCCAGCTCAGGTAGCCTCTAGGAATGAGTTTTGTGGTTTCTTTTTGTGTATACATGAAGGACTCAAGTTTGGGCAGGTTCCAGCTCCACAAGCCCCGAGAGGGGGTGCAGGATGGCAAGACAGGCAGGGGCAGCAAGCCCTAGGCAGCAGCCATCTACTTGTCACACCTGCAAAGGCACCAAATGTTGCTAGGTCAGTAACTGCACCAGATTTTGTCAGACTGCTTCTGTACAACCCAAGAAGGAAATTAAAGGATCTTGTGTATGTGCCTAAGGATCTTGTGTATGTGCCCCCCTTGCTTCTTCATACAACTCTAAGCAGAAACAAATAAACACAGTTCATCAGGATTTGCAGAAATATTCTGCTTTTGAGTGGCTGTCCTGGTTTCTGGCTTTAAGCCATCACATGTTCTTGCCATCTAATACATCAGCATTTGTCATTTGGTTTAAAATGGGACTGAGTGCAGGCATTTTGTCATAGCCTCTCAAGTGTGCACAGGTGATGGCATCTCAGATGTCCCCAGGTATATGAGATGGAGCTGACAGAATAGATCTGAAAACAGAATGAACATACCTTTCAGAGCAAGGTGCTCCATCAGATGTTCTTGATCCAAATACTGATCAGAGACAGGCTACATCACATTGTGTTCTTTTCCCTCTGTCTTTGGCTGCTCATTTCACTACTGAATAGAATACTGAATGGAAATTTGCCCACCTCTGAAATTAAAATCCAGAAGTGTTGGTAACTGCCAAGAGGAACATCTCTCATATATAGAATTATAGAATCATCCAGGCCGGAAGGGACCTCCAAAGGTCATCCAGTCCAACCTCCCCGCAGTCACAGGGACACCCCCAACTAGACCAGGTTGCCCAGGGCCTCATCCAGCCTCACCTTGAGTATCTCCAGGGAATGGGCCTCAACCACTTCCCTGGGCAACCAGTTCCAGTGTTCCACCACCCTCAGAGTAAAGAATTTGTTTCTAATATCCAATCTAAATCTGCTTTTCTCCAACATAAAGCCATTGCCCCTCATCTTATCACAGCAGGCCTTTGTAAACAGGCTCTCCCCAGCCTTCCTTAAGCCCCCTTCAGGTACTGGAAGGCTGTGATTAGGTCTTCTTGGAGCCTCCTCTTCTCCAGGCTGAACAACCCCAGTTCCCTCAGCCTATCCTCGTAAGCAGAGGTGCTCCAGCCCCCTGATCATTTTTGTGGCTCTCTTCTGGACCCGCTCCATCAGGTCCATATCCTTCCTATATTGAGGGCTCCAAACCTGCACACAGTACTCCAGGTGGGGTCTCACCAGAGCAGAGTAAAGCAGCAGAATCACCTCTCTGGATCTGCTGGCAACACATCTTTTGATGCAGCCCAGGATGTGATTGG
The DNA here is from genome assembly GCA_013398155.1 of Pedionomus torquatus. NCBI lineage: Eukaryota > Metazoa > Chordata > Aves > Charadriiformes > Pedionomidae > Pedionomus > Pedionomus torquatus. Next base: position 27,810 of record VZRU01016491.1, on the reverse strand, counting down.
CCTTCTGGGCTGCAACTGCACACTGCCTGCTCATGTCTAGCCTCTTGTCCATCAGCAATATCGTCCATAAACAACATCATATGTAGTATCTGCACCCATTTACAAATGTTTAAAGATGCAACAGGATTGATGCATATAGTCGTGTTTGTTTTTAATGAGCTGCTTTTTAACTTCTCTCTCTTAAAGCCCTTTGATAAAGAGCCAGACAAAAATTGCCAAGAACTGCTGCTTTCCAGGAAACAGAGACAAGAGTCCAAATTCAGTGTGGGTAGGAATAAAAATTTTTTTTTGCTTAAAATTGACTTACATATTTTCTAGTCATTATTTTCTAATTATCAATATGTGATTCTGACAACAACCAGTTCTGATTTTAAGAATTTAAAATGAATATACTTGGTTGTCAGCAGGTGGCTCTGTGTTAAGACCGAGCTCTATTCTGGATGTACGTGCAGAGCTGGAACTGTTTCAAACAATGTATTTTATTTTTTTAAGCCAACAGGAAGATAATAAAAGCCTATGAATTGTCACTAGGAAAGATATTTGTCAGGGGAAAGATAAGAAAATTAAAATCTCTTGCTTGAAGGAAAGCAAAGCAATGCTGACATTCTGGTGCTAGAGGAAATGTCTAGTCATTTTAAGAGTAGCCACATCAGCTCTGCTAGATTTGCAACCAGGTTTTCAGGAAATATATCAAGCATTTTGTTTCTGTTTGAGGCTTTGTTTTCTTTTAAAAATCCCTACTACTCATATAAAGGATGTTTTCAAGGTATGGTGTCACTGAATGACAACAGTGTTAGCGGAAGCACTGAAACTTGCCTATTTTACTTCAGTCCTCGTAGGTGAGGTGTTCCATCCCTCTAATCATCTTTGTGGCCCTCCACTGGACTGATTCCAACAGTTCTATGTCCTTTCTATGTTAAGGACTCCAGAGCTGGACACAGTACTCCAGGTGGGGTCTCATGAGTGCAGAGTAGATGGGGGAGAATCGCCTCCCATGACCTGCTGGTCACATTTCTTTTGATGCAGCCCAGGCTACGGTTGGCTTTCTGGGCTGCCAGCGCACACTGCTGGCTCATGTTGAGCTTCTCATCCATGAGCACTCCCAAGTCCTTCTCCTCAGGGCTGCTCTCCAGCCATTCTCTGCCCAACCTGTATTTGTGCCTGGGATTGCCACATCTCAGGTGCAGGACCTTGCACTTGGCTTGGTTGAACTTCATGCCATTTGCATTAGCCCACCTCTCAAGCCTGTCCAGGTCCTGCTGGATGGCATCCCTTCCCTCCAGCGTGTTGACTGTGCCACCAAGCTTGGTGTCATTGGCAAACTTGCTGAGGGTGCATTCTATCCCACTGTCCATGTCTCCAACAAAAATGTTAAATAGTATTGGTCCCAGTACTGACCCTTGTGGGACACCACTTGTCACCAGCCGCCACTTGGACATTGAGCTGTTGACCACAACCCTTTGAGTGAGGCCATCCAGCCAGTTCCTTATCCACAGAACGGTCCATCGAACCCGTGACTTTCCAATTTGGAGACTAGGATATCATGCGGGACAGTGTCAAATGCTTTGTATACGTCCAGGTAGATGACGTGCATTGCTCTGCCTTTATCCACCAAGTTTGTGGCAGTATCACAGAAGTCCATCAAATTTGTCAGGCAGGATTTGCCCTTGGTGAAGCCATATTGGCTGTCTCTAATCACCATAGTTGATTGGAGACATAGTTGATTATCATTCCTGGCCATTTCCATAGTTCAGCATATACACTGAATTAAATTTATTTCCAACATTTATGCTTTTTTGCATTTATTGTTTTGATCTTTTTCACAAGATTCAGAAAGAAATTGTATCCCTTTATGAAATTCAGTTCTGCCATACCTTCTAGTCACACCAATCTCGTTTTGTGATACTCTGTTTGGCAGTGAATTATTTCTCTGTAATTAGAGCTTTATTTTCAGTTTACTTGGAGATAGGGAGATTTTTGCTTGTTATTAGTATTCTACTTCACTCGAGGTATTGGTTTACCTAAGATAAACCTAAAGCAAGACCTTAAGGGAGAAGTGAATCAGATTCCTGAGGTTCCCTTTGTAACTTGCTTTGCAACACAGACATGCAATGGGAAAGAGGTACTGCTCATCACATTCCGTCACACTGTGTTGCAAAGAAGAGTTTTCCAGTCTTTGGTTAGACTGGTGCTACCTTCCACATGTTGTCAAATTTGCTCTTTTTAAGCTTTAAAAGAATGAAGAACAGTTTAGATCTCCAGGTGTCCCAGGGCACAGTTGTTTATTGCTAACATCTATATGCTGATAGCACTTATTTTGTTTTTCCTTTGTGTCTTGGAGAAGATGTTGTCAAAGGGTCCTCTAACAGCCACAGAATTTTTAAGGTTGGAAGGCACCTCTGGGTTTGTCTAGTCTGACGCACCCACTTGAAGCAGAATCAACACGCAGGTTGCTCAGGGCTTTGACCAGCAGCATTTGAGTATCTCCAAGGGTGGAAACTCCAGTGTTCCAGGACAACCGGTGCAAGTGTTCAATCACTCTTCAAATAAAAAGCAAACAAACTTTTTCTTATGCTGAATCAGAATTATTGTAGTTCAATTTGTGCTCGTTGCATCTTGTTCTGTTGATGGACACCACTGAGAAGAATCTGACTCCATCTTCTTTTCTCCCTCCCACCAGGTATTTATGTACTTTGCTAAGATCCTCTTGAGCCTTCTCTGTTCAAGACTAAACAATCCCAGCTCTTTTAGCATCTCCTCCTATGTCAGATGCTCCAAGCCCTTAATCATCTTAGTGACCCTATACTGGACTTGCTCCAGTATGTCCATGTCTCTCTCCCTTGTACTGGAGAGCCCAGAACTGGACCCAGCGCTCCAGCTGTGGTCTTACCAGGGCTGAGCAGAGGGGAAGGATCATTTCCTTCAACCTGCTGGCAAATGAGCATGTAGTAGCATGTATCATCTCTTTCACAAATAATAAATGATTACAGCAGGTACAAGGCAAGAAAGAACCAGCATTAGATTTCTGAGTTTTTACATGTATGTGTAATATGGCTATATTTTACAGCAAAAGAATCATTAAAATATTTCCTGTCCACGACACCACCCCACTTCAGAATCACTGTCTCCAGAAATCCTCACTTCGTGTCACCTAATGAATATAAATATTTGTATGGCAGAAGACGGTTAGCTATTATTTCAGTGTAAAGACAACTGATAGTTTTGCTGAGTTACGGTGACAGTCACACCACGCCCTGAGCTTCACAACATCATCAAAGTTGTCCCCCCTTGTGCCAGTAGAGGCTTTGGCCCCAATTTTCTTAAGCTGGGGTCACCGGCATCGTCTGGTGGTACTGCTCGACAAGGCCAACATTAAACAATACTTGGCAAGAGAGAATATCTGTTTCTCAGGAGAACAATGTGTCACTTGTTGCAATGGACAAACAAAAGTGATGGAATTCTGATTTTAGTTCTGCGTTGTCTCACAGCCTGGATGATAATGCTTGAATTCATTTCAAAATTGAATAAACCAGTTTTTCCACCATGACTGTCTCCAATTCACGGTCTTAAGTGACCATTAATGTCATAGTGTTTCGAAGGACTGCTGTGTTACTGATATGGCAACTGTGCACTTTCATATATAGTTCTGCTTTCTCATATAGCCTTAAATTCTAATGCCACCATTGCATATTTACGACTAAAAGAAAAGCACTGTTAAAAGACACAGACCTTTCACACTTAAAGAATTTTCCAGCTTAATGTGATAAAGTCTATCCCTTCCCTACTGACCTCTTTAATACCTAACATAATCTTTCTGTGTGAAGTGTGTCTGCAAGCCTTTTGACCTCAGCAAACACGTATGAATAAATGGTTTTCTTTCCACTGATTTATACTTCAAATTTGATTGTGACACATGGCTGGACATACAAACACACAGAAATTTAAAGATAATTTTTGTGAGCTTTTGCATGAGTAATTTGTAAATAAAAAGATCTACTCTGGTCTCAATTTTTGTATTTTATATATATATGTATATAAACAGAATATTATTGTTCCAGCATTCAATTAATACTGAAAAATAAGACTGCATGGACATATATGAATAATATATTTTTCAAATAGTATTGGCACCTTTCCATTAGCGGTGATTTTGATTGTAACTGCTAGGGTTTCTCCCCAGAAGGAAGAAAATGCTCCTTTTGGAGCTGATTAACTTTCCGTGCCACAGATGGGGAACCAGAGGAGGCATTCCCACCCTGCGATCAGATAGAAAGTTCTGCCTGTGGAACATGGTTTTAGCTATATTTTTTCCTCCTGCAAAGAAATGCAATGCCACTGATTTATCCAACTCATCCCAGTAAGCATTGGCAAGAAGACTCAGACCTCAGTTTTTAATCTGTTTGTCTCAATTGGGAAGCAGTAATTTTAATGGCTATATGATATAATGATATAATCCTGAATATTCACTAAGAGAATAACAGCTTTCAGTAAAACTCAAAGTCAGTAGCTAACTGAAGAAAGTGTATTAGGTTGTGATATTAATGGAGCACACAGTAGTAGTGTGCATAAAAGGTTGCAGAATATGAACGTATAAATGCAGTATTATGAAGGTATGCACTGAAGTATTCAGTGCAATTGAACGGATTTCAGTAATTGTATAAAAGTGATTGCAATTAAAGATCCTTTTGAATGTTAAATAAGTCTCATACCATTGTATGAGACTTGTCTGTCTGTCTGTCTTGCTACCGGACTGCACTACAGTACATTCTATGCCTGGACTTCATAGCAGTATACAAGGGAAATAACTCATGATTTTTTGTAACTAAAATAGTAATATGTCAAAATACAGACTTCCGCTTCTCTGTATTGTGAAGTACTTACCTTCCCATTCTGTGATGAGAAAAGGCACACTTGACCTCCAATCCATTCTACTTTAAAATTCACTGTGTAAATATAACAGGCTGTAAAATACAAAAGTACAAACCCACTGTTGTAATGCATTTTAAAACTAAAACTTCAGGAGCAAATCCCACAGAAATCCAGACTTAGTGTCAGCAGTGATTCCTCTTTTGAATAACAGCAGTTCTGCTAATTGAACGCAACTTACATATCCTATAGTGCTATTGTCATGTCTGGTGCATGGATTAAAAGAAAATAGAAATTCCTGGTTCTGCTGTTGATCAACGATGTGTCATACTCCTTAATGCTGGGGGGATGCTTTATGGAAGACTTAACTGTAACATACTGTAAAATGGAAACTGCTGTAGGAACTATAATTCTGACTTTTCCACATCTTCTTCAGTCTTGGTGATGTGGTACTGAAAGAGAGCACATTTCTGCATATAGTTTCTCTTCTGGCATAAAGGAAAAAATAATTTAAAACAGTCTTGGTAGCTCTAGGAATTTACCAGGAAAAAAGGTGTTGTCTGCATTACTTTGACATAGTGGCTTAAGTCTTATATATGCAAGATCCCCTTGCACATCTCCTGTGCATATACACTGAACAGATCCAACTTTGCTGAGAGAACAGCATAGCTTTAGTACCAGTAGCAGAATAGTTGGTGGTAAGTGACACTTTTACCTCTTTAATTGAAATCATTGCCAATAGGAAGCAAATTCTAGGTGAAATATGGAGAATATTGCCTGTGGGCCCCTAGGTAAGTGCTCCAATACGTGTAAATTAATACTGTGAGATTAGCTGGTGTCAGAGGGAAAATATCAGTCCTTCAGCGTTTATGAAATATGCTGATACTTGTCACATAAGATTGGACAAGCTCAACGAAACACACTGCAAAGGAATTAGCCACTGACCATTTTCCCAGAGTTACAGCTATTTCGGCTTTTTTTTTCTACCAGGAAGCACCATTTAAGACCAGTCCATCGAGCCCAGAGGTATAAAATGTTTTCCGCCAGTGAGGGATGCAGACATGAACTGGGATAGCTCCAGGAAGCCGAGCATGCTTTGCTGGCAGAACAAGCACTCGCTCATCAGAGCACAGGCATCTTTGTGCCGGTGTTCACGGAGAAACTTGTCATCTGTCTTAGATGCCTAATTACAGATGCACTTAAGTACTCCGTAATGTGTGTGGTGGAAAACATTTGCAGCAATTTTTCAACAGCTGGTAGGGGAAAGGGACCACATGTTTAAGCATTTTGATGGGATTTAAGTTTCTGGCTAATGTGCTGCACTAACTGTGTGATGAATGCTCACACTCACTCACCGGGAGAGCTGCTGGCCGGGCACACACGCTGAGCGAAGTTTCATCTGGCTAGCTAGAGATGAGGAAGGGAAGAAAACTCCAGTAGAATTTATTTCAGTCAATATGCGTAGTCAAATAGTTTTAAGGCTGGATTTCGATGAAAACTTTGAACTGGCATCATGTGGCACCATCCCTGAATGTAGCTGTTCTGCTTGCCCCCTTGCTACCCCCCTTAGTGCCTGAAGCCAGCTGCTCGTGGTGGCCAGGGGCTGAATTGGCATGGGAAAATGATCTGTCTGTAAAATAATCCCTTTTTTGTTTCCTGGGGTACTTTACAGGCAGATCACTTTGCTCATCTGGTCTACTGGAAGCGTTCAGAAATGTTTGTACTGGCACACAGGCGGCAGAGGAGGTGGGGGAGACGGGATTGCTGCTCCACACACACACTGCCAGTTTAACACACTTGAACTACAGCCTAAATAAAAACTAAAACAGCATCCCAGGCACAAACAAGAACTCGTGAATGGGTTTCTGCACCTGTCCCTTCCCACCACGCTTGGCTCCCAGCCTTGCGAATCACTGGCTGTGCCATTGGAGTCGATGCATAGATTTCCCTGCTTTGCTGAGCTCTGGGAGGCAGCACCACGCACACCAGCCCTAACTGGGTCAGAGCCTTTCTTTGTACGCTGAGCTGCTGGGAAACCTCACCGGAGCCATACAGCAGCTTCTCGCACACACTCCTCTCCCAGAGCGATGGGGGCAACAGGGTGAGGAGGGGGAGCGGATGAAGCGGGGCTGAGCTTTGGCCACACTTGATCCCCTGCCAGCATAAGCTTCCTTACGGGGCTTACGGCCACGGCAGAGTCCCAAGTAAAGCCCTGGCGGCTCCCATGGCTGCCAAGGCTAAGTGCTCTGGGATCAGAGTGGTGCCACCGAGCTCCGCATCTGTCACTTGGATCTCTGCTGTGCTCAGAAGGGGGGGGAGGGCGAATAAGAGACAAGGGAGCCTAGTAGTATTCATTATTTGTATTATAGCACCTCAGTGCTTAGTTGTGGACCAGAATCACATCCTATTAGCACTGTGCAAACCCAGAGTACTACAGTCCCTGCCCAGAGGGCTTACAATCTCCATTTCCAAACAAGGGGGTACAAAGAGATGGAGGGGGTAAAAGGGAGCAGTGACAAAATGCTGATCAGTGTGATGGACAGTGTTGGTTTTCTGGTAAGAACCATCCGTTCTTAAATGCTTAGTTGGATTCAGACATTCTTCACACAGTCAATACTTTGTATTTCTTGTGAAAAAAAGCATCAAGACATGACACAGGATTTTATGCTATATTCAGTGGAAAACATTTTTCATTGCAAGAAACACATGTAAGGTTATTTTTAGAAAGCATTGTTTAGTTTGCATGTTCTACGCAGATATCTGAATACATTTACAAAGTCTACACATGCAGTGTATAAAGTTAAATTTTTTTAACCAAGTTACTTTTTTGGCTCACTCCATTATTTAATTTGCATTCTTGCAAAAAAAGAGATACCTTTTAATTCAACTTTTCACAAAAAAAATAGAAGTGATTTCAACTCAACTACTTTTCTGGACACACTTGTATTTTCCCTGTGTTCATGATTTAAAATATAATCTAAATAGAAATTATCACCTTGGTGGAATTAAAACCAATGCTAGATAAAAGGATAGAGAGCAATTGTGCATTTAGGACATGTATGTAACTGCTTTTACAGGTTTCTCTGATCAAAAAGTGCAATTACAACATTGTACAAGAAGGGTGTGTGATTTACAAGTTTTTGCAAATATCTTAAGTGCATATTTTTAATAACTTGACTGTAAGGGGCCAAGTCCTGCTGTTATACTCAAAATTTCCTTAAAACCAACATCTCCTTGACACTGTGCTCTATTCCTCTGGCCTCCTACTGTGTGTCATAGTTAATACTGTGAATAGCTCAGTGGAGTTCAATATTCATGGTTTTAACTATAATTACTCTATGGTAGTAATTGTTTGCAGGTTTGACTAGCTTACAGAGGCTGGTAGGACAGTATGAATTATCCCCATGCAGAGGCATGAAAGGAAACAAGAACTAGCCGGACAATTTGTAAAACCATTAAACATTTTCCATGATCAGCTCTGTTATTTGCCATTTGGATAGCTCCTACTGAAATCACGTAAGTAACCTCTACTTGTCACCTGAAAATAACTTCCAATACTAGCTTCCTTCTACACATTCTCTAAATTGCTGTAAACATCCAGGATACCTATATATATATATATACACACAAGGGTAGGTGTGTGTATGCATGCATACACATGTATAGGTGTATATATCTACACACATACACACAGACACACATATATGTACATATACATATATACGGATATAGCTATGATGTAGTTAGGAAACAATAATGTAATTTTTATTGCATTCTGAATTATCATAGAACAAGGGTATTGTAGGCACACATCTTAACTACTTGTCCGTACTACAGTCCTAAAGCTCATTTACCTGAGATCTGCGTCTGTAAAAATAAAGTTCCATTTTTAGCTGCATGTTACAAAAGACTAAATATCAGCCCCACAGATATGAAATTACAACTTCATTTTGAGACTAATTTACTACAAGTAAAATATGCTATCTTATAAAAAAAGATACTGCCGAAAGAGATACATATTAAAAAGGAAACACGATTCTTAAGAGGTTTAAAAATCTCCCTATGCCTTCCCACATTGTAATAAATTTATAAAAAATATTTGACACAGAAAATCTCCACAGAGAGCATCCTGCTGAAATCACGTACCCTTAAGCCGCCCATCCTGAAAGAGCTACATAGTTCAGGAGGGCAGACTCCATGTTGTAAGTACTTAATTTTCATCATCCCTTCTGTAGTGAATAGTTTGTATTTCCTGAGCTATGAACATAGCCATCTCTCTGGTGCCCGCAGCAATCACTCGGCAGGACATAAGATCCAGAGGTCCCCCTGAGGACAAAAGGATTAATGAGAACTCTCTTATGTGATGTAAAATGGCAAAGTATTCTTAAATATAAACCATGCAGTAATCACATAGGTTCAAAACCACTGAAACAATTTCACATGTAGCTTCTTTTAGGGTGGGAAGGAAGAACCTAATCCAGGAACTCCTATCTGGAAATCTCTGGCAAAAAATAGTTCAGAAAATTCTAAATATGGTGCCAAAGTATGCAACAGAAGCAGCGAATGTCAAGATTTGTTCGGTGTCCAACAATAAATACAATATTCCCTTCTTCTAGCAACAGGAAGGGACAGAACAGAAATTAGTTCAATCAGCATACCCCTCTTCTTAACCCACTGTATCTTTTTGCAGTATCCATATATCGGTCACCAGTAAACCATCACCCTGCGACACGTACCATCTAAATGAATGAAATGATAATCCAGAGACTGTGCTGTCCTTTACTCCCTCTGAGTAGTATCCAGTCATGTATGTTCAGACAGATAACCCAGAGTCCTCTTTTCTCAGGAGGCTGTCTCTGCAGAAATCTGTTTGGAGTTTGAGCATATCTACCAATCTCCTGGGCTAGTTCTTTACTGTAAATCTGATGCTTTAAAGGAGTTACTCAAAGTCATGGAAATACAGCCTGACTCAGAAGACCCTTGGTGCGATGAAACCCTAGGCTGGAAGCACACCAGTGTGTTACAACCAACCAGCCAGCAGCCAGAGTCTAGTGGAAAGTACAGAAACCTACAGAATCTTGCTAGAAATGAGACAGAGCCACAGAGGATGGTACTGACGTAACACAAGTTGCCCTCAAACAGCCACTCAGTCCCCAAAAAACTCACAGGATCAAGGACATTTTACTCACCCGAAGTGTCTATCACAGTGCCGCCTGCCTCTCTAATAATGACAGTTGCCGCCGCCAAGTCCCAGCAGTGTAACCCAAACTGGTAGTAGGCATCTGCAGCGCCGGATGCCAAATGGCACAGAGCCAGGGTCGAGCTCCCAATGACACGGACCCTAAACCCCACAAGAAGGGAACACGGTCATGTAAAGTAGAAAATTACCCATGTCGAGATCAAAAAATGCGCAATGTACTTGTTTGGTTTGTTTTTTTGCCTTTTTGTATGATTTAAACGATTTTAATGATTTAAATGATTTTATCTCACAAATGTGAGATATATATTGTAAAATGTCTTACCCGTGTGCTTGGGCCTTGAGTAATCTCTCAATGTTACCCAGGAACAATTTCAAAGTTGCAGGGTCACGTTTTGGACCAATTTCTGTTAAAATTAAGGCCTTCGAGATATCTGCAATGTAGGTAGTTGTTTCCATTAATTCAACAGCTTCCAGGTAGATTCTGGAAATTTGTTTTTAACTTAAATGCTAACAGACTTTTCACAGAAAAACAAATTTCATGTCCTTTTTTTACCCCAAACTCTTTCACAGGGTGACAACTTTGCATAAAAATTCAAACAAGACTGAATTGATCAAACAGTCTGATCTAAACACACTTCGGAAAAAAAAGAACAGGAAGATTAAAACCAAGAATGTATTCTTACAGTCCCTCTTTTTCTGTACATTGCTTTATTTCGTTGACCGGTCAACTTTTGGCAATTTCACTAACGTTAGCAGTCAACTGAAAATAATCCAGTGACCTGGTAACTATTAATGATGCTAATCTAAGCATAGTTGGAAACAGCATGGTTCTTGAATAGGGAACTTTAATATAATTTGTTAACAAATGATAAACATTTGGGAATACAATAAGAGGAAAGAAAGGTTTCTACCTAAATCACCAGTCAGTGATAGCTCTCTTTTGTTCTGACATTTCCAAGACTGAAGACACCTTATGACTAAAAACCCACCCCCTTCTTATCACAAACTAAAGCAGCATCTTAATTAATATGTGAACGTTATATTTTTATTGTGCTCAACAAAGGCAATTCTGACCTACAGCTGGTGAAGATACCAGCCTTGTGTTCAGTCAAAGGAGAGACTCACAGTGACTTGCAAGGTGTTGGAGCAGTCCTCATGTGAGAGCTGAATAGTGGTAGTATGTAACAAGCGTATGCCAATGTAGGTGGAGATGGTTGATCAAGTGCCAAGTGTCCCTGTTTCTGCTGTGCCACCTGAACTCAGAGGTGTTAAAGCTATGACAAAACTCAAAGGTTTAGCGGTTGATTACGTACTAACTAGGCTGTGCCCAAGTGTCAGGTGTCGTCATCTACCCTGGGTTAAAAGCTAGGCATTCATTCAGATAGGGAACGTCTACCTGGTTATTACAGCTAATTGCATGAATTGACATTTCTTAGCAGAAGTAGCAAGACCATTTTCAGAGGCAAATTAGGCTGGACTGAGACATCATTTAATTAAACAGGCTACCAATTAATTTAGTATTGCAGAAGAACATTATGAATGCGGTAAATGGTTGGTGAGTAACAGGTATGACATTAGATTAAGAGTTACAGAGTATCACAAAGCATAACTGCAGGAATATAGATTTAACAACCACTTTTGAAATTACTGCATTAAAATGCAGAAACACCAATCCAGGCATGCTGGAGGGTATTCGTCGTTTAGCCACCACTGAAAACTCTGGATGGTGAAAGCAATCTGCCTTAGATCTTTTTGCATAACAGACCAAATTTATAATTGCAGAACATTTAATGCCTGCCTCATTGCTGAAATGCACCAAGCATTCACACCGTACCAGTTGTTGCTAGGTCATAACTAGGACAGTTGGTTTTTTTTAATTATTAAATATATTTCTAATGCGTAAATAGATCTCTTTCATTTCTGTCAAGGCAGAAATTTCTACAGGTAGAAATTGGATGAAGAAACTAAGGCAAGGAAGAGAGAGATCTCTGCTTAGGAAAAGGAGGAGCTGGCTGATGACAAGACTCAATGAGGTTTCAGGAATTCAAGGCATGAGAGAAATTTACTGAATACTCCTCACTCTGATAGAGGCCAGGAAAAAATAAGGAGGCTTGGTAGAAGAGATTTAACAGCGATATGAATAGATTTATGATGAAAAGAACAAATCTGTTGACCACAGAAGATTAAAAAGCAGAAAATACACTTACAGTATTAGCACATGTAAGGCCTGTCCTGAATCTAAGCATGAGAAGAAAGCATCACTCAAGATCAAAGGGAAGATGGATCCTTCATTTAAGTGCATCCTGACTCCCATACCAGGCTTCTACAAAATTTGGCATTGCTTAAGAACAGTGTTTGCCTGGACTGTGATTTCAAAGGATTAAATCTGAACAACGAATGCACAGTGTAGATCAATTGTTGTACAACAGTCACATTTCCTGAAAACAAAAAAGGCATGAAGTAACATGACAGCCTGGATCTCTGACACATCATGCATTGATGAAGGTTATTTGAGTTCCAGTGGTAGGTACAGGGAAACACACTCTCTGTTCCAGGGTTGGTTTATTTCACTGGAGCCACAGTCCTTACAGCCAAAGAGTAACTGTAATTTTATAGACTTGAAATATCAGTAGAAGTGAGACTAAAGAAGATCCATCTTCACTGGTGAAACTGCCCACCACCAAATGATGTCTCTCCAAACAAAGCAAAATTTCAAAGCATTTGGAAGGGCAGAAGGTCCACTTCCCTTGCTAGGTTCTAGACACCCATGTAGACTGGATGTCTAGAGAAAGGAAGACAGAAGTGGCATGTGCCAAAATTGTTCCTTGCTCAGAACTCTCTGACTGCAAAACTGACTGAGGACATTTCAAGACTAGCTCAGCTTCCCCAGCTGGGATGACCCCTGTTTTTTCCCAATAGTCTCTGCCAGCATAGGCTTCTGTGGAATATGAGATCTTCAAACATTGACAAAAATTTGAGGTATAATCAAGGATTAAAATCTTAGGGGTCATTGACTTTACAAATTGCTCCATCTCTCCAAACAGGGAGACCCCAGCTCACAATTTAGGTGAATAGTCAAACTTCCCAAATTTCAGGAAAGTTTTGATGCAGGGTCTGCTTAGGCCACTACAACAAATCTACATTAAAAAAGCTTGAATTTACTGTGTTTCAAATTCATTGAATCTCTTTTTTGGGCAAAATTTTTACCATCTCTCGTGTATAATGATGTATGTTTTTGGCACATGTCTGCTTCTGTCTACTACTGCATGTTATGTTCTCCTCTGCATTTTGGTTGATTGACAGAAAACGTCTCTACACATCTGATTATTGTTATCTGTTATCAATAAGCAAACAGACAGATCTATGATTCAGTGTACCTATAAAAGAATTCCTTTAAATTGTTGACAAAGTTTTGTTACCTATTCATATGATGAAAAGTACCTCACAAAAGCAAGCTGTTCAAGAACCCCTACTGAAGCATGCATCCTTCAGCTTACTTTAATGTTAGTGCATGTGCCTACAGACAGAATAACTTTATGACGTACAAGTTTATTATACGTTAAGTGAATAACAGCTGCCGTAGTAGTCTGAATTTGTTTCACCATTCCCATTGTATCTTGCTCATAAACATGTATGCCAGTGCACAGCTGGAATGAAACTGGTGAATCTACTCATTCTACCTTATTTTAAACAACGGTTATGAAGCAAAATAATTTAGGATTATTTAAATAGTTCATATTCAGATGTATATTTTATAAAGGAAATGAGGAAAGATGTGATTTTTTCAGAAAAAAAACAAACACACAACAACAGAATTATCATGCAGGTGAAATACTTTCCATCAGGATAATGATGTTCATTATCCTAATGATGATTTGCAACAACTCTGAAACAAAATTAACATATTCCTTTTAGAGTTCTAACAAAATCTAGACCAACCTGTCTCTTTTGATACCTGAAGCCTTTTGTCATTACAAAATGCCCCTTGACCTCTTCTACCAGTGTATAATCGTTCTTCAGTGCAGTGGTAAATTACACCAAATTCAAGCTTTAAGATTTTGAAAAGGAAAGAAATGAATGCAACTCAAATTACTCATCATAAATATAAACAACTACTAATGGCAGAAAGATCAGCAATATTTTAATTGGTACATGAAATCAAAGATTATATTGATGTTAATAAACTGGAATAATTTTACTATTACTGTGATATCTCAATATAGGTGATATACAATTCAGTTTATAAAGAGAAGTTAATGCAATCTGTTCGTGATCTTCTATACTCTTACTTGCAGCTGGTTTGTGTTCATGTTAGAATGGATTAAATACTAAGTTGAATTCAAATTCAATTGTATGTTTTTATTAAAAGTATGCAAGTCCTCTGAGGCCGGATTCTGAATGCTTTACTCTCACTGGTGAGCAGTTACACCTAGAAGTAATCCCACTGACTTCAGCCAGACCCTGAAGATTTGCAGCCCCCAAAACACAGAGATGATCAGTCAGGCATCCAAACTCACAAGTCAGGGCACATTGTTTATTAACAGTGGGTGCTTGTATATGCACTTCACCTCTCACGATGCATTTAACGTGTCCACCTTTTCAATCAAAGTAGTACACTCCAGTCACTTGTTCAAATGTTTCTCTGCAAAATCCTTTTGTTTACACATTAAACTGACGATCTCAAGAAGTCACATGACTCCAAGAGAAGAAATTTGAAGAGAAATACCAAATATGAAATCTTGAGCATAAGCAACACCGCAAATTTTATAGTAGTATCTGTTTACCAATGAGAAGAGGGACAGAATTTGACCCTTGGTATTATTTTGGAATTTAATATTTCCATTGCTTCAATAGGTTTCATCAAAAGATTTTAAAGCACTTTACAAACTTGGATGATCAGCTCCTAAAATCACTCCCAGATAAGTATTATAAGCAATATTTTACTTAGGGGTGGACAGATATGCAAAAATTAAGTGACTTACATGAGGCCATAGAATAAATTGGTAGCAAGGTCAATAAAACATCTCAGATGTTTTAGACTCCAAATCTTTTCCTGCTGCCTTCCTCCATTCAGTGGGAATAATTATCGGTGTTCATCAGAGACAATTCAAAGGGAATAGACTGCCCTCGCTCCCTGAGGTCCCATCTAGGCTAAGATTTTCTTTGAGGAACACACTATTAATAGACTCTTTCCCTGAAGACATCTGCAGGAATTTCTTCAATACTGTTCAAGGCTTACATTCAGGCCAGTTCCCCTGTGAGTACTTTGGCTCCTTTCAGCTTACTACTTTTTTCTGCTTTCCCCATTTGTTTACTGAGGGAGATTTAATATCATTCTTTATTTTTGTTTCAGCTTTGTTTAGTTTACATAACCCAAAATATGCAGCATCAAAATCACAATGGTGTTCTGGAAAACATAAATATTAGAGAAAGCTGTCTGGTAATAATATGTAGCATTCAAAAGGACCTTTGGAATGAATAAACTTCAGAAAAGCATGAAAGTGTTTCTCTGCAGTTACCATGTTTGAAAAGTCTAACTAGAGAAGTACACAACTTCATTCTGTTTAAATCAGCAAAAGCCACTAGCACATCTGAAAACTATGTTGTTATTGCACAAAATTCTTGCTGGCTTCACTTGCAGCTATATTCATATATTCACATATATTTGAGATTGTGGAATTAGGCTGAAAGAGGCACATTCTTTGGCAATTTGAATAGCCGTTTCTTCTGTATATATCAAAATGTACACTGGCAACATCTGGAGAAAAGGCACTAGCATGAATAAATATAGCTAGGAAACTCAAAATGGCATATATGAAAGCTAGGTAATTTCCCCCCCCCTGTACTCAAGCTTTCATATGGGAAATATACTTGTTTTACTATGTTAAGAAAACCGCAAAGGCAGATTAAATGAACTGGGCCCATAATTTTGCACTCTTCATAGAAATCAGTTCTGAATCGCCTCATAGCAACAGTTATCTTTCACAGATACTGCTAGCAGAAAAGCCGCAATAGTAATAACATAAGAACACCAGCAGATACATTTAAATTGTGAATAGGCACCACTATATTTCACTTATTATGTTTTTGTCTTACAAAACATTGCTCACACGAGCAGTCCCTTTTTCCCCTACAAAAATCCTATAATATTTAGAATAATTTTTAAGAATTGTCTTCTAATTGCCAGTTTGCATAAGTAAGTTTTGCAGGACTACAATTTAAGACTAGTAGGGTATGGTCAAATGTATTTAAAAAGCATGGAAAGACCTGAGCAGTGCCTGATTTTTAAACAAAAAAAAAATAATTATTTAAAGTTCCCACATGGTTTTGAGGCTTCTAACCAGCTCTCAGGTACCCATCTGAAAGAATGTATTTCATACCTCTTTGTTAACAGCAAATCCAATGCTCACTGCCACTGTTGGAAATCTGTGAAAAATAAGAAATTAAATATTATTGATGAAAAAAATCTTGCAACTTACTCCTTATGCAACTCCCTTAGGCAACAAAACCTCACATGGAGCTCTGTGATTTTACTTGTGTCACAATGCTCTTTACATTGTACTATTTCTTGTCGTTCTCTTTGTCAGTTTCTTTAAAAATGTAATCTAATGTTGGAGAAGGCGAGAAATAAACACATGAGGGCATCAGGATTTTTATACTAAATGTGTTGTATATTTTAGTGAGGTTTTTGCTTTAGTGTAATTGAATTATCCAGTATAAAATCATTAATATTGTTGTTATATAACAAGTCATCACTTCTAAAAGCACATTTTGTTCAAGTAATCTGAGACAGCAATTAAGTAGCATGGAGATACGTTGCTGCTGACATCAACATAAAGAGAAACTAGTTTTTCTGCCCTCTCTTTTGTCGAAGTGATGATCATATATTTAATTTGGTCCTTCTGATTAAGTATAATTACTGTGTTTTAAACAACAAAATTAATATCTTGAAAACATGTTTTAGAAAGGGCTGTAAAAGTCAAGAAAATATTCCTAGAAAGAGAAAATTTTACTTAATTGCATGAAGCACCAGCACATGACACTCTCCCAGCTCCCCTTGAATTCTTTGTAATTGCGCTAAAAATCAAGGAAATGTTTTTGGTTGAGGAGGTTTTGTGGGGTTTTTGTTGATTTTTTTTTTAATGATAACCGCAGTTATATTAAGTCACTAATTGTAAGGCAGGACATATTTCAGGTTTTTGAGTAGAAATATTAAGAATGGTCATTAGTTTACCACTCCTAGCATTCAAATGATGAATTAAACTTTGGCGGTTTTGCAGTAACGATCCCTAGATTTCTTTTTGCAGAGAGGTATTATAGAAATTTACAACCAACACCTATTTACAACTTAGTTTTCAGTTCTACTCTACATACACACCCTGGTTGTACTTCCCAGGAAAAATGAAGCATTTGTACTTGAAAGGGAGAAAACACCACTATTAAAAGGAATGTCTAACAACCACATAAGGCGTTAGGCCAAGTGCCATCATAGCACAGCCTTGTTCCTCCAGTTCAGCTCAAGTCTCTGCACGTTAACATGCGGTTATATATAAACGAGCTGTGAGTCAAGAGCTTTGGGTCATTAAGCAATCAGTAGAAACTTTAGCTTACCTTTAGATAACAGTTTAGAGCTCTCTCCAGCACAAACACACACTCCCTCAGATACATTAAGGCAAGGTACAAAAAGATAAAGGGATGACTCCTACTTATGAGTCAAAGGAACAAATCTATCACACTAAAACACCTTTTAAGCAGAAGGGAGGATTTGTGACAAGCTACATTTTGCTTTTTCATGTATTTCCCAGTTCACTGTCCCCTTACCTGTGCACAAAGTTGCACGTTCCATCAACAGGGTCAATAATCCAGGTCGGACTGTCAGTGAGGACACATTTTGAACCAGCAGCAGTGGATTCCTCTGCAATAAACCTGCATTTGGTGTGGAGCAAAACAAGTGTCACAGAAAATTGGCTTAGATATGTCATTTGGAAAGTCAAACTCCATCTCTCTGCTTTTGAAGAGATATTTCATTTGTATATACATAACAAAATTTTTGTATAAATCTAAATGTATGCATAAACACATACTGCTTTTTCACTTGGAATGGGAAAGTTTTATAGAAACTTTGAAGGAGAGGTCTCAAATTTATAGTGTACTATTGTACATGGTAAAAAAGAAACCCAGTTATGTTCATTTTCCCAATATACCATTAAGAAAGTCATGAAAATGAATGCAGAAATGGATCTGAACTGGCATCCCTGAAACTCTAGAGGAAGGGGTTTTTATGTAGAATGTAATTGTATGGATTAGGCTTGTCTCTTGCAGTAAGTAATATAAACTGCAAATTGTAGCTATTTCTCTTTTGCAGTCAAAATCAGTCAGCAGGAAATAATGCACTCTTAGAAAATCCACAATCTCACTCCTACTTGAATTTTTCACAGTGGTCTGACTCAGGAAATTAAAAGCTTTACAAAGCTGAACTTTCCTTTTCCCATGACCCAGAGAAAATCAACAAATTAATTTAATTTTTTGTTTGTTGTTTGGATGCACAAGGCACACATTGAAATCTGAGCTCATCTTCTGTTCTGTTATTCTGTCCCAATTTCTTTTAGAAGATATGCTTCCCCCCCCCCCCCCCCCCCCCGCCTCCTTCNNNNCCCCTTTTTTTTTCCTTGGGAAATGAACATCCAGTTCTGGCACATTTCCTGCTGACCTTAATTATCTCTGCTCTCCCATAAACTGCTCAGGGTCTGTTACTATAAGTTTTGTGCAGGTGCTACTCTCACAGATTTGAATAGGGTTCTATATGTACAGAAGGTGTAGAATCTGACTGCTAGTACTGAATCTGGCTTTCGGTTTCACAGTAAAACAAACTGTATTCAGAGCTCCTGGAAATGCTTGAAGACAAAAAAAGCTTCTCTCAAAGACACAAAGAAAAAAAAATTGATAAAACTAAGAGAAAATGTTTTCTGCAGAACAGTTGCTTCCTTAGGACTAGAGCAGCAGCTACCTTCTTTTGTGCCCTCAACAAGTGCCACATGAGGCCACCTAACACTTGCAACCGTGATCTTAAAATGTTCTGCAGATAGCACAGGAGACTTCTTTTCCAAATGCTACTTTGTCTTTTCCTCAGTAGAAACAGACTATTTTATGGCCCCAGTTGGTAAGAAGAGGGAAGTAGGAAGCACTTGTTGCTATTTTCATCTCCATTGATGGTAACAGCTGAAGGACAAAATGTTAAGAGTGCAAATGAGAAATGAGAAAGACTTGAATGACTGTTTAGGCTTCTCAGTCAAATGTGATGCTTTGCTGGCTCCTTGATGTAAATATTCTATTATTTTTCTTGTTGGTGCTGTATCATTTGTCTTCTGCTTTTATAAATCTTGTAATTAGCACCTAAACCAAATCATATGCTTTGGCTGCACTGCTGTCTGCAGAGGAAGCTCATTGTCTTGCAGATGAAGCACCTTCCATCCCACCTCAGATTGTCTATTTTCCCCATAAATTATGCCTCTGCTTCAACTCTCTGTCAGTTCTCCCAGCCAGAGCCTGAACTGGCACCGTTGCCAGTTCAAAGAAAGGTGAAAAGGGAAGCTGTTTAAAGACAAGGGTATTTCTGGGTAAGGTGTCTTGCCTTCAGGTATCATCTTTCCCCCGCAGAGCAGACTCTTTCCCCTACAGCAGTGTGACGCTGCAGTCTTCACATACAGAAATGCTAACATGAAGTCAGGGCAAAGTAATGCCATTGAGAAAGCCTTGATTTCCAAGAACAACTTTTCCAAAATGGATGCAAGAACAAATTACGTGGATAATTTATGAAATTTGGGCTAATGGGTTAAAATCAGCCCCTTGCTGTCATAAAGCACTGGGTACAGTGAAAGACCCTCAAGGCCAATATCAGCTGTGTTGCTCTGTGGCTCTCTGTCCTGTAAAAACATGCAAACTCAGCGAAAGATTCAGCCTGGAGTACTGGAAACCAAATTGTAGGAACAGCTTGAGAAGTGGGAGGGGTTGCCATGTTACTACAGGGGTTAATTTAATATGCCAGCAGCCTGTTGGCTCTGTTGACCTCTCTTCAGATTTAGATTAAAGTTTTCTCCCACAGAAAATGAGTCCAGTGATTTTAGCCAAGCTTTACTGGACATCTGTTCATACCACGGTGCTGCTCTGAAATTCATTGCTGAAACAGCAGGGAAACTGTATTATAAGATAAACTGCAGCTGGAGTGATACCCAGTCAAGTGCAGGAGGTTCAGACTGGGATTCTCCCTCACCTATGCCCTGATGGGGGTCTAAGAAAACTGGGAAGCTAGAGTTGGATATCACCCTCCAGAGTGGCTGTGTTCTGATTTTAAATATCCACAGGACTAAGGCCACACTTAACACCAAAGATGAAAACTTGTGTAACAATAACAGGCAAATAGTACAATAGCCTTTTTCAGCCAGAAGCCCCTGACATGCCAGCTGTGTCTATCCACACTGCAGAGATCTACCAGAAAAAGTACCCTTTCGAAAAGACTCACTCAGAGCATGTCAGAGTGCTAAAGAGAGGAAGCAAGGATGAAAACTTGGGTGAAGCATGAATGAAGATGATACATATCACTTAGCCAACAGAGAGAAAAAGAAGCAAACATGGGACAGAATTATGTTTATAACAGGTTTTCCTGATACTTCTCTCCTGAATGCATTTCCAACATCTCAAGACAAGCCACACTGGAAACGGCACATATTCTAATGAGATCCCTTTTAATTTTTAAAACTTCCAGGACACATTTTTTTTGATTCGGAGAACGTAAGAATCAAGATAATTTAAGAGAAATAACAGAAAAATTAATTGATGCTTTCAACAGCCAGATAGAACATTTATATACTAAATATGGCTTTCTTTCTACTCTGTCTCATGGTAGTGGTTTTTTTCCAGCAGCACCGCCGACAATCAGATTAGTAGTGGAGCCCTCCAGAGTTTCATCTTTGTTGATTTCTGCACAGCTCTAGAGTGCAAGGCTCATCTCCATCAGAGATGCATACAGTTGGAAGGAAGTCATGCAGTATTTAAGGGATACACAGACTCTGCAGGAAAATGAATTTTATCCTTGTGGACTGAAGTGAAATGTGGAAATTGATTNATAATAATAATAATAATAATAATAATAATAATAATATCCAAATAATACAAAGCCTCTCACTAATCTGTGCTTGTGCTAGGAGCTGTTGTTTTCAAATGTACCATGATAATTCAAGAGGAGTCAACAATATGATCTATTTTTAAAACCTTGGGTTGACACCCCATATAGTAATTTGAATCCTGGTTATGTATATACGTCAAACGATGATGATAAACAACCCTGATTCTTGCTGATTGTAGGATTCTATACAACACAAGGTAAATGCGATCACATTTGTGATATGTGATCTGGCAAACACTTATGTGAGATGGCAAAAGAGAGCACAGAAAAGGCCTGTGGGATGGGGCCTTCGCTATGATTAATTTCAGCTATATTTTAATAGATATCATCAGCATAATTCTCATACAGTAGAGAGTAGATCAGTATTCTGAAAATCACGGAGATCCATACATGATGCCCTCATACACGATGCCCTTACAGGGGAAACATTACTATTAAATACATATATTAAGAAACATAACTGTAGAAAATACAAAGTACTAAGCATAGGCAAGTGGTACTTTCTAAAACAACAGGAGGCCTGTGAAAGTGTCCAACAGCAAAAGGTTAATATGTATGAGAGATATGTAGACTTTTAAAATTATATTTACATGCTAGCCAGACACACAGTCCTTAAAAGAAACAAGATCATTGGTAGTTTCTTTCTACGGGCACTCACCTGTGAGAGGGAAACTTCTCTTTCAGAACAGAAATAATTAAGTTTTCCACAAAATGATCAGTTTCTGTCACAAGATCTGCTGCAGATGTCTTTGTGGACACTTGTTTTTCCTCTGTTAGAGCTTTCCTAATAATCTGAAACAGAAGTTCACAAATCAGATTTGTTGGCCACTCATCCTGTGCACACCGAAATAATGTATTTACCGAAAAATTGTAGCTAATCCTGAAAGCCAACTGTAGGCCTAATTCTACCAGAGCATGTTCTAATTCTTCTGACTAAAAATCCTTCTGAGATAATAAGCAGTCCTTGGGAACACGGCATTTTAAATCACTCTGCAAGAACCTCTTTTGACAGTTCAGAAAAAGATTGATGAATGGGATGCAACTAATGGAATAAAAGGATGATGGCAGTGATCATGATTTAGGAAATTACAAAAAATTCACATAAGAAACAGCCTTGAGGCTCAGGAATTTTTCACAGAAACCCCCTTTTCTTTTTTTTCTAATTTACAGAGCCAATACTCCACTGCTACCTTACTTTAAAAAATATGCTATAAGGCAAACCATATTGGTTTATTTTTTTGCCAAAGACACACAAAGTCTATTTTTCCTTGTGTACATGGGTTTTTGGAACTGCACGTGCTGATCACTCACTAGTTCCCAAAGAATTGCTATATATTTCACAAAAACAAAAAATTCAGACTTCTCCCCAGATACAGAACCAGTGATCTAATCCTGGATTCTCTTCTGGAAAAGTCTTTATCTCCTTTTAAAGGGTTTTGTTGTTATAAACTCAGAACTAAATCACATCAAGAGCAAATGCACATATGGGAAAACAGTTAATACAATCTTTTTCCCAATTTTCCCATGTTATTTCTGTTTTGCTCCATTCCTTCATTAAAATGAAAAATAAGAGAGGGGGAGGCAAAAAGGAGGTGACTAATGATAAAAAATAAAATTATGAACTATTTGAAATCAGGAAAACCAAAACAAAGCAAAAATTATGTCCCACTTATTTGTACAGAACCATATTAACAAAATCCAGCACCACCATTCTAAGTCCCTTTTAAAGCACTTAATCTTTTTCTTCCCTCAGTACCCTGGTATGGTTTTCTTGATGGCTTTGCAGCATGAAAGCACAGCTCTGGGAAGGCCCTTGGGCTCGGCTTTGGTCCAAAGCAAAATCCAGAACACTTCAACCCTCTCAGTTGTGTATTCTGAAAAAACTGCTACATTGATACCTTTTATTTTAATTGTTCTTCTTTACTTTTATATTGCCTAATACGTAAGTAAATGCCCTGCTTAGAACTGGACTCAGAACTTTTCATAGTCAAATAGATGAGCAATGCACTCCTTTCTATAGTGAACATTTGACTTTTTTAGCAGTGCTATGTTCTTGATTCCTATTCAGTTTTAATATGTAACCGATTGAGGAGATTTCAGCAGCCATTTAAACCAGTACTTGCCACCACTTGGCAGGGTAGTGAGATCACACCTGAGCCTTGCTCCAATAAGAAGAGAAAGAAATAAGAAAAATAAGACCTCTCTTCTGAGGAGAGGTCTGCAGTTGCTTGCTTTTCATCATTTGCTCCAGTGCTTGAGCTCTCCTTTCTGAATATAATCTTTTGTACCTCTCAGCACTGAATTTAGTATTTTCCATTTCTGATCTTTTCTCAAGTTGTTCACAACCATTTTTAACTTTAACCTGTTTCTCTGGTGATCTGCACATGCCAGCCTGAGGTCACTTTGGAGATGCAAAGGGTGTGACTCTGATGAGATGTGGTGGCTGATGGCCTTCTCACCCATCTCCTCCTCTGCAGGCCCATGCCGAGGGGCCATGACACACGTTACCCAGCCCCGTGACGGGCTGCCATCTCCCTACCTCTTGCGCAACTGATGTGTCTATGGGAGAGCAGGAGAGAAGTGATGATGCTGTGCTGAGGTCACCAGCCACAAATGGGCACCATATCTGTAGTAGCTCACCTGCACTAAGGTGGTGTCATAGAACGGATGAGCCCCTGCTATTTCTTTGCCTTTTACAACAGGTCTGACAAAAGGGACTCAGGCTCATTTGCACTGGCTTGTACAGGTACGTGATCCAAGCCAGAGTCCAACATGCAAAGATCACATTCTCTCTGCACCATTGATGAAACAGCTGCTATTCTTCAGAAAATCATCAAATAGCTCAGAGGCATCCAAAATTTGACATGTTGAATAATCCCTAAATTCATCTGCCTACGAAAACTGTTAGAGCCTGGTGTCTCAGAATACTTTGAAAGCATCACTCAGCCCCTCTCCTTGCAAAAGCTTTATGATAAAGTTTCTAGATATCTACTGCAATTGCCTGGTCTTCCCAGCTGAGTGTGGAGCTCCATAAAAAATCCTCTCTAAGTAACAGGGAGCAGAAAAGCGGAAGAGCAAAGAACTAACTACAGCTGGATAAAATGAAAACAGCTGATTGCTCCTTATCACTACTGTACAATGAAACTGGCAACCAAGATGCTGTATTTTGCCTGCAAATGTATTTTACTAGACCTTACGATTGTATTATAAGTTGTCCCCAGATGATGGGGAATTTACAGCAATTTCTAAGCAGTTGATTTTTGAGAGCATGGTTATTTAGAGCAGAGTCACTTAACACTTTTAGCCCATGCTGCCCCTCCTCCTCTGATAAAGAATTGGCTTTATCTTATCCCATACCCTGCTAGGGAGATTTTTGGGGGTATATGCAAAGCAAAGGGTATTTACACAGTACACGCATGGAAACCATGTCACAGAGCAACATCCAGGTTGTCCCTGCTCCCTTCTTCCTTTGGCAGGGAGCAGGGGAAACAGAGCCACAAGGACTCAATGCAGTCATGCTCCTGGATTCTTCCTTTCCTAATGCCTTTGAGACAGACATTAACTCATACAAAGGAGAGGACAGAGGGTCAAGATGCCTTCTCCCTCAGTACCTTCCAGAAGAACCACCTACAGTGAGGTGCTCAAGTTAGATATTTCATCTCACCACACTGCTTGCACTTACCGCACGCTTCTAGGATTTGCTTGCAATATTGTCCTGAATATTTGCTCACTGGTAAAATCAAACATCTTGACAAAAAGCACAACTATCTGAAAAAAATTTAGGAAATATCGGTCTGGTTTGCTAAAAACATCTGTCCATGTTCCACAGAAAATACCCCTGGAAGCAAATATGGGGGGGAAAAAATCTTGGCTTTTTAAAACATCAGTGGAAATTTTACTTTTTGTTAATGGGATTCTGCTATGTTTCCTGTGCCTCATAAAACAATTTTCTGCTGGGGGGGAATTAGTTTGTGTGGAATTCAGCATGCTAGTTTCTAGTCTCAGTTTCTTAGCCTTTTTTTTTCACCTGGCTGTACACCTACTAATTTTGGTGAAGTTTCCCCAATTGCAATTGCAGAGAAGAGTGCAAATATTACTCAGTGTTCTCAATAGCAGCAAGGATGCAAAGATTAGTTGTGCCTCCTTTTCTTCAGCAAAAAGTAATATTAAGCCAACGGCCATACTCTCATGAATATAGCAAGCAGAATTTACTCAGAAAAAGCAGAAGAAAGGTCTGAAAAAGTGCAGTTACATGTGGCCTTATAGAGAGAATTTAACATAATTGTGATGCAGGTCAACTACAGAGATTTCAAAACCATAGGCCATTCTCATTATGAAACTGCCATATACATTAGCCTGTAATATTTCACAAAAATAATAGAACTGAGTAACAGGACAGGCAAGAGAGGCAATGACCTTAACCTGGGCATAGAAGTCACTTCAGCAACATCACTTCACTTTTGAACATATTCAAGAAATCATTTCTTGAATAATTTAGCATCCTTTTAAGTTTAGAAGAAACTACTGCAGAGTGTAGATGTCTGTCTGTTGAAAAGAAGATATATTTTACTTATGCTTATGAAACATGACGCAATATAAATCAAACAGCCATATAAGCCAAAAGGGGAGACCAGGAAACTATATTGCTGGTTAAATTATCCTAGAAATCAAATATCATGACTTGTATGCCTTTGTTCTGGTTGACCTCTGCACCAAGACTCTTGTAGACACTTTCTAATGATTCCAAGCCTGGAATGAACCTGAGAAATAGAGGGCCTTAGAAGAAAGGCTGGAGTGGCAAAATCTCATGCAGGGATGGTGACAGCACTCAGATCTGCGGAAAGAGTAAAACCAGATTTCTGGTGATGGAAGTGAAGGGTGAGAAGTCTGAGGGATGGGAAGAGAGGCAGAAGAAAAAGATAAGTTTGACCAGTGTAACTGACTATGTTTGGTGACCAAAACAAAATTCAGTTTTATTTGTCAATTTTCAAGAAAAATCCAGACCAATCAAACCTATCTCACACTGCATTTGGTGCCCTTACCTCTAGCTTCTTTTAGGAGTAGCTAGGAGTGGACTAACATTTAAATACAAGATACTGTCCTATCTGCACATTTTCTTCCACAAGGATCTCAGGTGATTTTTATAACTAAAAACATTCCTTAACGTTATAAAGCTAATAAAAACTCTACTCAGTTCCAGAGTCCTACTTAAATGATAGCCTTGATTGGTTTAAATTTGGACTGCCAACAAATCGGCCTTTTCCTGCCAGTTGCAAGGGAGCAATGGCAAACTGGGAACTAAAAAGATGCGAGGATTAATCTTCCAGTATGTTTATTTCTTGCAGAAAAAAGTGCTCAGCTGTAATCTTCTAGGCAATCAAAATGGCTGGAGATGGTTACGGCTGTCTTCATGAATAGATATTTTGAGAAATAAGGTGTGGAAGTCTGAGCAAGTCTTAAGAGTCTCTCTTGTGAAATGGCTGGCAGAGTAAGTATGCTGGAGAAACTCCCGTTTGGAGAGTCTGTGACAGCATGACCTGTCATCCCGATTTGGATTATCCATTTCTTCCTTGTATTACTAAAACAAGACTTCTCTCCTCTGGCATTCTGTTCACCTTTGTCTGTGTTCTACCATGGAGAGAATATGTTTAGTAACACATACTCAGGAAAAGTTACAGGTCCTGGACCCAAGATAGAAAAAGAGAGCTCCTTAAATGACAGTGTACAGCTACAAAACGTGTTTCAAAATATAGCAGAATGGAAGCAGAAAAGAAATATGCATTGGTGAGATATGTGTTTTACCCAATTTCTCATCTGAACAACCTGCTGGTCCCACTTCTTGGCTCTGTCAGAGGCAGTGGAAGTTCTGCTGTTGCACACAATGGGGCCAGGATGTCTCCTGAGATGACTAACATTCTGCTGTGTTGAAACACTGGTCTTAAATAAGCTACTGTAGATCTTTACAGAGCCACTGCTGATTTATCCCTACCGAGGGAATTACAGTCACTCTGAAGGCACTGGTATACATAGCAAGAAAACAAAACCTCTCTGACACGACTATTTTCCCCTGCACAAGCTGCTCGAAACCAAATGCTAGTACTGTAAGAGGTAAATACACAATATCCTGCATAAATGCACCACGGTGTAAACCCTCAGTTGTACACCAATTCAACCTTAGCATCACCACAACACACTCCAAAACATCACAGACGCGGAATAAACTCTGGCTGTATTTTTGAAAAAAAGTTACCAAACCACCTTCATGCTGACAAATCTTCCTGCCGTTTGTT
>VZRU01016489.1:51017-71187 GCA_013398155.1 Pedionomus torquatus | reverse complement strand
TTTTTTCACTTTCCACAGACAGTTACAGGGGGAAGGAAAAGTAGAAGAAGAAGGAGGGGGAAAAATCATATGGTAAAGAAAGTGGGGGTTTTTTTGAGGTGGGAGAAGGCAGCCGGAGCTCAGGGCGAGCTGCACCGCGCTCCGTGCCCCGCCGAGTTGCTCCGGCCAGGGCCCGCGGGGGTGCCGGGGAGGGAGGGCTCCCCACAGCCTTTCAAGACAGGGCGAAGGCAGAGCAGGAGCCTGGCTCTCCTTGCAAGGAGTGCGTGAGGCTGCCAAGGCTCTGCTCCTCAAGCAGTGCCGCAGCAAAGCCTCGCTGCCCCAAATCTGCTCCGCAGCTTCTGCGCGCCGGGGCGCGGTGCAGCCAAGCCCCGGGTAGCGCTGCCCGCAGCTCCCCGCATAGGCAGAGCAAAAAGCGGGTGGCGGGCAGTGCGGCTGCGAGAAGGGCCGCCCGGTCTCTTTTTACCGCCTCCCGGGAGGTTACCGCGGGAGGGTTCGCCTCCCCTTGCGCCGTGATTTCGGGAGAAGGGAAAGGAGGAGGAAGAGGAGAAGCTTGCGGAGACTTTGGGGAAGGCTGTAGCCGGGCCGCCGTGTGAGATTGCGGAGAGGAGGAGAGCCGCTGCAGGGTATGTGACACCCCCCCAAGCCGGAGACGGCGGGGACCCTCGCAGTCGGTATAATGTATTTTATTATTAGGGTTTTTTTAAAACGTATCAGGGAAACTAACAGCTTTATTTGTAGTTCGCTTCTTCCAGCCCAGCGAACAAGCCCGCGCATCAACAGGCGGGGATGTTTACGGGGATGGCAGATGGCACCTCGCCGAGATCCCCGCTTGTATCGCAACGGGATCGAATTGCTCCACGAAAAGCCATCTTCCAAAACGAGAGCCGTTCCTTACAAACCCGCAAACCTGTTGTGCTCGTTTGCTCCTTTATTTGATTGCGAGAGTTGCGCCGTTTTCCTGCCTGCCGTTTGACCGAGCGCTGCCGCAGAGAATCCGCGGCCGCCGCAGTGACGCCGGGTTAAGGAAATACTACAGGTGTTGCTGCGGTGTTTGGGAATTGGTTCTCCTTCCTTCTCCCCCCTCCTCTTTCCCGGAGTTATTTCCTTGTCTACCCAGATAGCTGGGAAAGGGTCCCACATACCCCGGAGCTGTAAATTGAGCGCTGAAATACTTGATCTCACTGATCTTTGGAGAATTAAATCTGGCCTCGTTTTACAGGAGGAAGCGAAGTCAATCTCGGAGGTTTTGCGAAGAAAGGTTGTTATTTCCTAGAGGATAGGCGTTTAAGTTGTTAAATATTAGTTTTTAATTACATATTGTTCTCTTAAAAATAATATTTATATTTAGGGCAGGTGTTCAATTGAATTTTAGCTGATAGCTAACTATTCTTTACACGGCTGATGGAAAACGGCCCATTGTGCGAGTGTCCGGCTACATCCCTTCAGCAGATGGCTCCTGGAGCGCTCGCTGCTGTCCTCCGTGCCCCTTACCGTGCCCCTTACCGTGCCCCTTACCGTGCCCCTTACCGTGCCCGCCGGGCAGAGCCTGGCCTGGGGCTCCATACGCCCCGCGGGCGCGGAGGGGGGGGATCAGCGGTGGCCACGGAGGAAACGCCGTGACAAAACTTGGCGGCCAAATCCGCGAGGGAGGAGGAGATGCTCTTTCTGACGCATTGGGGCAACGCCGTTGAGCGAAGAAACTAAAGGACAAGAACTAGTAATAATGAATAAAACCTTCGGTATTTAACGTAGCCGCGAACCCCACGGTGATTTACGAGCTGCCCCACGAGGTTCCCAAGGCCGACAGCATCTCCCGTCCCCCCCCCGCCCAGCGACTGGGCTCTGGTGTCAGGGTGGCCGCAGGCGCCTCCAGCCCTTGGTGGGGCTTGGTGGGGCGGCTGTGAGCTCAGCCCCGGCCGCGGGGCTGGGGGCTCTGCACCCCAGCCGTGATTTACTGCACATGTGTGTGTTTGTGTTTGTATTTTGTGTGTGTGTGTGTGTGTCCCCTCGGCTTGGCTCCGAGGCACGGGGCTGATTCTGCCCCTCCAAAGTGCTGCCCCCTCCCTCCCCCCCAGCTTCTCAGCTCTACTCCTTATATAGAAACACCACTGCCACTCTCTTTTTGGGCCGAGCCTGTTTGCAAATACCTTCAACCAGAAGTTTTGNTGCTCTTCCCCCCTTCTCCCTGCAGCGTGATTTGCACCCTTGAGCATCCTGAGCATTCCCCAGGACTGGGCCACTGCTCCCCCATGCGGACCCCCAGACCCATGGAGAGGGAACAAAGTCTCCTGGAGCTCTGGGTCCATGAGCTGCAGGTCGCACTCTGCTTTACTGCGAGGCACATGGACCTCTGGCCAGACAGGTAATCATGCTTTAAAAAGAATGGTACAGGCACTTTGCACTGGAGCCACCTGGCTTGGAAGTTAAGTTTGTGGGTTTTGGAGGGGTGAGAGAATTATTTTGGCGTGTAGATATTTCTGCTCTCTGTAAACTGGCAGAGTGGACTAAAATGAACACATGCGCTTCAGCATCTGTTTAGCTAGATGTGTCTTGCAGAGGAATATTGGCTTTTCACCTCCAGGTCCTAAATGGGAAGTAAAAAGAGGTTGGTGTCCCCTATTCTGTTTGCAACTGCCCATCCCAGGATTAAAGAGATCTCCATTTTACTGGCTGTCTTTCATTTAACTGTTTGGAGACCAGAGATGGAAAATATTTGCCAAGAAGAAAAGAATAGCTGCATGGGATCATTTGCAATTCAGTGTGAAAATATTCTTCCAAACCCATTTCTATCCTAGTGCAGTTGAAAAAAATAGCACATAGCCGTCAACAACCCATTCCGCTCTGCTGGACAGCACGGAAAGTTTTAGACAACTAAATTCCTAATGGGAGACAGCAGCAAACAGCACAATCATGCCTTTTGACTAAACTATGTGGCAGCTCTAATTGCTAGAAATGTTGGTAATGGGTAAAATATTACAGTTTTGGTAAGTAGGAGACTTCCCACGAGCGGTAAACGGTATAGCCTATATGGACAGAAACCAACAGAAGCCTTAGCTTCAAGTGGCACACTTGGAACCACAGAGGAATGAGCACTTGGAAGGAAGTCAGGAGAAAAAGCAGAGCCATCCAAGCGTAGCAGGCAGGGTGTGTGCTTGAGAGCAGCACATCCAGAAACAACTGCTTTTCAAATTGACACTGACAAAGAAATGAGCATCATTTATGTTTAAACACCTTTCAATTGTTGCTGCTACCACGGGCGGGCCCTTTCATACCAAAATATGGTTGGTAAAGTGTGAGCAGAGCTGGCCACCCTCGAATCGCCCCCCGATCCTTGGCTTAGTTCTTGTGAAGAGCTCTGCTCCTGACTCTGGGGAGCAAATCCCTGAACTCCCTGGCCTTCTCCCACCTGTCCCTATCCCCGGGTCTGCGGGGATGCCGCAGTGGGACAGTGCCCACTTGTGGCTGACCTTGTTTGAAGCAGAAGACACAAGAAGCCCCTGTATGGGAGGCTGGCCAGAAGACTCTTGGAAAATGCAGTGCTTGACTTGTCTAGAGCTGATTCTTGCTGGACACCTCAAAATGGATAGGGAGGGAGGAAGAAGGGAATTCCGTGCATCTCTGCATCTACTGGGTGTTAGAGCTGCATGTGAGCATCCAGGACCCTGGAGAAACCACAGCTCTCATGAGTCCCATCCCTGCACTCACTGCCCACTGGGAGTCAATTGAACTCCATGGAGTTCAATGGAACCCTGACACCCTGCCGTCTAAAAGCCTTCCTGGAGGAGCCTTTGGTTCTGGATTATTCGTTTGCCTTGCAATAACATTTAGTGGACTCTGTCGAGGATTAGGACTCAATTATACCAGGTTCTTCTTAAGTGCACAGATGACAGTCCCTGGTGCAGGGGTCTAAGAGGACAAAGTAAGTCTTTGTGTTTTAAACAGAGCAAGAAGAGAAAGTGTCAAAACTAAAGTAAGCAATAGGTGAGAAATGGTGAAGCTGGGGACAAAAGGACACTCGTAACTCCAGTGTACGGATTATGAACCATTTCCTGCTCTGGCTAAACTCAGTAGTAAAATGTCTCTTGATTCTCAGAGTGCAAGATTAAACTTATTGCACGATGATATAACAATCACATTTAGCTCTCAGATAGCATTTCCTATCTTGTTTGTTTTCTACAGTCTAAAACAAGTTCATTACCATACAACACTATTGTATACAATGTTGTATTGTATACAACAATATTGTATACAATATGTTATTTGGTATGGAGACAGATCCACCAAGAGTGTCATAAAGCAAATCACAGGCCAAGCTGTAGAAGCAGGACATGCAGTGGCAGCAAAGGTGTCTCGCGTACATGATTTAGGAATTACAACATTTACTCTCTGAGCTTCTGCGTCACTGATGCGTTAATGATGCTGTGTTATTGCTTCCTATGGAAAATTGCCTTTCATACTTAGAACAATTAAATAGTGAGCAAGTCATCAAAAAAAAAAAAGGCCATGTGAGCTCAGAGGAGGGAGTTTACCACCAAATTCTCTTTCTGAAAGTGATGCTATATAACAGGTGCTAAAATGAAGGAGGAAAACTGAGGTCTTAGATGGAATCAATCACATCAGATTTATTTTGTTTTTCACTTTTCCTGATTTTCCAACTTTTTTCAATAGACTCTGATTCCTCACCTGTTGTCCTTAGATTGGAGAGTCTCAGGCAAAGCAGTAAGGAGCTGTAGCTCCCGCCACATTTCTTACTTCACCTTAACCAAAACCTGCCAGTAGCTGGGGAAGCTAGGCGAGATGAATGGGAAAGGTGAGGCGCTTGCAGACACACCTTCACTCACACCTGGCCTTCCTCTTCAGCTGCATCAGACTGGAGAGACCGCACCGCAGCCAGCGACGAACTCCACCTTCAGCTCCAAGCACATTTCTTGCTGTCAGACATGTGCTGGGGAAGGTGCAGACCGTCGTTGTTTCTGAGCAAACTCTTCCCTTAAGGCTGTCTGTTGGGCAACTTTCCTGAGCCATAAACATGTTCTGTGATTTAGATCAGAAGCATTAGCAACTACCAAACAAAAACATCCAACACACGCAGGCAGCCAAAATAAAATAAATAACCGGTCAGGCCTCTGCTATGCAAATGCAATCAGTTAGGTAAAGCAGTGCTACATCACCTTCAAAAAGTTCATTAAAAGGTTCCCTGGAGCTGTGTTTTTTACCCACAGCAGTCAGTTTTCAGGTCCCTCACCACACAACCTGCCAGAGATCGTCGGGCGCCGGCTGTATTATCTGGCATTCCTGTTTGCATTACTGTTGTGCCAGGCAAACAAGATTCTGAGGCAAAGAGACAGAAACACAGAAGAAAAGGATGGTCCCCGCCCCAAAGCACTTCCAGTCTTAATCTAAGCTACAAAAATATATGTATAAAAAAAAAGAAAAAGAAAAGAAAACAGCAGGTGGAGACAGGGAATGGAAAAGAAAGGATGAAACAGGATTGATGAGTGCGATACGGAGTGGCCTCAACACAGCAGCTGCTCTCTGGCATCAGGTTCTTCACGTAAGTGATGGCTGGATGGGGCCTATAGGGAACTTGCCAGCACATTTTACCACATGAGCCATACGTTCTGTGTCACAACTGCCAAAAGCGCTTTGGGGTTGTAAAGGATGGTTTGTGGTTGTGGCTTGGCAAAAAGTATAAGGAGGCAAGAGCGTGTGTCTTTCAACTGTACTGATATGCCAAGAATAAAGAAAACAGGAAAAAAAAAGCAAAAAAGAAGGAAAAAAAAAAAGGGCAAAAAAAAGAGCAAGGCTCTTCAGCCCAGTCCCTGTGACACTGTCATGAAAATAAATGTTTATTTATAACAAGACAGCATATTTGTGAATCACAAACCCTAACTGGCAGCCTCAAGTGATGGAAGAATCAGTCTGAAAATGTTCCCCCCCCCAACTTCCCCCATCTATTCAAGCTGCAATTATAGGCTAAGTCCCTTTGCCTTGATTAGCAGCCCACACAGTGCTTGGGGAACCTGATTTTTGAAGGAAGGTTGGGAGCCGCGTTTGGGAGCTCCTGGCTCCTGCAAGGAACTGCCAGGTGCTCACAGGAGGTTGTCACACAGTTGGGGTGGGAGCTGAACTGCCCCAGTGCTTTATTTTTATTTTTTTTTTCCACTTGCATGTATCTGGCACGATGCACACCTCAGTTTGGAAACCTTGACCCATATTAGGTTACGCTTTTAGTTAAAAACTCGTTCATGTCAGTTTGAAAACCACATCGTTCAAAACATAATGTACTTTAACATTCTTTTGCTTCCCCCCCCCGCCCCATGGCCTCTAATTTAGTAGGGTTTTAAGAGCATCATGTGCTTGAACTCTGAGCTGCTCCCAGGCATCTAAACAAGTAATTGGAGCATTTAGGCTTTAAACGGATTCTCTTTTCAGTCTGAATGGTATCACACATCAGAGATGTCAGTATGAGTGGTTGAAGAGAGATTAGAAACTCTCCTAAACAGTCTGGTAATTAAATCATCTATACATCCACATATTTGGCTGAAGAAGCTCTAACAGCCCTAGGCCCCATCTCCTCTGGGCTCCCACAACCTCAGAGCACGTCGGATAAAAAAACCCATCCTGCCTGAAGACACTGGGTGTCAGTCCCCCTATCGGCTGTTTATTTGGGATTTCTCAGGACCTCTCCCTGCAGGAATACTGCTTTCTCAGTGGAGACTCCTGAGCCTAGACCCCAGCAGTTATTTCGGGCATGACTCTAGCTACCAGTTGATGGAACTAGACACTAAAAAACCTTCAGGATCCGTGTCTTCATCTTTTTATTCCTCACATACAGTATCTAGTGCCTATCAACCATTGCAAATAGGAACGTGGTAAGTAATGGCTAAATTCTGCTTCAAGTTCAGATCTGAGAGCAGTTGTGGTAATTAAGCCATATTAGTTAGTTATCTTTCTAGTCTCTTTTTCTAAACTCACAAGTTTTCTTATCTTCTCTGAAAAGAGGCATAAACAACAGCAGGAATGGTCCTGCCTCATGTGGGGTGATGGCTGGTACCGCTGCAGAAGGTGGCTGAGGATGTATTTCCATTCTGCCCCTCAAGTGTCACCCTGCTACCAGACACTGCTGCTGGAAGAAGGTTATAGTCACCATCAGACTGCTCAGTATCATGGTGATAGGCTGTATGAAAGCTCTCTGGAAACTCTAATGTGTCAATATTTACATAGCAAAAATATTATAAATAAAATCAATCCTTTATATCTCTGCCTACCTCATTCTAGATCCAGTTATTGGTCTTAAAACAGTGCACACATAAAGTAGACATAACTGATTGTGAGTGGCCCAAATGATCACTGGCTAATGTTCTTAACTATTTCTTTAATTTTCTGGCTTTACTTACAAAGCAACTGCTGCAGGGATGTCCCATCTTCCTCTCAGTGTAACTCAATTTGAGCTGGGTGCAGGTTCATTCCTGATACAGAAGCAGAGTGAGGCCTTTTTCCTACACCTTTTCTTCCAAAATATATCAAAAATAGGAAGAGCCTAACAACTCAGAAGGCAATGCAAAATTTTCCTATGATATCATTACACTCATTAATGTGGAAATGGCAACAGCAGCTCTTTTGCTAACTGCACCCTTCTTATTAGAGTAATTGCTACAATAACTCGGAAATACACCATCTCAAACACATGTGCCCAGTCATAGCATGAGATAATAAGATTTTAAAGTCACCAGCACTGAATCTAATCATATCAACTAATCCTTAGCAAACATTTTGTCCTAAAAACCTGGTTGGATTCCTCCACTTTGTTATTATGCCTGTGTGGTCCCCCTTCTGAGCACGCCAGAATGAAAAGTTAATCCTAAACAATGACATCTCCCGGGCGGATTTTACATACTGCAAGATCAGTTTCTCTATGCCTGGGAAGGAGTTTGGTGACTCACACCAGCCCAGTAACCGAAGGTAACTATGCAATACATACAGTGGCTCCAGCACTTGTTCCACACCCTCTGCCACAACTCACAGAGCAGCACAAAGACTCCAAAGGTCAAGAGGTGGGGGGCAATGACTTGTCTCTCTTTCAAGTGTCTGAAGGCTGTACATTTGCTGTTTTATTTGGGCTTTCTGAAAATGCTCTTCAATCAGCTGAATTACTTTCAGTTGTAAATCTAAGATGGAAAAATGCGATATTAGGCATATCTGGCTCTCCATCCCTCAAGTAATATCCATATGCACATTCCTCCCCCTTGCCAATCTCGCTTTACTCATGATTCTGTTGGATTTTAAGCAAAGGGACCCTGCATATGGTAGTAGCACTCCACTGGTCACAATTCAAGGCAGCTGCAGATTTCTAAATGAAATACAATATGGAAGTCCTTAAAAGAAACAGAGACACTTGGACTTGTAAGTACAGAAGCGTTTGAGATTCACTAAATATATACAACAGCTCATTCTTTGTGCTTCTGAAGTCCGCTGGAGGAAGCAGGGCTTGTCATTTAGTAGAGTAATTACAATGATTCATTATTATGATTATTAATTATAATCATATAATCACAGTAATGATTAATAATTATAGTCATTACTATTTATATTAGAAGAGATCCTAGAGGCCCCCGTCAGAATAGTGGGCCCCATTGTGCTTCATATGGTAAGAACAGATGATTAGGGGCACCCTAATGACACGGGACTGTGGTGGAGGATCCAGATGCTTCAGATCTGAGCGCTGCCTTTGCTTCTTGAAATATGGGGGTGTGTGAAGGGAGATGTGCCCTCCTCTCAGGAACAGGGTGTCAAAAGGCTGACTGTACCTCGGAAATGGCAATGGAACCGTGA
This sequence comes from Pedionomus torquatus, assembly GCA_013398155.1. Taxonomy (NCBI): domain Eukaryota; kingdom Metazoa; phylum Chordata; class Aves; order Charadriiformes; family Pedionomidae; genus Pedionomus; species Pedionomus torquatus. Next base: position 62,352 of record VZRU01016489.1, on the reverse strand, counting down.
CGGGGGAGCACAGAGTGGCAGTTACAGCTTGTAGAAGAGACCAGAGGCTGCAATGGTTGCAGAGATAGTTTCTGCTTCTATGCACCTCCTGGTCCTCCACTTGATGGCAACCCCGTGCTTGGGTGAGATAGGGTACTGTGACAAGCGCTGCCTAACTCCAGTGGTTTCCAACTCATCAGGCTGTTTTTGCCCAGTCAGCCTGTCAGATGTACTTTTCTAGGTGTTTTCCTGCCTTGACTTTTGAGGGACTTGACTTACTCTCTTGTCCCCTCTCTCCTCCAGCATCACACCCCCACACCCCTCCCTCCCCCATCTACATGGGTTAAACTTGGGACTCTGAGATTTAAAAATACCACCCATGCTGGTGTAAACGTTCGTTGCATCACAGTATACTGTAACTTCTTCAGCAGTCTCTCCTGTCTGCCGAGGCACAGCCCGCAGTAATTGCTGAGCCCCCGGCCCTCTGCAGCACACTTTGTTCACTCCTGGAGTTTGCTCTCTGCAGCAGTTTAACACAGTGCATGCTAATGCAATAGTCTAATACCGCATGCTCAGAAGCCTCCTGGAGCCAAGGCATGACCAAAATTACTGGGCCTAATCATGAGTGTAAAGATAAGTGAGTATAAGCCTTCGCAAGATTAAGCCCTCGGCCTTTTGTTCTGCCTCTACGTAAATTGCTGCTTTCTTGCCACCTCCTCGTACGTGTTTGGCTTTGAAGATGCAAAAGGTAGAGAGCTCTGCACCCAGTGCTGTGGTTTCTGTCTTCCTCCCCAGTCTGCTCCTAAAGTGAAATGTCTCTGTTCTTCTAGTCTAGACCCAAGTTGCTTGGTTAACCAGCAAAAGCTGTAAGGGTTGTTCCATTTAGAGGCTACAGGACAGATTCAACTACCAAGTTGTGAGTCAGTCTAACTTAACAAACTTAAAAAGTGCCTATACTAGCTCCAGCCATGGAAACAAGAAACAAAGTTCTTTTGTAAAACGGGTGAAAAAACACTACTTCAAAAACTGGTGAATGTTAAAAATGCTGGTGCTTTATCCATATTCGTCCCAACTCCCCCAAATGAGGGGGAAGCACGGGTGACAATAGGCTTATCTGGCTGTTACCAAACACTGAAAAAGTCAATCTCCTCTTGCATGGGCAGATCTGCTGCAAGCTTCGGTAGGAGGCTTAATGAAAGTGTATTTGGAATGTGCTCCATGACACAATGCAGAAGAGAAAAACGGGAGCCGCCCTGGAGGTATGTTGGTTCTTCCAGTAAGGCAAGAAAAGGGACAGGCTGATGCTCAGGTACAGATTGGTTCTGCAGGACAGGGATGCTGCTTAATTACATGATGTGATTCAGTTCCTCAGGGGGTATTAAAAAGCTCCTAGGTTATCTCAGTAGAAACTTCCATGGTAAGAAAAATCAGAGGCTGGAAAATGAAGTTTGGAAGCAACAAAGTTAAATCTTTCCTACGACCCAGTCCCTGCTTACGCGATCGCACATGTATGTCAAACAGGGAGCAAGGCGGAGCTGGATACTCGGAGCGAGTGAGTTATGGTGGAGGCTGCTCTGATTCACTACAAAGGTTGGATGGTATGCACTCGATGAGACATGTGGCCGCGCAGCAAACAATGAGCATAAAAATAAAAATTGAACAGCTGCCTCATTTGCTGAGCACGTCCATCTTGTACATTGAGCAAGCCTGGGCTCCTGCGGGGGGGTGGGGGGGGGGAAGAAGAAGCGTCTGATCGTATTAGCTATATATATACACTGCATGCGGATACATCAATATCGGGTGCTTTATAAGGCTGGGATACGTCCTGGACTCCAGACAGATATAAGAATAAAAGACATCTTAGAGAATATTGCATTTTTGGCAACATGTGTTGGCTCAAAGGAATTGTAAAGGAAGTAAATTAAATACTACTAAGAATGTATATATTTATAGCACTTTTCATACAAGGATCCCAAAACACCTCTCAAAAAATTAAGCTTCACAACGTTGCTGTGATCTAAGTAACAAGCATCGGGTTTTTTTTTCTAATGTACAAAGTGAATCAGAAAAAAGACCAAGTAGTTTAACCAGACCATCAAAAGCAAGACTGTCTGAATCTTCGGCTCACATTTTAGCTCTTAGACAAACCGCCTTCCATGAAGACATCCAGGGAAGCTATTGATTTTCATGCTTCCTTGCCCTGCTCCAGCAATCCAGCGCAGTGCTCAGGCATATGGTTAACTTAAGGCCATTGATTGCTGGCCCGTGTTTCTGAAAAACCTTTTGGCGTGAAGATCATACAGTTTTTAGCAAAAGAAGTAGGTTTATTAGAGCATTGGTCACTTTACCAACCGTGCCTAGAATTTCCTGGACTCTCTGAGTGTTCAGCTGAATCCCCAGCGTCAGATTGCATTAAAAGACTGTCCTCAAAAAGGAACATTCCAAATTTCCATGGCCTTTGCCAGTTTCCAATGATTTGACGTTTATTTGAGCTATTGTGCAAAGTTTTCTGTTGAGTCAGATCATTCAGGACTAGCTGCTGGGACCGCAGAGCGTCAACAGAACATAATTCATCTGTGGCACAGTTTATTGGATAGGTAATGCTGCTTCTTGATGAGATACACCACCAGAAAATTTGGTGGGTTTTTCTTTTTAATTCATTAAAATGGGAATTAAGCATTCTGTTGCACATTTGGTTGCTTGTGGGATGACTTTAGGAGGACACATTTCTGAACCATCCTTAAGGGGTGAGAAGAGGGAGGAAAAAGCAATATATTGATTTTAAAGCACACCCCTAGCACCCTGTTATCTGTATTGTCTGTGCTACCTTGAGTCTTTGGTGGCTTTTAGGCTGATTTAGCTTTCTCTTTCTGCTTCCTACATGTACACATACACCTGCTCCACCTTTGCCTTTTCAGCCTGTTCTTAGGGGAATTCCTTCAGACTGCAGAAAGTGCTCATTCCAAGGTCTTTTCCTTCATAATAGAAGAGATACCCACAAAGATTATGCCTCGCTTTTGTGATATGAAGTGCAGCCAAATAAAAATTCCCCAGCTGCACAGTGAGACCAGGTCTTTGAGCGCCACATATGCTTAATGTGAAAACAGCTCACCCCTAAAGGTAAAGCAAGAATTTTTTTTCTGTGGGAACCATTCTCAAATGGTAACATGGGGCCCTAATTAGCTTTTACCTCTGTAGATGGGACATCTTGGCTTCAAGATAGAGCTTGCATTGACTTAATTGCTTAGATCTTTAGCTATGCAAGGCAGAGACCCTCTGTGCTTGTGTAGTACCTAGCAGTGCTGGAACCAGGCTGAGGTTCCTCAGCGAGACCTCAATGCAAATAATGAATGCAGCTACACAAGAGGACATGGAGTGACTCATTCTAAACCACAAGATGTTTGGACTGCAAATAAAGAAAGATATGTGGGATATAATCTGCTGTTGAGTTTTAGCACAATTCCTGTTAACTTTGAGCTCGACACAGCCAGAACAATAGCAGGCTATAGATTGTGTTTCCATCCCTGACATTTACTAAGCACTACAAGACTAAAACATTTTGAAGGTTATATCCAATGTCCTGCGGAACGAATGACAAATGTCAACTCTTACACTTTTGCAAGATCTGAGAAGGAAGAAGACAACTCTATAGACTGAGGCAAGTTTATTATTACAAATACCTTATTAAATCTAAATGGTAATGGCATTCCAATTAGCTCATTGTTAGGAATCTTTCATGTTTGACTTTCATTTAGACTGATTACGGGAATAATGCAGACCCTGTATAAGTAATTGGCACAAAATAAAAGCATTTGAGCTGCAAAAACCCTCCTAGAGGCTGCACTCTTTAAAAAAAAAATAATAAATAAAAGCTTCCTATCTTTCCCAGCTCATGAGCTCTCTCTGTTCACCATAATAATGAGACAACCCATTGAGTCTCCTGTGGGCCTGGTGGTATCAGAGCTCCCTTTTTACCTACCCCTCTCTTCTCAGGAGCTGTAGGGGGGCTCCTTCTCTTTTACTCTCCACCATCCTATTCTCTGCTCCCTTCGTTGCAAGCCTCGGCACTGTTTTATTGATCCTGCTCAACTGTGGATTCTTTCACACCCAGATCACAGGCTTAGCCCCCATCTCTCCCACACCCTCCTCCTCCTAACAGCCCTGCTGGTGTCTCCAGATGAGCAGCTGGGAACATGCCTTTCTGTATCTTGGCTCCCTGTTCCTTGCAGAGAAAAGGTGTTTTCCTTTGAAACAGAGCCCCCACGGGCCTGACAGAGGCTATTGGTGACTTCTCATGGTGGGATTTTGCTTGCCTCCTTCAGTGGGGAGATTATGGGAAAGGACTTTTTCAAGACTTTGCTGCAACCTGGGACAGAGATTTTCCTTTCTTCCCCAGTGGAATGAGGTCCAGAGAAAGAGCACCCACCATGGAGTTCCTCTTGCCATGGGGAGGGACGGAGCACAGCATTTGGAGAGCTCAAATCCAAAAATTTGGAGTCCTGGTTTCCCCCCATAGGTTAAGCTCCTTTTGGGCAAGGGTGTGCTGGAGCACCCAGGAGCCTGGAGGACCCAGCTCAGGAGTGGGTGCGAGCTAAGGAGGAAACAACCCATTGGGAAACGCAGTGGTTTCAGAGAAAGGCATCCAAAACCATTGCCTGGAGCCCCAGCTTGTCAGGTTAAGAGAAGGAACAGCACGAGATATTTGGTGAGAAGAGAGAAGGCCACAAGCATTCATCTCTGCCAGACCTCCCTTCCTCCTACTCCACCTAATTTGGTGCCACCCCCTTCCTGTTCCTGGACATAAAGGCTGCAGTCAAATGTGCAACAGAGGGAAGCTTTCCTCCTCTTTGGTCCAGGAATATGCTTCAGTCGCACCCTGCTCTGTGCAGGGGCCAGGCACAAGCCTACAACTTCTGCCCCTTCCCACCCCACTCCATGTGGGAAGGAAGCCCAGCAGGGCAGCTGCAGGGACCCAAGACGTACTCCAGCCACTTCCCCACCATCAGGATCAAGCTGGGAGAAATGCTCTGGATCCCAGCTTCCTGCCAGTGTAGACACAGCATGTGTTAGCCGTATGACGGCACACCAGGAAAGGTCTCTCTGGTTTGGGAAAGGGAAGGGCCAGAAGTTCCTACTTAGGAACTATTTGGCTTCTGCAGGGCTCTGGAGGGTGAGCTAGGAGCTACATGTAAGCAGCAGCATAGCTTTGGGAAAAGCTGAAGAAATAGATGGTAACAGCAGGCAGAAATAGCAGAACAGGCAACTGAAAGCAAGGATGAAACAGTTGAAAAGCTGGGTCAGGATCTGTCATGCTGCTCTTAGAGGAGAACGGAGATGCCCATGGCATGAAGGTGCTGGACGAATCGGGCAGTGAAGCAGGGTCCCAGCAAGGCTGTGAAATCCCCATCCTTGGAGGTTCTCAAGACGCAAATGAACAATGCTCTGACCAACCTGGTCTGAATTCAGTGTTGACCCCGCTCTGAGCAGGAGCTTAGACAGGAGATATCCAGAGGTCCTTTCTGACAGTAATTGTAGGACTGAACATCAGCTGGGAATGTCTATTTTGCTTTCTCTGTTTGGTGAAAGCACCTTTTGTTTCTGACAGTGTTATCAAAAAATCCCTTCCAATATTGGAACTGCACAGTGTTCAGATAAATCTGGCCAAGCTGGAGGCATTGGCCTTGAGGTGATATCCATATCCATATCCATATCCATATCCATACTCACTGGATAACCACCCTGCAACAAAGTAGGTCAGCTTGGTAATCCTTTGCATTTGACCTCCTACAGTCCCTCTGTAGTGTTGGGGACCATCAGTCTGCTGGTAGCATACCCTCCTCCTTTCCTTCCTCTTACCTGTCAAGGTCCAGTGGGTGACTCCCCTGATGAAATTAGGGAAAGATTTCCATGGATTTCCATAGATGTATCGGGACTTTGAAGTCTCTCTGTGGAGTGATGCTTAGAGGATTCTTCATATTGGATGGACCATGATGTGGTACGAAAATCAATAGTGTTTTACAACATTGATCTTCTATAACCTGGTATCAAAAATCCTGTTAAGAGTGAGTTGCCTTTAAAAAAAAAACAAACAAACCCACAAATAATGAAGTAACTGGCTCAAAAAGATGCAACAGGTGAAATGACATTACAGGCATGTGCCTCACTAAGGCACGTAGTTAAACACATGTTTAATTACGTTTCTGGACTGAATATGGGTACTTTCTTGAACAGAAACTGAAAATTGCTCCATAGCTGAAACAGACCTGTGCAAGAGAGCCTGTATTGTGCGAATGAGAAATATTCCCATGGATGGCTAAGTTTTAAATTAACTCAGATTTTTATGGGACTCTTTGAACCAGAAACCACGACAGAACTTTTAATACTAAGCTGGCAGTAATTTAGGCCTTGCTGTATTGTCAGGCACATTCATCCTGCCTTTGTATTTGTAACTGGTTTATATTTACTTGTCACATTAAAATAACCAAGAATTCACTTTTGCGTGTTTGAGCCATTCTGATGAGGTACGTACGGATAGGAGCCTTGCTATCTGTCTGCAGCAATAAAGATGAAAAATCTGCTGACATCCCAAACAAGCTGTAAACCAGGTCGTTTAACAAAGTTCGTTTTAATGCTCAAAATCGCTATGTTGTCATTGTAAATTAGGAACTTCAGGTGAAACCTTGGAGTTGAAGTCATCTGCGACAATAGATCTGGAGGCGGTAACTGGCTTAATAGCTACAAAATTCTTCTGAATAACCCTACTTACTCTTCTGTCTATAAGGTTAACCAGAAAGGAAATTACGCAGAGTAAATCTTCTCTGTTTAAAACCCATAAGCCTTACAAATTATATTTACATTTAATTAAAAAGTGGACACATTAGCCTTTTTTTTTTCCCCCCACATTTTTTTCGTATTCTGCACTGGTTCAGAATTTCTCTGCAAGATGTTTAATGATAATCTTTTTCTAAATAATAAGATAGTTAGACAGGGTTGCCTTTAACCCCAAGTCTTGATTTGTAAGTTTAATAAGTTTCNGGGGGGGGGGAAGAAAAAAGGAGGCAGAACAAAGAATCAAGGTGCATTAATAATACTCAGGAATGATACTGTTCCACCCTCAGAGCTGGATGATTTCCCTGCATAGCCCTTGAAATTTACCCTTCTTATCTGTTTCAGAATTAAATCATCTCCTTATCTGGGCTGTATATCCATACTGTACTCTTTATCACAGAGTATATGCTCTCTCAACATCCTAAAAGTTACAGTCAGAATGATTAGTGCTTTTAGTATCTGGATTTTTGACATGAAGCTCCTCAGAGAGAGCCTAATTTGGGTTGCGATTTCTTTGTTTATTCCCTGCTTTCTTCTAAGAAGCACAGTTAATTGTGGGGAAAAAAAAACAAACTGGAGGCTGCTGAACATTAGGTTCCCAAAGCCAACAGGAATTCCAAGCACCAAGATGACTCCGTCCTCTGCGTACACCGGTATCAACCCTTGGTCTCTGAGGGAGCTCCAGGAAAGGATACATGAAACGAACCCAAGGAGATCTTTCAGATCAGGGTGAAAACTTTGTTCATGGGTGAAAGCAGACCACTGGGACAGTGCTGTCCCTAAACCCTGCATTGCTAAATTAACACCATCTGAACCAAATTAAGCCTTTTTTGGCATCAAGGTCATGAAGCGTGGAGGACATGAATGTATTGCTCATAACAAGCGAGTTCAAATGAGAAAGATGAGATAATCAGGCCAGGGGGAGGTGAAAGACGGAATTCTGATGATTATAGTTATTTGGAAATCCAGTGGAGGGAGGATCCCTATGGCTGAAAAACATTTCCACACCTAGAATTTGTGGAGGATGAGGTTTTGGTGGTGACTAGTTCTTTGATGTCTTTTCCTTTCCCCGCCTTTATCTAAGCTTCACTCGAGCCTCAACCAGCAGCTTGCTCCCAGGTGAGGTTAATTCCTAGATGCTGCGAGGAGCTATCAGCTGACTTAAAACACTGTTTAATTAGCAGTGACATTACATTTTCAGAATAGAAGCATGTACACAAAGGGCTAGAGTTATGAATTACAGTAACAGAGGATAATCTGCAGAGAGACAACAAGAAGATACATTAATGCAGTGCCCAGACATGCCCATGCACTGTGCTTAAAGCTGTCCAAGGGATGAGTGTGTCTGTGGGATATTTGGCTAAAGGCTCACATAGAAAACAGAATAAAGCAAATAGAAGAAGGAGGGAGAGGTGAAGAGGAAGGAAAAACTAGGACTTCATTTCCCAAACAATTATGTCACCCACAAATTCGGACACCAATCGTCTTCCACTGGCCAGGCTGTTGTACTGGGCAAGAATTAGACGGGAGGTTTCCCTGTGTGTGGTGTGATGCAACAGCACAAAGAAATACACATCGTAGTTGTCTTACAGGTCAGGAGCCATGTGTATACTTAACAATACATAGTTCCCAAATGAAAGTAATTTACCATAAAATAACATTTAATTTCTTTCTTTCCTTTTTTTTTTTTTTTTTTTGTAGCTTCAATGTTACTTTGGAAAAGTCTAATTAGCTGAGCAATAGGAAAAGTATTGTAAAAGTATTGTTATCTACTGTTTTCTCCTGCACCAATGGACCCTCTTTTTTAATATCACGTTTAGAGAAACACAACTAATTTAATCCCAGCTCCTTTTCCCCCAGCTTCCACTTGGCAAAACCAGACCAGTTTCAAGTCAAAAGCCAATGAAAAAAACCCAAAGCAAACCTGAACAATCTGTATGTGAAAAACATAGCTGAATAATCTGAGCAGCTTCAGGCCTGACACTGAAGTTCCTCTGTGGTACAAGCAACTGAAAGGCATGATGAGATCATCAAATCTTTTCTTTGCATAAATTACAGCAAGGCTGGACATTTGTTAATACACTAAACACAAATTAAGCTACCATTAACCAGGAAAACCAGTGTATTTGATAAGCAGTATTTCAATACAACAGATCTTCAACAATCACATAACTGGACCAATATCTCTCAGGTTTCTCAAAAGAAAAAACATTGCATTACATTTTAGAAATCCTTACTGCTTTGTTCCCAAAATGCCCTGAAAAAATTCACGTTTTCCTCCCTTCTCATTTACAGCTTGAAGGTCTACCTATGTTTTCCATAGCAAGTTGTGAAACTGGCCCTTTCTTTATCCTCTTTTCACCTGTAGAGGGTGGTTTTGTCCAAGATGTTCAGAGAGGAGGGAGCCTCTTGAGTATCCTTAGGGTCCAAACAAGTCACAAAGAGTTCAGCAGGGGAAGAGGTGGCACATACTGGGGATGGGTGATGGAGAACTTCCCACAGGATTGTCCCAGGGTTGATGTTAGTGCTGAATGAACACAATTGGATGAGTCCTAACTTGTAAGGAAGATCCAGCTCCTCAGAGGTGCATAACCCTGTTGGGCCCAGATCCTTGAAGCAGTACAGGTGTATAATGTCCATTGATTGCCTTCTCTGTGGGTTTGAGAACTGAGCAGAGATCTTGGACTCCAACCTGTAAAAACAAAATGGGTGGCTTTAGGATAGCCCAGAAGAGAGGAACAAGGAACAGTGTGGGGTCATGAAGTACCAATAACTGAGCAGAGCACCGGCCTTGCCAAGGTCACTGTAGTCAATGAAAATATCCTCCGTGATTTCAGTAGATCAGTCCTGGTGCTTCAGCTGAGTCAGCTGGAACACTGCCCCTCTCCTGTCTCTTCCCAGGGTGAGGAAAAGCAGTCCAGAGATGTTACGGCAAATTAACCTTTGATTTAAACAAGTTTTGGCCAGGGCCCAGGCTGGCCCAAAGCAAACCTCTGGTTATATCAACAGTTATAAGTAACTTAGCCTGTGTCAAAGTGCAAACGACATCTCCGTCTGCCGCGTGCAAACCCTGCAACAGTAAAGATGTCATTAGATACTCCACATCTGAGGCAGACCACTCTTACCAAGCCAGGGCCCTGTAGCATTTGGCATGACTTATAAAGATTAATCTATTAGTATTTATTATCATTACTATTTAATATTATTCTCTGAATTGTGAGCAGGGGAGTTGAGGTTGTGGGTAACCTGCCGGCCGATTACGTTTCAGGAGGAGCAAGCTTGCGGATTGCTGGAGCTGTGTCTCTTTGCTGTGTAGGGAGCGTGTCTGGCTGAGCGATACGTGGAGCTAGGGTGACAGCCTGTGGCAAAACAGAAGAATTTCAATATCTTAATCCTTTTGATTTCCACTTGCTTTTGATCTTTCCTCCACTTCCTGCCTGTCAGGCCAGACAAAGGTGGTGATGTTGTGGTTGCTACCATCACCCCTGGTTTATAGGATGAAAAATTGCCATCCTTTCTCCCTCTTCTTTTCCCCTACTCGTCTTCACTGTTTTTTTTTCAGGTGCTGCATTAACTAACATCCCATTTGACAAAAAGGGTGCAGTTTCTGGCTGAATAGCTTGAAGGAAATAATCTCGTGTGCATCTTTGCAAGTGTTGCTCCAGTGGGATGGCTGGTTGGCTCCTTTTCACTCCAGAAGAAAGAAGCAGTGGAGAAGCCCAACCCTCAGTTCTGCATTTTCTCATGTTTTGCTTCTGGCCTGTTCCTCCTTCCGTGACATGGGCCCTGTTAGAGCCATCTCATACTGAGGTCTTCCAGTTCGCAAGGGAAAAAACAGCTATCTCAAGAGCAATGCAGCAGCCTCTGCACTTCCAGTAACACTTTAGGCATTTTTAACTCCCAAAATGTTTATTCTGGGTCAGGGTTTTCTTTTTCTGCTGCTTCTTTCTCTTTAGCAGCAGAATTAAAAAAAAATAAAAATTAAAATCTATATTCTTTCTATACTTTGCCCGAATTAATCAAATAAATTTTCTTGAAAGTGACACTAAATAGGTCACAGATGGTATTGCCTTTTTACAGGTTGCAGAAATCACCCATTACAGTTCTTTTAATTTATCAGTGAGGGAAAATAAGATGGCCTCTTGCTCCCTTTGCAATAATAATCAGAAACAGTCTATTTGGAGTTTAATTTACCCCAAATATGTATTGATAGTTGCAATGAGGAATATGTGACCTCTTTGGGAGTCACCAGTGGAGGGAAGGTGGATAGCTTTTATAAAACCACCTTTAATAAAAAAGAGTGTTATATTGAGTATGTTTGGTGCTGTATTTAAGCATATGGTTTCCATATCAGGAGCTAAGATGGCAAACACATGCTTTACCTTCTGACTAACCTCTCTTATACTCATCACTCCTTGCAAAAAGAAAGCTGTGTGAGATTTTTTTTTTATTTTATTTTTTTTATTTTACAGCTCCAATTATATGGAAGAGCTGAAAAAATTTCGCAAGGAATGTAAAGCCTGTGTCC
>VZRU01016489.1:9930-50151 GCA_013398155.1 Pedionomus torquatus | reverse complement strand
TTTTTTTTTTTTTTTTTTTCCCTTCCCCTCCCCTTCGCGGTGACCCCGCTATACGTTGAGGAGGGATTTTGGAGGTGCCGCACGCTCCAGGCCATCCGGCAGGACCTTCTGCCCACCCCCCAGGGCTGCACAGAGGGGAAGGCAGGGGGATGTCCTACCTCTTCAAAAATATCAGGGAAAATACCCCAAACATCCTAACGTAATATAAACAAGGTGCAATGCTGGGCCGTGGTGTGAGGCCCACAGCCCTCAAGCATATACATCGAAGTGGAGTGGCCACAGCCCAGCTGGGACCAACCCCAGTTCTACAGCCCCCAGTGACAGTGGCCTTTGGGGGTGCTCTTNTCTTAAGCCCTTCCAGCCCGACACCCCCCTCACCCCACCCCCAGCCCCTTAACCTTCCATTTCTTGATCCCGAAATGACCATCATCTGGACTAGAGGAGGCAAATGAGCTCAGCCCTTCCAAACCTGGTTTCAGGCTGGGTCCCACAAGTGTTCTGGGCCAGGACTGGGCCTTGTGAGGCTGTGGGCTTCTTTAAAACTCTGGAGCTGATCAGGATGTTTCTTTTGAGTCAGGTTCATACTCAGGGTCTATAGGATCAGCCCTTCATACTTCACCTTTGAACATGAACTCTTCCTTCCCCTTTTCTTTTTTTTTTTTTTTTTTTTTCTTTTTCCCCTGAGAAAGTGGCTGCATTCTTTCCTGATTTAATTGTGTCTTTCTGGGTTGGATAAGGCATATCTCATTAGAGGGGGAGAGAGATTTCATGTGAACTCCAAACTGCCTTCTCCATTGTACAGAAAAGAAATCCCTAATCAGCACAGTATATATTTTGTATAATTGCTCTTTGACATTCCCCCTTTCCTTTCTAATTAAAGCATATGAAAACGGTGGTGAAATGTTCCAGTGTGTTTTTCTAGGACAAGAAAGTCTAAACCTCTCTTTTGTTTATAAATACAGGGTATTTTAATGGTCCAGAGAATCAGCTGTTTTCACAGGCATGTTACTGAAAGTTATTATTTTTCTTTTGAGCCAGGCATTGAGCACATCCGCAGTTAGGGATCAGCTTCCCGGGGGTGTGAATGGCCATGACTTGGTGGAGGTCACCCGGTCCCAGCTCATCCTGGGGCCATGACAGGTGATGCTGCATGGCTGTTGGGAAAAGGGCTGTCTCCTCCTGCACTGTGCAAGAGCCCCAAACTGAGATAGTTTAGACTATCTCAGTTTTGTGTAGTGAAATACATATTTTATTCTTTCAAGAGTGAAAACTTAAAGCAATAAAAATTAAACTAGCACAGATCTGTAGCTACTGCTGACTATTTCTGGTGTTCTGGAGATTTTCTGCTCTAGCAGAAAGGGGTTGTTCTCTCCCCTGTTCAGATTTGCATTTTAAAAGTTGAACAGTTCATCAGCACACAAACACCCACCCACCCTTCCTGACATCCAGGTATGGAGGTGGCCTGGCCACCCTTTTCCCTATCACCTGAACCACCAGCCCCCAGGTGTCTCCCTTGTCTGAGCTCTTGTAGCCCATGTGGAGCTCTTCCACCTCCGGAGCAGCCCCTCTCCCAGGAAGCAGCAGTTGGGCTGTCCTGGAAACTCTGGAACAATGGTGGGGCCTGGAGAAGCTCCAGAGCTTGTCCAGCTTCTGCTTCCACCACTCCAGAAATAGGAATAGGAAAGAAAAAGGAATCTCTCATGGACTGACAGGGTGGGGGAGCCTCCTCTAGAAGGTCTTTCCCAGCATGTCCTGCCCTGATTTCTCTTCCTTTAGGTTTTCCATAGGGAAGGTGGGCCTCATTTGTCATGCAGTGGACTGAGCAGATCTTTGGGGTGCCCACTGCCATCCAAAGGAAGACTCAGTGTTACTGGGTCCAGAATTTGTCTCAGGTCTCTTGGGACAGACAGTAGATTTTTTTTATAAGTCTCTAAGAGCTGAGGAGTGGGAGGGAATGACAATATTACCCTCCATTTTTTTTTTTTTTCTATTTAGGAAACTTTGAGCTTTTGGAAACTGCACTAATAGTCACAGGAGAAGGAAAAAAAAATAGAGAAAATACTTGCAGATGCAAATAAATCCCAAACCAAAACTACAACAAAAAAGAAGAAAAATCTCAAATGTAACATTTTTGTTAAAATATTGTTAAAGTCAGACTTTTGATTTTAAGTAGACAGTTCATGATTTATAGAGGTCCCTTCCAACCCCTACAATTCTGTGGTTCTGGGATTCCCTGTTTATGTGAAATGCTCACACCGTTTGGGACATGATCATTCCCTTGGCTACTGTGGACAAGAAACCTCCTAAGTCCTACCTAAGCCATGTGTGAGAGGGAATGGGACAAGGAAGACCCTGCTCTGCTTTGCCCTGTTCAGCCCCACCACATCTGTGCCTCAGATCCTGGTCCTTTGGGCATTTAGAGGGTGGTTCTGGGTGGTTCTGGGTGATATTGGTCACCACTCACCTGCTTTGCAAATCCTCCAGGATTTATCCACTCCACAGACCATCTTCAAGGTCCTCTGGAACCTGGGGATTATTCCCACAGTTCCAGAAACTCTGCCTGTAAGAGGTTCACATCACCCTCGCCAGGGAAGCACACTCTGTTCACGCAATGTGAGCATCTTGTATTTTTTACTTAGTAATAACCTTCTGCAGGTTTTATGATTTGTTCTCTCAAAGTGGTCCTAAAAATAGCTCTTTCTTTCTCACCCCTCAAGCCCTTTTGAAAAATAAAAAAGGGTTGGGTTGTTTTTTTTTTTTGTTTTTCACCTTGAAGCTAGCCTTGCCTGAGGGGACAAGAAGAAACGTGGTCATCTCTGTGTTCTATCCTCATTCTGCCGCTTGCTGACTGTAGGGCTGATTTTGTCTCTAGAGCAGTTTTGCTTCTGTTGGATGATACATTAAGGCCATTGGGTTTCCAGGAGGCCATCTAAGCCCTAATCTCGGAGGCCCTGCATCACCTGGGACACATCTCTCTCCATCACATATTCCCTGTTAGGGATCAGGCCGTGAATTCCCCTTGAGCTGGAAAACAACCTGAAGATCCAGGCCCTGGCCTTGGCCATAAGGCTGCCACGTCCCTCTCCCCTCCAAAACGATTTGTGTACCTGAAATACCAGCCACTGTCTTTGTATATTCGGTCTCTTTTCCTAGAAGCAGGTTCTTGCCAGGGGTGATGCTGCCAGAGCATCAGTACTCGCTCTCTGGATGGGATCTCCTGCATCATGATGCTGATACTTGGCATCTTTTCAAGCCAAGTGGAATTCACTTTAGAAGTCTTGCATCACAGAAAATAGAGAGAAAAATATGCTGGTTTAGCTAAGGAAATGCATTGTAATACACATTTCACATGGCTCCGATGTGGGAGGTACCTGGTGTATTAATTCCTGTTGCTGTATTCGTGGGCCACACACAGTCAGAGGTCTGCAGCACAGGTTTCTCCCTTGCTGAGGATGCCCACACTAGACAGGAGGACCGCCCTCTATCCAGCATGCCCAGTGTGACTCACTGGTCCCAGCAGCCCTGTGCTGGGGCCACCACACTGTGCCACCTTGTTCAATCGCACCTGTGTTGTGATGACATTAGATCGCATCATCACCCTCTGGGAAAGACCCAGAAGGGCATTCAAAGCTGCTGATCATGCAAGGGAGCCAGAGTAAATGGTTGCTGACAGATTTGTGGTTTTAGTCCAATTAAAATGCTGTTTATTGCCTTTAGAAGGGGCCTGTTTGTTTCTAATTTTTGAAGTAAGTTTGGGAAGTGATGAGCTTGGCAGCGAATGGTGAGTATGAGACCTGAATTTTTCCACCAGCGCTATTGTTATTATTAATTAATAAGCATTATTAATAAGTGTTTGGCCTCAGACCTCATTCTGCCACAGCAGGGCAGGAATTCAGGACACCACCCGAACAACAACAACAACAACAGAATGACTTTGCTGTGAAAGGACTCAGCTTTGCTTCTCTCACTCCAAATTAAATCTGCTTTGACCAGGACTGGATTTATCTCCAGTTTTTCCAGACCCAGCCTTTTGCTGTCCACCATTCCTGCCCCTCTTCTTCTCAGCTTTACCATCAGCATGGCAGTAGCCGTCACTCAGCAAATATCCTGTGGTGGTTAGTGATAAAAATAACGAAATACATACATACCTGTATATGTTTATTGCATAGGAAGGAGGTGTGTGCCTGCAGGTGTCCTCGGAGGGAGCTCTCAAAAGCGATGCACCAGCTAAGCAGCAGCTAAAGCTGATTTGGTGTTTGCAGGGAGTGTTTCAACCTGTTGCTCCTCATCCCCCTCACACACAGCTTCTCTTCTGATTGCCCAAGTTTATGTGTTTTATTTATCCATGTTAAAGAGGGGGAGAAATTTAGAGGGAAAAAAAAAAATGCAGTGGTGCAAATGATCATGTCTGTCTCTGGTTAGCAGTCCTGGGAACCTTGGATGGATAAGTGGATGGATAAGTGGATGGATAACAAATCTTGTTTTTTAAATCAGGTTTTCTAAATTCTGTTCATAAGCTGGTGCAGTTTTGTTGCTTGACTGTGGGAAAGCCACTTGGATGTCAGCGTGCCTACTATCTAGAAAACCTGGAATATGAAGCTATTGTAAAACTTGGCTATTTATTTGTGAAGTACTGTGAGAGCCTCTGGTGAAAGATACTGGATAGCTGCACGTTTCCCTGTGGTTTATGAAATATACATTGATCACAATTTACCAAAGGCAACGACAGTAGGTTTTAAACAGGGGGAAACCCAACCAAAACACAGGATTCTCCTATTTCCTGATCTTGGAGAAGTCCACGTGCTGGAAACAAACCCAAAGTCTGCCTCTTCGTGGCAGGCAGAATGAAGACCACAAGCCTTGAAGTCTCGAGGAGAAGGCAGGGGCTTGACCCCATCTCCTGCCTGGTTGCTCTTAATCTCCTGCAGGAACGTGACGTTCCAGAAAAGCTCTTCTTGTGGCGATGATGGAGGCCACTGCCAAAACCCAGTGAGCTCTACCTTTCCTTCCTCCGCTCTGAATCAGCTGTGATAATCTTTAGCTGGGGGCTGAAGGCCCAGAAAAAAGAAAAGATAAAAGGGAGCTTGAATCAACGCTGACTTCTGTGGTAGCTAAGGCTTTAAAAACGCCTAAAGATCACCTCAATTTTACACTGTCTGGGCCATGCGCCATCCTCTTATTACTTATCCATGTACAGGGGAACTCACTGACATTCCATTAAAAATATATATTTCTCTTGGCCCAACCCAGATACCTTTTTTAGCAGAAAACAAAACATCTTTTTTGCTGAAATTAATTTTTTCCCCAAAGTGATTTTTTTCCCCCAAAAAAACAAGTAGAGGCAAGCAGGTATTTTTGAGAGGTTTTTGAGTCCAACAAAAAAAATATTTCTGCTGAAATCTGTTTCAAGGAGACTTTTTTGCCTATGGCTAATCATTTGGCTATGTCTAACATATAGTAGCTCCTTAGGAACGTTTCTGCTGTAAACAGGTACCCCTGAGCCTTGCAGGATGTACTCTTAACGTCATAAAAATCTTGCTGGCAGGTAATTGTGGGTACAGAATTGTTCCTGTCAAAAGCAAATCTGGATTAAAAATGAGTTCTTGTTTCAAATGCTTAGGAGCATGGCTTATTCGAGTCTCTCCACAACCTTCAGGAAGAAGAAAAGCAGAATCTTTTCTGTTTTTCTTTTTATGGAAGGGACTCCCTGGGCAGACAGTAAGTGATTTCCTTGGAGCTGAAGGCTGGATCCCAGAGGCATATGGGCTCTGCACTTCTAAACACCCAGGGAGGGGTCTGCCCAGGCTCTGCCCCTGCTCTGTGTGTACTGGGGCTCACCGGGGTACAGCAAAAACATACAAAGGGCTGAGGCACACGTTGGGGATGTCCAGATTTAATACAAGGGTATGGCCAGGGTACAGTTTGGACGTGGCCAGGAGAGCTGGTGTGGGAGGCTGGGTTTCAAGGTCTACCAGTGATTAAACCCTTGGCTCCTGCTCTGGACAGAAACCAAGATTGCAAACTCTTGAGCTCCTATGTTGTATGTTATACTGGACCCAGCTGGGCTTTCCTGGCTGACCAGGAGTTTTGTATATTAAGTACCAGAAAAATGCTGATAGGCAAAATGGTTCAGCTTACATCAGTGCTGTGTTGTCTAGTGAAGTAACAGTGAACTGAGCTGGAAACATGGGAAGTTTTCTGAGCAAAGTGGAAATGGAAATATTTTTTTACACTTGGAGAAAAAAACCATCTTTTGTGGGCAAGACCAAGGTCCGACAAAATGGGAGGTACACTGTCTTTAGCCAGGCTTAGCAGAGATTAATGAAAAATGATTTAAAAGCAGCGATCCCACCCCTTTCCTTTTTACCCAGATGCTATCCACCTTCTCTAGTGTATTTAACTGCCCCTTTTTCTATGTATGAAAAAAATGTGGCTCTATGTATCATGGCCTGTTGGATGTCTCAGGCACTGCTGCATGAAATGAAAGACTTATTGTTTTCCTGCCACCCCCTCCCCCCACCCCCGTTTAAATATTAAATGCCAGGAAGATTGGTAAAAGATTTCAGAAAAACAAATTGACATTTGGCCTAATAAAATATTGTACAGAGTTTTTCCTTTCTGCTTTGACTTGGCAGAAGAGTGTGTGAAAAGCTCAGAGAAGAAATATTCCATTTTTCCTGGAGGGAGGCAGGAAACTATTAACATACAGGGCTGGAGCACAATATCCTGATATGCCCTTTAAAATCAGCTCATAAAGACACAAAAATGTGAGATCTGTACATTAAGATTAAATTCAGAAATCACAAATGTTCTGGGAGGAACAGCTCTCTCTTAACCAAGATCTCTTGTTGTCAGCTCCCACAATTTTTTCATGCCATATATAACATTTTCCTTTAATGCTTCAGCTGCTGAAAGCATGAAACCAGGTGAAAAACTCATACTTTTGTTTTTAAAACTATTTTTTTTGAGAAAAGTATCCTTAAATTATGGTAAAAATAACACTAAGCATTCTAGTTCAGAAGGGAAATTAACACAGAGCAGCAACATGGTGCTTTTATTATTAAGCTAATCCCATGTGTTTGGGGACTTGACTCTTCTCTTTTTAAAAGATTTCAGTGATTCCAAAAATTACCCCTCACCATTCTGCTTTGGGGCCATGTGTGGTGGATTGAGAGGTCTCCACATCCTCTTGCATCCTGGTTGCTCCACCCAAAGAGCTGGGTTAACTCCCAGGCAAGTTATTAGCTCTTTCTTCCAAACAACAGCTCCTAACAGCTCCCCAGGGTGACTGGTGTCATGTCCCTGAGGTCCCAGTGCCCTCTGCTCCAGCCTAGTCCTTCAGCATGACCCATTGGGTGATGCCACCATTCTCCACCTAGTAAATAATGGAGATGGGCTATGGAAGTCAGCATTCCCTTGGCAGCTTTCAAAACGGGATGTCTGGATCTGGCTGCAGGCGGTCGTTCCCTGCTGTTAAAAAATCTGGGCTTCTGCAGGAGGTGAAAACTGCAATTTTATCAACCTAATAACTTGGAGGGTCAAAACCTCCCATGTCGCAATTCAGTAATGATGGCTCTCAGCAAAATTCTGCGGCAAATTGGGGGAAAGATAATAAAATTAAATTTACTATAGAAATAAAAGACAGAAGGCATAGTGGTTTTATTCCCTAAAACCATCCACTTCTCAGCTTACTGAAAGTTATTGTTGTGTTGCCAGTTTACCATGAAGCAGATGGCTGCCATTTTGTGGGGCTTTGGCTCTGTAAGTTGATGGTTTGTTTTCTACAGGCCCCAGATTCAGCATTAACCAGTGCAGAACCTTGGAAAACAATAAATGGCTTAAAGTAAAAAATGTTTATAATTTTAATCTGCATAGCTGGAAATGGGTCAGCACAGTGGCTCTGGGAAGATTTCATAGATTTATAGAATAATCTGGATTGGAAGGGACCTTTAAAGGTCATCTAGTCCAACCCCTCTGCCACGAGCAGGGACATCTCCAACCA
Source organism: Pedionomus torquatus (assembly GCA_013398155.1). NCBI lineage: Eukaryota > Metazoa > Chordata > Aves > Charadriiformes > Pedionomidae > Pedionomus > Pedionomus torquatus. Next base: position 42,149 of record VZRU01016489.1, on the reverse strand, counting down.
GATCGAGCTGCTCAGAGCACCATCCAACCTGATCCAGACTGTGTCCAGGGATGGGGCACCTACCAATCCTCTGGGCAACCTGTGCCAGGGTTTCACCACCCTCAGTGTAAAATATTTCTTCCTTGTGTCTAGTCTAAATCTACTCTCTTTTAGTTTAAAACCATTACCCCTTGTCCTATTGCTTACAGGCCCCGCTAAAGAGTCTGTTCCAGTCTTTCTTATAAGCTCCCTTTAGGTACTGAAACACAGCAATAAGGTCTCCCCAGAGCCTTCTCTTCTCCAGGCTGAACATCCCCAACTCTCTCAGCCTGTCCTCACAGCAGAAGTGCAGCAGCTTCTGATCATTTTTGTGGCCTCCTCTTGACCTGCTCCAACAGGTCCATGTCTTTCTTGTGCTGAGGGCTCCAGATCTGGACACAGCACTCTAGGTGAAGTCTCACCAGGGTGGAGATTGAGGACCTGCTGGCGACGCTTCTTTTAATGCAGCCCACAATACAGTTGGTTTTCTGGGCTCTAAGCGCACATTGCTGGCTCATGGCCCACTTTACATCCACCAGTAGCCCCAATTTAACTTGGGTCCGTGGAAGTTGAGTTTAGAGGAGTCAAAAAGGAGCAGAACTAGAAAATTTGCAGCAATAGGAATAGCAGCAACAAGTAAAAAGCCCAGTGGCTGTAAAGCAGCTGAGATGTTCTGCCTGAAAAAAAAAACAGAGAGAATTAAAAGTAACGGTTGGATAAAGGAAGGTGCCTCCTCTCTGACCAGTTAAAAAAGATGAGCAAAGCCAAGGAGCGCAGAAGGAGCAGGGGACTGCAGTGTCATGAAGAGATCTGCCTCTATTGGCTCCCAAAGGAGAAACCAGGACCGAGGAGAAAATACCCTGAGTGCAGTCCCTGAAAGAGGAGCGCAAGGGGCCACTCGTGCACAGATCCAGCTGCATTCTGGGGCCATCGGAGCGAATCCTGGCATCTACCCGGCTGAGGTGCCCAGTCAATAGAGGACACCATGCTGGAACATCTGCCACGCTTGTTTGGTCTTACATTAAAAATAGGGCACAGACAGGAATGTCAGAAGAAAAACTGCTTTTACTACTGTCTGCACCGAGTGAGTGTATAAACAGCTACTGGAACCCAGCAGAGGAAGGCTGTCAGCCTGGCAGAAGCTCGGTCAGATTTTCAGCTGATGTAAATCAGGAGGACTCTGTTATTAGCACTGAACTGGCTTACAACAGCTGAGGCTCTAGCCGAGCCACTGAAGTGGTAAATAGTGCTGACAGCAAGTTGTGGCTTAAACAACCTTAAATGAACTCCATTAAGTGCTCGTTTCTGAAGAGAATGTTGTTGAAACCTGGAAATGAGGCTTTCAAAGGTTTAACATATTTGTCTGTTGTAGAGGGTTTATTTTGAAACCAGATGCACTGAGCAGCTCAGTGTTGCTCCACATGGCAGGAGAGGCGGCATGCGAAGGACAGATCCTGCTCCCTCCTGCCTGCCGAAATTGGAAGTAACCTCTGCAAAGTCAATGTCATCACATTAGTGTCAGCGGGATCAGAGGTAGGGCAGGCGTGCGTAATTCCTCCCAGCGAGATGGAGACGATGACAAGCTAAAACCTATCTGAATAATTGAAAAATGTTGGTGATGTTGCATTCTTGGAAATAAAACTGGCACACGTTCTGCAGAAATCTCAAAGCGGCTGAAACAATTGATCATGACGGGGTTGGGTGAAGAAACGAAGCAGGCTTTTGTGGGTTTGAGCAACACACAGGCAGTTTTAGTAAAAGACAGGGTGGGGAGGGGTAGAACCAAGCAGCAAAAATCAGGGCAGTGGTACTCGGGCTGAAGTTTGCCACACGAATGAGGCAGGGGAGAGCTCGGGAGCTGGGGCTGGCCAGGCCGGCAGTGGGGCTGGGGCTTCAAGCAAGAGAGCATCCAAGGGGACTAACCTGCAACCCAAGTCATGGTCAGTAACAAATGCAAGCACCCGTCTCAGGTTAGAAAGAGGGACCTCTTGAGCCTTGATTTTTCAGGTATTTGGTTAAGAAGTGCCGAGGTCACATTTTTAAAGGACTGTACCTCAACACAGTGCCTGACTGCCTGAGCCACGCTGAGAGGTGGTGGTGGGGTTCCCAGCCCTGGTAATGGTGTTCCCAGCGTTTCTCATGGAGCTAAACTGGCTGAAGGAGCTAGATGAAAGCAGGGTGGTGGGAACAGGGTGAACATCTCCACTGTCAAGCGAGGTTCAGCCTCCTCCTCATAACCACAGCTCCAGGAACCAGGAGGCTCTTTGTGGAGGCATGTGGAGTCATGCCACCATGAGCTGAGCAGCAGCGGCATTGCAATGCCACCCAGGCTTGTCCAGGGGAGGAGATATGCCTTTATTACACATCACTAATTGTACTCTCAAAGAGATGTTCACAGGAAGAAGCTTTCCTTGCAGGGCTCATCTAGCAACAAGTTACAGGTGACAATACAGGCCGTGAGAAGCTGGAAGGAGAGAAGGAGCAACGATAAAAATGAAGGGACTCAGAGAAGGCCATGGATGGTGGAGATTTCTAACCACCCTCTATTCTCAGAGTGATGGAGAAGGTGCAAAGCAGGGAGGAGACAACTTTGATCCAAAGTTGAGTGTGCACACCAGTCAGTTTTCAGGTGGATCCGCCTGGGAAACGGAAATAATTTTTAGAATTGACTGGGTAGGTTTAAAGCCTCAGGGATCCATAGTGGTAGAATTACTACTTGTCTTGACCTTTATTTCCTTAAAAATAAACAGTGGCAGAAAGAAATACGAGAAAATGTTTTAGCAAGTCAGATAACCGAAAATGTATTGGCTCCTAATGCCCTCCTTGACTGTAGTGCTGGTTCATTCAGTGCCACAGCCTTTAAGAAAGGCATTGAAAAAGAAGCTGGCTGCCTGGAATCACAATAGTGTGGATGGACATTTTCCACTATCGTATTAAGGCTCCTCAGTAGCCCACATTCAATTCCTTGGCCAGATCCAGCAAAGGACTGAGGCATCTCTGAGAAGAATTTCAATAGAATTCCAGAGAATTACAATGGAATTACACAACAGCACACAAAATAAAATTTGTTGGTGATTATGGCTTGTATTTCTGTGGGTTCCAAAAAAACAATCTCAGTGTAAATATTCCAAAAGCCATTGGAGTCCATTCTCAAACAGGGGGAAAAAAAAAAAAAAAAAGAAAGAAAAGAAAAGGAGGCAGATATAAAGCTCCTCTTGGTGTATTGTTGTTTATTCGACAACTTTTCAAACCCCAGTGCCATCCAGCCATTCTAGCAACGCGTCACTCCTACCTCAGAGACATTACACACTGAAGATTTAGGCTGGAGGAAACACAAACCCTGGTCTAGAGGGAAGAACAGGTGACAGACGAGGTTTCCTTTAGACTGCAATATCTGGGGCACAGGGTCTGGCTTTTTGCTCTGTTTATGCCATCCACAGCACAACTGGAGCCCTGGGGCTCTGAGGCTTGACTGAAGTAGGATCTATAAGCACCAGTAACACAATAAGGACTAAGATATTTTAAGGTTTGTTGTCTGGAGGAAATCATTATGCATCCATCATGCGGCAGTGTGAACACAGGCTCTTTATGCCTCAAATGGGGAGGGTTTTTCAGTGAGTTCTCAAAGCTGTTTGTTTTTCAAGTGAAACATGCACAGTTAAAATGACGGGTCAATTATCTGTGTATATTGATACTGGTTTTCAGACTACAGGCATGTTCGTTGCTGGGGAGTCATAAACATGGCTCATTTTCTGCTCCTACTTTATGCTGTATAAGAACAGAGACATTTCCTTGATTATGAAATCCTGGTGGTTTCTTTCTTCCCAGATTTCTTGTTGACATGAATAGTCTTTGTCTTTTGTTTTCCCACGTTGCTGGAGGATGGTAGCAAAAGCATTAATGGATTTGGACCAGCAACATCACTTCAAGATGGAAAAAAGCCCCTCTCCTCTTTTACTACTGAAGCTTAATTCTAATTCACTAATCAATCCATGGCACCAGCATTGCTGCCAACAGACGCAGACTTTCCAGAGGCAACCAAGATAGGAAAGGGTAAAAAGTCTGTCTCAGTATGGTTTAACCTGATCAACCGAGACCAAAAAAGAAATCAGCTCACACAGATTACTGTATCAGATCACACCAAGGATCTTTGCTTTACTGTCATGTAGCAAAGACCAGCATGGGGGCATGCATCGCACAGAGACATATCTTTATCTCACCGTAGGCAAGTGCTACAGATAAACAATTTTTGGTGACACTCAGTGAATAATAAATCAGAAAAAAAAAGGTCATGGCAATCAAATAAAAGGTTGTAAGCATTAAGTGAACCTTCAAGTGCAGAGGTCAAGCATACTATTAAAACCACAAAGCAAAATAATAATATCAGTTAGAAGCTGCATGGGTACTCAATACTGAAATGCTATGCTTTTTAATCAGAGGATCTTTTAAACAGCTTTGGAAAACAAAAGAAAAAGAAACAGAAAAAAGAAGAAAAAAAAAGTGTTTAATTGCAAGAGCAATATTTGGTACCTGGGACATTGAACTCCATTTCTGATACCAGGCTTCCCAAAATAAAGTAGGTCGGATCTAGGATGGTGTTAAGCAGTAGAGTTTATAGCACTTAGATTACCAGTGAGATAAGAGGCCCTATTTGTTTAAGGTAATTCATGTGGCTTACTCTATTTTCCATGTTCAAAGTATAATAAGCAGAATGAAGTCTCCTATCCAGAGAACTCCCTCCAGACTTGCAGTACAGCACCTGTGAATGAACGCTTCCTGACCACGGCCTCTGGACAAAACCAACAGTTACCCTCGGGTAAATATGCTGGAGAAGCAGCTACTTCCCAAAACCTGACTAGTTTCCAAAAAAATAAAAGCATCTGAGCACACTGTTATTTTACATTATTTTTTCCTCAGCTAAAGTGCATTCTGTAATATGGATTTTTTTTTAAACCTGCAAGCTTTATACAACTCTGAATATGGATTTTTTTTTTAAACCTGCAAGCTTTATACAACTCTGAATTGCTTTCTGCGGTTCCAGCGCATCCTCCACTGTGCACAGGGTGCTGTAGTGAGACGTGAGGCTGGAGCTCTCATTACTGTGTGCCATGGGAGGAGCTGGGTCTCTGCTGATGAATGAGCGCCGTGGAGCAGACGGGATGGAAACAGAGATGTTCTCGCCATTCAGTCAGCTCCTTGTGAGTGGTGTTTTGGCACCAGTATCCCCAGAAGTGCCCACTTCTTAAGAGCTGTCTTTTCATTTATGTGACCCCGTGTGACAGCTCCCTTGCATGAGGTTTCCCCTAACTTGATTTATGAAATCTGAATTCCAGCTGTAAGCTACTTGGGGCACAGACCACTAGTGCTACCTCCTCAGAGCTAGAGGAGGGAGAGCCCTCATTTGCAGCTGAAGGGAAGCAAAGCAGGGGCTGTGCTTTAGGAAAATCTTTAGCTAAACCGTTATCTCCCATAGACGATTGCCTACGCTTAGCCTATTCAAGGAAGTCTTTGGGAAAATACCTAAGAGGATTTTTGCTTTCAGATTAAGTGATTTCTAGATGATTTTACCCATAGCAAATCAGCAGGGGGTGAGTTTAGCTGCATTTTGCCTGTACCAGAGGAAGAGAGGCTCACTCTTCTGAAAATCATCCACCAAATTAATGAAGACATGAATGTACATTAGGCTGAACCTATTTAGCTTATTAAAGTCTCCTCTCTCAGATCATTTCCTTCTGTGTGTCTCTACATCACAGGCTCTTCTGTTTGTAATTTCCAAAGCTAAAAAAAAAAAAAGAAAAAAAGAAAAAAAGAAGAGATTGTATCTTCTTTAGGGGTTACTCTCAGCTTTCAGCAGTCAGAAACTATATGTACAGTAGTCAGCCCAAAGTCCCATAGGAAGATTAAAGACCATGCTGTATGCAGCTAATACAATACTGACGACTGTCGCTGTACTCATCCAGCAATCTGAGGTGAGTGTCACTATTAGCAAGGAAGGAAGAACCTAAATGTGATGTCAATTTACGTTTTGCTGTGTTGGATGTATTACTGGAACCTTTGTTCTATAAAACTTTGGCTAGGATCATTCTTACTCTCCTGAGGAAAATAAAATGTTTTGTCAATGCCAGTTTCTTTGACTCCCATTGTTTTCATGGGCTTTGGGAACAGACCCTTATTTTTGCTTTATTTTTAATTCTCTTTTACATCCTCCTATCTAATGAATAGGCTGATGCAAGAAATCAGAAAAGAAGGGAAACTGAACTGATGGAAAATAAGTAAGCTACAAAAAATAATACAGAGGCCATTTCAGGAGAAAGCAGAAAAAATTTCTGAGAGGAAGACTTTTCTCCCAGTGGTTTGAATCCTTGTTTGAGTGATGCAGGTAAGCAAAGCTGAAAGGTCAATGGGTAGCAGAGGAAATGAACGTTTCCTCTGAAAGATATTCACAGTCTTTCTGCTGATATGGGGCTGAGTTTCTCAAATACTTCCTCCGTGGCTTTTGTGTTGCTGAAATAGAAAAAGAGAAAAAGTGACACATTCTGGTCTGGAGTCAGAAAAACAGGCAAGAATCTTCTGGCCCTCACTGAGGGCTCAGCCATGTGGCCTCCCACACCTCTCTCCTTCCTGCAGGAGGGCACAGTGGATATGTCCAAGGAGAAACCTGCCTTCCAGCCCTAAGAAGATCTACAAGGAAAAGAGACCCTTCCCCAGGCAGAATAAGAACAACTTCCTGCACTGCAAAGCCCCAAACTCTGTTCAACCTTGCAATCATGAGATAGATCTTATGAATTTTCTTTATCAAGAAATTAGGTTCCTTCCAGACATTTCTATATGAAAAAAATAGAACGTTCTTTTGCATTACTTCAGCACCTGGTGTACATTGGTTAAACAGAATTAAAAATGAGGGATCATAAATTCTCCAGTCCTGTAAATTGGCTGGAGAGTAGCCTTTGGCAGTGGGGATTTGACTCCTGACAGTGTTGGAGAGGGAGATTCTCCATCCCTGACCAGTCACACACCTCACCCCAGAGAGCCACGGGGCATCCCTGACGCTGCTGCCACCACAACCGCTGCAGTAACCCCTGTGGGACCCCATGGGGTTTAACTGCAGAGCCTGGACCCACAGCTGGGGGGGAAGGACCTTGGCTACTCTGGACCTCTTCCACAGCATTTCATGTTTAGAGACTTTGCTTTGATAACTTTTTACTTGTTTTTCCTTTCTCTGCCCTCCCCCCCTGCTTTTTTTTTTCCTTTCCCCAGCTACGCTTCTATCAAATCCCAGTTTCCACACAAAGTTCTGCACCAAAATGAGTGAAAGCACTAAGATAACCTATTTGTAATAAAATACTTTCCCTTCGCTTTAGTAAACTTAGCGCTTCCCTGTAAAAACAAACTCTTTAGTTATTCAGGTGTGACTAGTCACCATATTAAATCACCATACTACCTCCTCAGCGTAATAATACATTTATTTAAAATTTCATTTTAGAATCACTCTTTTGCTGACATTTAATTTTGCACAGGAGTAAAAGAGCCCAGGTGTAAAAATATTACGTTTTTAGTAATTATGTACTGTCCATTACTACTAAAACCTAGAAAAACTATCAATATTTCTCAAAATTGACTGGAATTACTAAGTTTAAACATTTAAGAGGGATAATTTAAGAGCTATGTTGCAGCATAAAGGCCCATGTGCCTCTGCTACTCTTGGCCATTTGCTGATACCCTTTTTAAAGTGGAATTGTAAGCTTTTGCACAGGTAACCAGCATTTTTTAACATTTTAACATTAATATTGGTAAGATCCAGGTCTGTCGGTACAGGAGGGCACGAGGAAGAGGAAGGAGCAGGTTGCTGAAGGACAAGTTGCATGTTTAGTGAATGCCCTTTGGACAGGTTCACATCTAAGGCTTTCAGATGATGTTTTGGCCTCCCAAATGAAGTTCAGGCTCCTGCAACAGGAGCAGTTACGACTGCAGTGGCTTTCAGGTCTTCTGTCTTAATTTGATATATTAGAGGCTCTTTATAATAGAAGATGAAGGACTCTGAGTATAACCCAAGTCTATGACACAATGGACTGGAATTAATCTCTATGACCTAACTAGAAGGTAACTAGTGGGTAACCAACTAGGTGCCTTCTTTCATCCATGCAGAAACACGGTCTCCAGTGAATGAGACTATGAGGAATTCCAGCGAATGACTTCTGCCACCCTGACACAGGTACCTAGAATGGGTGAGTGAGCACCAATGGTTAGCTCTCTCTTGCTCCAATAGACCAGAACAGCAACCTAAAGGATTTGCTTAAATTAGACATCCAGCTCATACATGGTAAATGTTTTGTTAGAACAATTCACCTGGTTGAGATGTTTGGACCAGCCTCTGCCAGGGCATGTGCATTTGGAAGTAGAGTTTGCTGGAGAAAAAAAATCAGTTAAGCCCTTTTATTTGGAGAAATGTCTATGTATATGTTTGTCTAAATTAAAGCTTTTTTTTTTGCCAGGGTAGGGGGACCACATTGGTTCTAATGGTGAGTAGGGAAGATTTTTCTGGAATTTGTTATCAAAATGAAAAATAGATTGCAACCATAAGAAAACCATATGATGATCTACTCGAGATAGGTGAGAACTGGCCTTAACAGTAGGTCTTCCTGTCCCTGGAAGTCCAGGCTGAATGGGGCTTTGAGCAACCTGGTCTAGTGGGAAGTGTCCCTGCCCATGGCAGGGCGGTTGGAACTGGATGATCTTTAAGGTCCCTTCCAACTCTAACCATTCTATGATTCCGTAACTCTATGATTCTTAAAAGGCAGGTGTCAAGGTCACCAGGCTAATACGTGCTGTGCTGAGGGTATTTCTCTTTCTCTGGTTGTTCATGTAAAACATCAGAGAGTCATGGCTTCATTCTAGCACAGACCAGACCACACCATTTTTACAATAGAAGTTTTCATGGGGTTGAAAATATTAGTTCCCCTTTCATCACTCTGAAAGAGTATTCCAGAGGGCAGACAAAAATCTGCACTAAATACCAATTGACTTTGTGTTCTGTATTCCTTGCAATGGACAATATTATCTTTTCAAGGCTCAGAAGAGGCCGTTCATTCAGTTTTGATGCTGTGAGGTTTAGATTGTACTCTGTTATTTATTGCTTAGGCCATTGCAGTCTTCTCAGAGCCCAAGCAGGGACCCAGCCTGCAGTGTGCTGCAGCATTGAAAAACAACTAAGGGGCTTAGTTCAACGTTGAAGTTCAGTAGCTTCAGTCTTCAGACAGGGATGTTTGAGGTGAGGCAGAAGATCTGCCATGCTTTTTCCTGACTTCACAGTGCTCAGTAATTGGGGGGTGGGGTGGGTGTTCTCCAGAGCTATTGCAACTTTCTGGCTGCATGTTCTCGCAACTTCTTTCCTTCATGATTTTCTCCTCTCTGCTGGCCCTTCAACACATCTGGATCTCTTAGATTCCTCTTGATGTGAATATCACCCTTATTTTTCTCCCCAATTTCTCTCAGAAAGTTTCTGTGTGTTATTATCTGCAACTCCCATCTCTTTCTGGTTGCTATTCTTTTCCCTGAGCTGCAAGTGGTTTGCATGGTGGTTTCTCCTGTCATGTTTTTATCAGGCATCCTCCAGTAACATTCCTGCATTTGCCTTTTTTTTCCCCAAGGTTTTGTTTACCTTCTCTATCTGCTCTGGGTCAGCATGCTTTGGGGCTGTTGGATTTCCCATAATTACAAGGGTTGGGTATTCTTTTTTTTTAAGGGTTGGGTTTTTATCTTACTAAGATGTATGTTTCTCTTTTCTTCCTGCATTGGACTGTTCATTTTTAAAACTTTCTTTTAATCAAATGAAAGGAATTAAAAATGAGGAGGGAAAGCCCAAGAATTTAAATTCCAGTCATCTTTCTACCACAAAGAACCAAGAATTCTTTCTATTTAAGACAGTCACAGATTTTATCATTGTGACTGGTTTCCATTAACTTTGTAAGTAGAAAGACATTTAGTAAAGTTGAAAGCTGTCTCTTATGTGATGACAGACTTTGCCTGTTTTAATATTTTTACTGGTTAACTACCAAATCCCGTGTCTACCACTGTCTACAGCCAATTTTTAGTGTTCACTACTCCTCTGGCAAGAAATGTGACTTAGGAATATGTCTTCCATACTAAGCTTTTGAAAACATATAGCATTTTGTGTTAGAAAAACAATAGTTTCAACATATGAAAGAAATTGCCACAGCAAAGCCTCCCTGAGAGAAAGAAACAGCAAAAAAAAAAAAAAAAAAAAAAAAAGTGTGAAAAGGGTCAGGCAGAGAGTTTGCTTCAGCAAACACAAGACACCAGAGAATCTACTTCAATTAACACTAACACACGCACCTCAAGCGGATGAACTGGTTATATAGACTGAGAAACTGGTTAACCCAACAACGGTGCCACGTTGGAATGCGGAGATGCCAAGTGAGATTCTGTTTCTGGAAGTCAGGACCCAGCTGGATCCTTGTCATTGCCACCAGTGAGCAGAAGGAAACCCTTGGACCCAGTCTGCTCTCCGTTCCCACACCTGCTGTCATGGACACATGCAGCTGATACCACTCCTCACCTCGCTCAGGGAAAGGAGAGCAAGGGAAGTTAAAAAAGCTGACCAGCTCAGAAGAGACATCCAAATACTACTAGATGCTACCAATTTAGGTTACTAGCCAGAGAAGTCAGATTCAGACTGAGGACTGAAAGGAGAGACAAGCTCCTCCTGTGATCAATTTCCTACCTGCCTAGGTTCTTCTTCTTACTCTTTCTCATGAAACCTTGTCTATTACAAAAGTTCTTCTCTGATGGCCTTCTACACTGCTTCTTAATTCAGAATCTGGGGTTCTGAAGGGCTTCAATATTACAATAAATTGCAAAACCAGTCAAAGTGGGGCCCATAAATCAGGCTTAGCAAAAGAGTGAAAGAGTGAAAAAGGAACCTCACTCCTTTCCTCTTCAAAAGAAACAGATGCCATGTCCCACTGGACAAGGATGACCGCAGCCATCATTGGTGTTATCTGGAGACATATATTGTTGTACTGATGGTAGGGTATCTTCCTCCTTCCCCAACTGCACAACTACAGTCATCCCAGCAGGGCTCTCTCCACCATAGCCTCCCCTTGCCTTGAACATCAAACTCCACCCCAAGCCATGCTGAAGGCAGTCCAAAGGCCAGAGACCTGCTGGTAGGAACTGAGCACAGCCTTGGGCCATGCCATCTCAACCTGCAGCGCTGAGGCTACCTGGGACCCTCTGGGACCCACCGGCACGAGTAGCATCCCCAGCACAGCAGGCCAAGATCTCAGACATGGAATGTCCTCCAAGCCAGGCTGGAGAGGACTCAGTCAACCCAAACATTGTCTAACCCTGCCTGATCTGCAGAACTTCAGTTTTGGCTTTTAATCCAGCCCATTTCCTTCTATTCAGATACAACTGTTGCTAATTCCATTCTTACTCTATTATTGGAGAAAGCTTTCCCTATTACCAGAAACAGAGAACCCATAATCTATTCAAAGCTGTGAAAACTTAATCCTGGATAATTTTTTACTCTCCAAGAAAAAGTCGCTAGGACTGATCTATTCTTTCAATCAAGTACACCCATTTAGTTTATTTTTCACATTCCTTTCATTATGTTATGAGCTTCTTAAGGATAATGAAATAATTGCTTGTCTTTTTGATTGATCTTTGTTTTGAAAGGAAACTTTAATAGTGTTATTTCTAGAGCAGGCTTACAGTATAATACAATTAAAGGAAAACATGACATTAAAACACATTAAAGCACATGTTCCAATAATTAGATCTACAATCATCGTCAGCTACAGCACTGTGCAGGAAGGGGTTACTGTAAAAATTTATGAGAGAAGAATTCATATTATTTTGCTTAATAAAGCAAATACATTAATAACAGTGTATATCTGTAGCAGTTGGTGAACAAGCTCCTTCCCAAGCTGTTCTGGAAAGTCATTCACATGCTACAGAGAATCCCCAATTCTCGCATTTTGTTTTGTTAAAATGAAAACATGTTAAAAATATAGTAACTTGGGATCAGCTTGAAATTTGTCCCTTGTGTGTGAGTTTGTGGTTTTTCATTTGTGGGAAATTTACCTTCATCCTGGATCTTCCTTTGCAAAGGACCCACCTCTTGGTGGTTCAATCAAAGCAGCAGGTGGTCCAGCAAGCAGAGAAGCTCTTTGCCCCCAGGCTTTACAGCACCTCTTCAATTCCTTGCCAGCAGGAACAGCACCAGGTTGCAGAGCAGGGCACTTTTTGGTATTACCTTAGCACCCAAGAAAACTGAAAGCAGCTGGGCTGCACAGACCCTGCCTCCCAGGACAGTTCTGAGTGGGTTCCTGGCTGCCTTTATTTCCAGACTATTTGCTTCCAAGTTATCAGACCAAATGAAATGTAGTCACAGGGAATAAGTAGCCACTTGCGATGTTTTACACATCACCAGTCTGTAGTCAAGTGGCATCTCCCAAATTCTTCTTTAGCAGTGGGATAGGTCCTTTCTTGGCATAGCTTTGGTGGACTTTCACAGATTTCTGACCAGGTTTGCTGTAAGTCTGGTCTCCAGGGAAGAAAAATAGGTATCTATTTCCTGCTTCTTTTTAACTGCTAAAACGTGTTCAGCCAGCATACACTTAGTGGGTGTGTTAACTGAATTAATGTGTTATGAAAGTATTGTCTATAGGTATGGAACATATCACTGTACATGGGAGATCTTGGAAACAATGGTACTGAAGAACAACTCTGCTATATTTTTGTCCTTTTCCATGCTAGCACACCCCATGTTTTCCATCAGCTTTCCAGAAATGAAAGAGCAGATGCAATAAAAAATGAAGACCCGCAGTTGTATGTATTAAATATAATGCATGGCATTGTGGCTCTGTTTGGGACATTTATTGTGTAGATGAGCATACCAAAAGTGCTGATTACCTAAGACATGCCAGGTTGCTTGGAGTACAGAAAGATGTTCTTGTTGAAATAACACAATCTCTCTAAAACCACTCATCATTTAATAATATTCAAAGTCCATCTCTTGTTCTTTAAAATTAATTCTATTTACATCCTTGGTAAACTGGATACTTATGTATTTAAGGAATAATCACCTTTTGAAGCTTATATTCAGACAAGAAATGGAAAGAATCCTTACAGCAACACATCACTAGCATATCAGCAGAGAGCTGTACAGAGGAGCACTTTGACAAGTTCTTGGGTCTCAGAAGTAAGAATTCAAATTTGCACAATTCTCTGTGATAGCACATGATGCAGAAAGTTCAGAACCTGATACAACTGAATATCTCTGAAGTGCGGGTGTGCATGCACGCAAATTAGAAGGAAAAAATAAAAGAGGAAGAACAGAGCAGCGATCCCGAACCTGGATGCGCATGCTGTCAGCTTGAAGCACAGCTATGGTGGTGATTAGACCATAAACAAGGCAGTATAGGCAGGCTACACTGGACTGTATAGGCATGCTGTGGTAGACTGTAAAGGCGGGTACCTCCTGCTCCCACAAAGAATCAAAAAAAGAATTGGGCAGAAAAGCCTTTCATCCCCAGATGATGACCTCATGTCCCGTTAGGACACTGACATAAGGGCAAGGCTGTAACACTGGGATCAAGGATTTTCTAAGATGTATTTTTTTTTCTCATCCTCCGTAACCTGATTTCTCAGCAACAAGGCTGAGATCCCAGATAATCAAAGTATTCAGGACTTTTATGTTTTTTTCTTGTCCAGTTGCAGTTGCATTCAATTTAAATATTTGGGGTTTGGCAGGGAAGGGCGGAAGGGTGGAAATTTTTCACTCCTTTGAATCTTAGCCCCAATAATCTTTTCTTCATTTAAGATCAGTGAAGTCACTTAGGGAATGTTAGTTTGGTTTGATTTGTGCTGGACAAACACTGTCCTCTGCCTCAGAAGAAAGGAGAAGTGGGTCCAGGATGCCCTGGGGAGCTCTGTGTGGAAGTATCCACAGCTCAATCCTCTGATGAGGTCTCAGTGATACTGTAGTGTTTTTGTACAGCAGATGAGGATTCAGTAACAGCAAAAACTCTTCTTAGCATCCACCCACACCTGGCACTGACAGTGCAAAACCCCACCAGGAGTTATGCAGTGTCTGACAACATGATCTGGCAACTTAACAGGGAAAGTGAAGACTCTGAATAAACTGAGGAGATTTAGGTCATGCTCCATACTTGTCCAAACTAGAATCATGGGTGTACCATTTCTGTTCTTGAGAGGCTGGGCCACTGATCAAAACTGACCAGAGTTACTTCAGCAACATGGATAAGATCTTCTGGTCTTATCTGAGAAGTGTCCAGGCTGTAGATACTCTTATGGAGGATGTCAAGCCTGAGACAATCGAGTTCCCACTGGGAAAGGACATGGTCCTTTTTTTTAGAATGCCTGTGAGCCTGCATTAGTAAACACAGATGATGGCAATTATGCCTTTGGGAGAAACTTGGAACATTGGGACGGACCGTTTTTCTGATGGAGAAACAAGATAGCAGGAGAAACCTTTATCCTCTGGCTGAACAAGAACATCTTGAATCTGTTTATGTGTATACGAAAAAAAATTAATCAAACCTCTATGGTCTGGATTCCTCAAAGATGATAAACACTCAGCTGGCTACAGAATCCTGCACAAAAAGTATGGGTTAACCTGGTGAGCCATTTGACTCAAGAGAAACTTGAGGAGAAAGGCTGTGGGGCACATGAAATGTTATCACAAGGAAAGGTCAAGCCTTCTTCTGTGCACAGAGCAGGTACTGAGTCACTCCAGTTGTACCCACTCAGGTATCTTTCACTTTGTGTTACTGAGAAAGCCGGTAAAATATTACACCCTCTTTACTTTTACTTGGTGTCCCCTGCCAGGATGAGTAAGGATCCTGGCTCAGTGGTAGATAACCTCCGAGTTTCAATTTAAGGAGGATTAATAGGGAATCAAACATAGAAATCAAACAATGGTTTCTCTGAGAGAGGGGTGTGGGGAAGGCAAACCCAACCCTGCCTCTGCATGGCTCAAACAGAGGATGGTTGGACATAAAAGTGGTCTGCCTTAGCCTGTGAGGGCAAACCAAGCCTTCTGCTTGGCTCAGTGCCACATCCCAGCTTCCCTGCAACTCGGGAGCTGTGGAAGGGCACACAGCTCAAGTGAGACAAGGAGCTGGTCAAACCTCAGGTTGCTTGAACCATTTTCTCTCACCCCATCATTCCCTGTACAGCAAGATGCTGATGATAGTTACCTCCCAGGGTGCAGATTCAAACTCCCTTCCCCAGAGAGATGTGATCCTGCATCTCCCACACCTTGGCTGAGTGCCTTAAATATTTGGTAAAGTATGGGGCTATCCTCTGCAGTGTTGTAAACCTAGGCCAAAAATAGTTTCTAGCTGCAACTATATGACTAATTTGACCTGGGACTACTTTTGGGGGGCAAATATTTTGTTCACACAAGAAAAATAATTGCCCTCCCCTATTAAGAGGACTGAAGGGAAAGAGGCTCCACTGCTATGGGAAATGAACCACGGGATCTTGTAGACAAGATAAGAAGGCTATAGTAATATATTCCACCTTTTCCCAAGTTACAGTTTGAAAAATCTGAAGCTGTGCTCCCCGTCTCTTCTTATAAATAGCCATACACTCACATATGGGTTTCCAGGATATCTCAAAGTCACAAGCATATTCTCATAGTGTGTGGTAACAATTATATACATTTTATAGCTGTAACCCCTTGGGACTGCAGGCAGATGTCTCAAATACAAAACGTATTTCCAGAAAAAAAACAGACATTTAAATTATTTGCTTTCTTACTCCTGTGTATCACAACACTGAACCATCAGCTTGGAATATCTTATACCAGTTTCTCAGTGTGTTTACATTACATCAATGCAATAGTAACTTCATATCTTTAGTGAGATAAACACTTTGTTCTGTGCAACTTAAACAGGCAAAAGTACTGTTCCTAGGTTTCAGAAGGTATTTAAAGTTAGGCTCTCAGGATCATATTTAGGCTTAGAGATCAATAATCCAATTTTCACATGTGCTATGTTCAGCAGCCTCTCCTAGCTTACGTGGTTGCAGCCAGAATGCCAACCTTTTTGAAAATCAGGGTACTTACTCAGGGGCTTGAATGCAGACTTGAGATGAGGATTTGCAAAGGGAGTTAGGTGCCCAATTCCTGTTGAGAAAAGGTTTGGGAGTTTCATGAGCGTAACCTTTAGGTATCCATTAGGAAAATCTCAGCTTTGCTGTAAATGCCTCTGGATTCCTTAGATTTCATTCATTTGGCAGCCAGGCACCTAGTTCTGTCGTCTGATCCCAAAGAAATTTGCCGAGTTCAGTATAACTTATGTAGACTTTCTTTGGAAAATAAATAAATCATTCAAATGGAAATACTCAAATATCTGGGCACAAGTCCAGATACAGTATGCCTAGCTTAGTGGCAAAAAAGTTACGGCACACATCCTGTATTGTCGAGGACACTGAATGTTTTGGCTGCCCTAATAGAAAAACAATAATTCAATCATGTATTATAAAGGAATTTCCTGGAGAAGTTTGGCCCCACTCAATCATCCTATTAGATTTTTCCTTAATGTGGAATAACGGCACATTAAATTCATTACATACATTAGACCAGCTACATTTATTTCCAGATGGGTTTCCATAAAGTGGTTGAAATGCCTAAAGGAAAGACATTTTGGAGATGCCTTTATGTATAACTCCTATAGCATAACAGCGACACTGCAGTCCTACCATCACTGTATGCCCAGGAATTCTTCCTCGCAGTGGAAGGACACATTTAACACAACTAGCTGTAAGTATTTTATAAATCAATAATAATAGGCCCATGGGGCTAGGATCATTGTTTTATTTTGCTGGCAGGGGCCCACAGGACTTGGATATTACGCAAAGACGAGAGAGGATGTGTGAGGAGATAGTTATGCAAATATACGCTATTTCCCCCCTCCCTCTCTTCTCCCTGGAGTAATTGTCTTAACATTATATGTGATGGTTTGTCCTCAGCAGTTCCGAATTACCTGCACCTGTTGGCTCTGGCACATTAAATATATACCCAATTAAGCATTTCTCTACCCACAGAGTATAAGGAAAAAGCAGGTCAAAGTGTTCTGCCGCAGCCCTACAACTCTCACCAAAGGTTTTTGGATAGTTTTCAGGTGGAGGTGAGCTAGATCAATACCAAAGCTTTGGAAAACAGTGCTGCAGAGTGATCTTAATGCAATTTTAGAGATTTAACTTTCCCAGAATATAACCCTACACACTCGGTCCTTACCAGGACCTGGGATGGTGCTGCTTGAAAGCATCCCAGTACTCCCATCAGAGCCTGTAAGGGATAGTGTTTATGACCAGGAGACACAAGCTCCCTAAAAGTAAAAAAAGTAAAAGAAAAGTAAGGGAGGTTTGTCACCTCCAGAGATGACACTGACTTCTCATGCATCACTAGCCAGAATCCCTTTCCTTAAAGCTTCTCAAAGACCAGAATGTCCCCAGTTGTCCTATACTGCCTGACTTTCTCCTAGCCACAAAGCCACAACTGTCAACAAGCTCTCAGTGTTCACAGGGTACCTTTTAATTTCTCTGGGTCTTTTAGACATTCTCACCTCTCAGTCACCTTCATCTCATGAATGTGCTGTGCATCCTGCCACCTCTTTCTGGCTCAGAGACCTGGATGCTGATGGTTAGCCAAAGCACCACAATCACCTCCTGTTGGGGTTCCAGGCCAGAAGAACAGCACTTTGTGGGGCAGCTGGGAGGCTGCACCTGCAGGTGTTCCTCTAACCAAGCAGCAAGTTACCAACATACACCTGCCCTTCCTACCTCATCCCATATGGATGGGATGGTGGACCCAAACCCATGCTGTGACCACCCCCCGTGTCACCTGTGCTCTTTCAGAGATACCCATGTCCAGCAAGTGCTGCCACATGCGAGCCTTGTGTGGCAGCTTCTCAGTAACAGCATCAGTGATCAACACCATTCCTTAGTCATGATCTGCATCTCAACCATCTGGCACCCCCACACCCAGGAATTTTTAAGTAGAAATACTTTATATGAATTTTCAGTTCCTTCCCATCTCATTCAAAGCAGAACTAGACGAAGGTAATCATCTTGATGGCAATGTCCCTCCTCTCTGAGGCTACTCTGAAGACCTCACAGAAGGTTTTTGAGCAGTATTAACAGAACCATGTACACGCTGTACACTGCTCGCTCGGCCACACCATCAGCACTGCACAAGTTAGCAGCAACAGGACCAGGTTTAAGGAGAATCTCCCATGAAAATTCCTAGTTATCGATTTGTTTGCTCTACCAAGTGGTACTGTTTTATCTACTCCTCCATGGGGAAAGCAGAACTGCCTCCTCAGAGGGAAGCTGAGCTTCCCGTGGGAGGTTGGTGTTTGCTGCTCTGGCACAGCACCTGCTCTGCTGATACCATCGCACACACTGCAGATGTGCAGGGATGGGCTGCTTTACTGCTTCAGTAAAAAATCACCCCTGAACTGAAATTCTATAAAATTGCATGTAGACAAGGCTTCAAAAAGACTCATTCTTTTAGTGACACAGAATACTTAGCTCAAGTCCTTAGTTTTTTGGTCTACGCTTTTGCGTATACACAGTGCCCAGAGCAGGGGACAGCTGTGGTCACAGAGCGGCCACACTTGGCTGCCCTGGACTGGGTGCGATTTGGGTGCCACTTCATCTATTCTTCCCTGGCAGGATTACTGAGTGCATGGAAGTTCCACAGCAAAATTCTTGACTGATGCAGGAAGGGACAGGCGTTAATTACACCTAGCAAGTGACTGCAAACTGTCATTTCAGCCAGACTTGGTGCTGGGAAAGGCTTACTATTCTTGGATCTGTCACAAAAACATTTCAAGTTGTCACAATTTTGTGCTCTGAAAAGAGGCAAAAGGCTCCAGTATTTCAGCGGTGCCAGTGCAAACAGTTTCTTAATCACCTTCACTCAAGTGTCTCCTAATGGTACCCTGCTTTGCACTCCAGTACACATATACTGTCACATATTTAAAAAACATCTACATCTTATGCATATGTAAATATACCTACTTTGCATTCATGCATGTAATATAGGTATTGCTTTCCTAAATCTACAAGATCTGTGGCTTTGCTGGTGCACACGCATGTCCTCTGCATACTTAGAAATTATATCAACAAAGATATACGTGCCAAGATTTTTTTTTCAGGAAGGAATCTGAATTGGGTAACAGCTGGAAGACAAGCCAGAAACTGCGATATATGCCCATAAAGAACTGCTACATGCACTGGAGCTGCATGTTGTGTTGCTTCCAGCACCGGTGGTGGGAGCAGGTGGGATGCTTTGTGGTGGCACCCCAGCACTCCTCCTGCACACCCAGAGTCTTTGAGGGAGACCCCTGGGTGTCCTTCTGCATGCTGCCGGTACAATTTGCCTATAATATAATTTGACATGTGTTTGGAGTGCTTCTGTAGGCTTAGAAAATGTTAAAAACATGCACATTTGTGAAAACTCTGGATTGCCTGCTGTGCTGGAAACATGTTAGGTGCCTATAATGCATTTCCTCTGTTCACTTCTGCCAGGTTTTCCATAGTCCCAAAGGGGCAAGGTCCTCATCTATTAGTTCCAAATTGCTAGAATCGTAAGATCTAGAATATCACAGTTATTGAAATCTCAGAATCTATAAACAGAGGGTCTATTTCTAATATTTTGCTATGTGGCCTCCTGCTGTGCTGAACCCAGTGTCCCTGCTCTTCAAGCCGCAGGTCCTTTGTTCTGCACTGATGGAAACAGTTACATACAATTTCAGATGTCCCACTGGGACAGTTCATCGTGGTCGTTACATTAATCATTCTTTTCCCCAAACTTGCAACATCCCTAATTCTAGATCTATGTTTGTAGTCACACTCCATCTGTGAATTTCTAAGTCCATCATTTTCTTCACCTTTCTTAACAGTCAAACCCTTCCTTCCTCATAATTTATGATATCCAGAGCAAAAATGCGATTAAAGATGGAGTTCAACTGGACAGGCCCTTATGAAATCTTTCTGCATACCAGTTAATATTGTTTATTAAAAAATTGAGTAAACCTGATTAAAAAACCTGAAATGTTATTAAGTCCACTGTTAAAACCAGGTAATAATTTGTTGCTCTTGCTATAGGGGAGTGTGGCACATTTTTCTACCTTGTACATTTTCCAGCCTTATTTTTCTCCATCACTAACATCCTCTGCTGGAGAGCACAGCCTCTCCCTGAATAAAGCTCAACAGATATACTGAGATTATAGACTGTGTTCTGATTTCCCATATGTTAGAGAAATACAGTATGATGCCAATTACTTTGGGGAGAATGACTCTGGATTTATACCACTGTATCTGAGATCATAATTTGACTCCTTGTGAGTAATTGAGGTCATGTGTCTTCCTTTTTAACTTCACCACTGTAATATGCCTACGCCTCATGCTGCAGGGTGAGTAGCTTGAACCATCCCAGATGACTGAGTCATGAACATTTTTTCTAGATGAATACATGAGAGTTTATACGAGAGCAAGTAATTGCTCTTCATATGTGCCTGGGATATTATTTCATTAAGAAAACTACTCCCTGTTCATGCAGAAGCCCTAAAGATCAAGCATCTGCTAGTGCCAAATTAAGTTTTCCTTGGGGTTAGAGCACAAAGTCAAAACTCTCGGGTCCTTTTTCATTAACTTCCTCAGTTTGTCACTTTGGACCAACTCCCTGGGATCTCTGTGCATCAGTTACCCATCTATAAAGTGGAACGAAATCTTACTTTACAAGGGAAAAGAGATGTTAAGCGCGTGAGTCCAAATTCTGTCCTCTTACTCATAGAGAAACAGTCCTTTGCTCTGTGCTCCTTAATGGTTTGGCTCCATGACATCACCAAGGAAAGCAGGACTCAGTGTACATTCGTATGTTTACCCCTGGCTCTCCAGCTTGGGGAAAATTCTCTGGTGAAAGCTGCCCTATAAATACAAAGTGTTCTTGTGACTCGGGTTCACTCTTCGTTTGGGTACGGATTCAACATCTCACTTCCTCGCCTTATGAGACAGGTTGTTATTACAAGGCTCTTTCCTACCTCCTAGCACCTACTTAAACAGAAATCATTTCTTCTGCTCTCACATTCAGGGCACAGCAATCTATTTAAATTTTCCTTTTGACACGAAGGAAATCATTAAAATCAACCTCAATCCCTCATCCCCGAGGGACTGCTGTCTTGTTACACTGAACCTCTACAAGTAGAGCCTATAGCATGGCTGTAACCTTGTTTTTCTTAGGAAGGACTTCAGCTTGTGAGACCAAAGAGACTCCTCTGAAGCCACGAGCAGCATGGGAGAGAAAAGGCGTGGGGGAAAAGAGGAGCTCCCCTCCCCAAGGAGGGGGGTTTTAATATGCCTGAAGAAGGGAATTAAGACGTCTGATCGAGGCTTTAGCACCACGTTATGTAAGTGACACCCTTTTAACATAAAATCACCAAATTGAGAGAAAGCAGGGCATTATCGGCTATGCTTATATAATCAAATTTGAGAATATCTTATATCCATGTCATGCATGTGTAACTGGCTACATAACCTATAAGGCACTAGAGGTCTGTGTTCCTAAGTCTTCTCCTTATGGTACTAACTTTCCCCCCCCTATATGTAATATTTAAGATACAGTCATCCAGGTTAGTGATAAAAACCTGTTACTTTCAGACTTCCACAGCTGTGGAGGTGGCAGGTTGCAGTAGTAGCAGGATGGGGCCAAACAGAATGGCCTTGACTCCCAGCAGACACACATCCAGTGGCCCCAGCACACACACACACACACACGCTGGACGCTTCTTACCTTGCCTTGCACAAGCCTGAGGGTCCAGAGCCACCAAAGCCAGATGTGTTCCAGACATCTATTAGTGCACACGCTAAAGAGCATATTTATGATACCACAAATATTTAAGTGTGGTCTCGGCAAGTGGGAGGAGAAACTGCTCTCTCCGAAAGCTTTTTGGCTGTGGGATTTCCCTGTCTTGCCAACCTCTATGCGTCCCCCTGAAGCCGTGGGTTTGGTGGGAAGGTCTCAAGATAATCATCTGGCATCTTTCACAGCGGTCAGAAAAAGAGCTGGTGAGAACTCCTTACATATTATCATATGTGTCTGAGTTTCCATGGGACAAAGCAAGGCTTCCAGGAAAGGAGGGAGAAAGTTGGTGCAGAGGCAATGTTCAGGGAGCCACCTGCCAGGCGATGGAGTGGGGAAGGAAGGATCCTGCCAATGGGTCTCAGAAAGCTCTGGCCAGCTCCTTCTCTCTTTGCTTTCTTGTTAGGAAAATTCAACTTTACTAGCTTAATATATAGTGTGATTGTGAAATGGAGCTGACGAAAAAACAATTTAAATTTGATATTCAATCCCTTGGTCTGGACTGATAAATGACTTTCCTGAAATACGCTGCTTTATAGAAAGGCCACCTTTTCCCCTAGCTTGAGTAAGAGCCAAACCAAGCCTCTGTGAAATCAAAATGCCCCAAAGTTTACATCTTCAGCTGAAAACAAGGGATCAGGTTCCCTCTCCCGGGCTGAGCAGCTTCTTACTCTGCCAGTAATTCTTTTCAAACCCACGGGATGACGTGCGGAGTGGAAAGATGTGATAGGATGGTGTAAGGGTCGCTGGCTTTGGTTCCCAATACACACTCACCTTGTTTATTTCTGTATTACAAAGCTCATAACCCTGCAGGCACTGCAGTGTATTGGGACTGAGGTGCAGTGGCTGAGCTTTGCTGCCTGCTTGGCTCCCTCAGGGAATGAAAAGAAATCGAGGAGCTGGAAGGATGGAGCAATTTTGGCCAAAATGGTGTTTTGTTTTGTTTTGTTTTGTTTTTTTTTGCCTTTCTTCCTCCCTCCAGCCAAGCTCCCAGTCACACTGGCAAAATGAGCTGTACTTGACCAGATACCTTGTCTTAAATAAAGGGCATAGCTTTTCCACTAGCAGAGGAAAAAATCGGATCCCATACGTACGGCCTTGCTGCTTCTTGTTCTGAGCAAAGTCAGCTGATTCAGTGAAGTACCAGCTCTGTATACCCTCTCTGCTGTTATATCTAAACACTTCTTTCATTTCCCATGACATTAATACAGCTGTGCACGTAATGGCAGTTCCCCATAGCATTCATATGCGTCCACATGCAAGGGAACGGGAGGTAAAGAGGAGCTGTGCAGAAGACCTCCATGGGTTACCCTTTATCTCTCACTGAAACTGGCTGGAAACTTCAGAGAGGAAATTTTCACCCTGGCAAAACGCCAGACTGATTAAATCAAAACGAACCTCCCAGCAGAAATCAGAGGAGTTTCTCAGGTTTCCGATGAGCTCAGTGGGCTGGTAGGCTGCTGCAGAGCCGGGCGATGGGGAGAGCCCCAGCTCAGTCCCGCTAGATCCACAGCTCCGTTAGATAACCGGGTGTTAGTCACCGCTATCTTTATCTGGCTATGTCACTGCAAAGAATTCATCAAGTTGATGTAATCCACACTGGACCTGGCTCCTGGGCTGGGTGAGAAGGCTCTAAGGCTGTGTTCTGCTCCTCTGTAATGGAGCTCAGGAACCCTGGAGCTCAGAAGTCCTCTGCTTTGGAAAATACCTGACCTACCCTGAACAACACCCCACCACAAACTGGTTCACAGGGGGAAGATACCCTCTCCAAAAGTTCCACTCAAAACACTTCAAGGTAGCATGGAGCAGCTCAAAGGCAGTAGCGTTGTGCTATCTGTAACAACTTAATTCCACCTTGTGTGTGTAAAATCAACTCTCCATCCCTCTGGCTGGCTTCCTGTTCTCCTTTCTCCTCCCAGGCTCTTACCCAGTCTTTCACCATGGCCTGGGGATTCCTGCCTGCCTAAAGGGGATTAATCTTGGAAGAGTCCAATTACTAATCTCAAGAATTCTCTACTGAGTGTGCATGATTTCACTTTCAATTTTCTTTTTTAAAAACAGATTAATAGTTTTACCCCCCTTGTTTTTCAGCTTGAGGCAGAAAATATAACAGAAATTTTCAGCTTGAATAATGAAAGTTTAGTGAAGCTATACTGAAGGGAAAACAGGACCTTCTCTTGGGAACTGCTGAGCAACTTTGTCATGAGGTGGGACTCAGGCGCAGCAGGGTAGCCTGGCAGAGTGTTCAGCAGAGCTCTCCACCGGTTTGGCTGATGAGCAGTGCCAGACCCTTCAGAGCACTGAACCGTGTACATGTATGTGATCTGGCCTGATGTCTCAGGAAAGCAAGGCTGATTCCCGGCTTCATATTTTCTATGTGATTATTCCAGTATCTCCTTAGCTTCCCTTTCCTTGCCACAAAATCCCAGTCTCATCCAAATCTTGATGTCATCTTCTCTCTTTCCTCCCCAGTGCTCCATTTCAGCTGTTCCTATCAGATCACCTCCCTTCTTGTCCATGGGGAAGCCAGCAGAGCAGAACAGAGATATCACAGAAGATAATCTTTTTGTCCTCTCATCTCTGCTCCCTCTTTCATTGCAAGGCTTCAGAAGCAGATCCACCTCTCATCTGATATCTATGCAAGCGTCCAACACAGTGAGATGGATCTATAGAGAACTTATCTTCAGTGACCTGGCAGGTGCTTTGCATCTGCTGCTTTTTAAGATTTATAATGTATGGGATCAGTCTATTATCCCCAAGAAAATGAGCAGATCTGTACTGTTTCCATAGAAGAAGCAAGGAAAAAGGGTGGTAATGAGCTGATTCTTAGCACCAGCCTCAAGGAAGCAGGGTGCAGGGACCCAGCACCCACAGCTGACTGGCTCTTGGGATCCCCCAGCTCAAGAGACCAATCTACATGGAGGTCCTCTGGCTCCACACTGGCTTTGATGTAGTGTCATCACTCTAGAAGCTGAAGTTTCTTCTCCTTGATCCTGAGGTCTCTTTCCCAATGAGATGAAGTTGTCTGGCAGTGTGAGAAAACAGTTACAGACAAGGTGAGAGGCGTGCTATGCTGACTTAGGAAAATGAGCTGACAAGTTCTCATAAACAATAATAATAACTAAAATAATAATTCATTTTCTCCCAATTAGGACAGTGTTTTTTTTCTCTCATAAAAATCTGCAGGCCTTCTGAAATGGATCAGTAGTGACATCCAGTGGCCACAAACTGAGACAGTTATAGTAATCTGGGGATAAAAGAGTGATATGGATTTACTACTAGTTACGTTGTATCCTGAAAGTGTTCCATATGCAAAAAGCTGTGTACAGTTTTGTCGGGGTTTAACCCAGCGAGCAGCTAGAACCACACAGCTGCTCACTCTCTCCCCTGAGTTGGGATGGGGGAGGGAATCAGAAGAGTGAGAGTGAACAAAGCCTGTTGGTTGAGACGATTTAATAACTAAAGCAAAAGCTGCACATGTATGCAAAGCAAAACAAGGAACTGATTCCCTGTGTCCCATGGGCAGGCAGGTGTGCAGCCATCCCCAGGACAGCAGGACTCCATCACGCACAATGGTCACTTGAGACAACAAATGCCATCACTCCTTCCTTCTTCTTCACCCAGCTTTATATACCGAGCATGATCTCATGTGCTATGGAACAGCCTTTGGGTCAGTTGGGGTCAGCTGTCCCGGCTGTGTCCCCTCCCGGCTCGTTGTGCATCCCATTCTGCTTGCTGGTGGGGCGGTGTGAGGAACAGAAAAGGCCTTGACTGCTAAAACCAAACTGCTTTGGACAAACAAAACCACCAATGTCCTATCATCACTGTTTCTCATCCCAAATCCAAAACATAGCACTACACCGTCTATGAGCAAGAATTTTAACTCCATCCCAGCTGAAACTGTTACAAGGTTATATAAGCATCACTCTAAAGGGAGTAAAGAAAAACACAATATCCACCCAAATAATCTTTTCAAGGACTGGTGCCACAACTTCTTGTCCTCAAAGCTATTGCTCTGCTCTGACCCACACAACAAAGTATGGTCCCTCCCATTGGGGTTCATCTTTGGAAGAAGCTCAGTTCACTCAACCAGGTATTTTGAAGTGAGTTGAAGTCAAAGGTCTTACGGAAGAACTTGTGTTGCTGGTTGGCAGCTTGTTTTATCAGTTTTTCAAAGGGCTTCATAGCTCTCAGATGGTTCTATTTATCTGCTTGGCTTCTTAGGCCTCTTCTGGCAATGCTGTCTGAGCAAAGGGGCTATCTGTACTGCACATAGCCATACAGATTTTGTGGGTTGTATATGATGAGGTGAGGGAACTGCTAACAGTGCCTTTTTAAAGGGGAATGTGTATGAAATACAGTTTCCCAGCACAGACACTGATTAAAACTTTCCTAGCATTATTTCCAGAGATTTAGAAATGGCCACTAGATCTAGGTAGTCCAAGTCCAACTTGGCAACCCTCCGTCAGGAGTGGGCTTTTATTACATCATGATTTTTTTCTTTTCGTCTCTTTTCTTCTCATGTTATCAGGCTGTTCCAACCCACAATGTGCTAAATACAGCAAAGTGCATACTTCAAGTGTCCAAATCACTCCCTGACCTTGAGCACGCAGACACAGGAGCCCTGCTTTGGATTGCAGCCACCCGGCTTCACTTCTTGCCGATCCAGGTTTGTGGAGTGACTTTGCTCCTGATGGGGAACTCGTACCGGGCCATCAGGGAGGGAATCAGCTGCTTTGTACGACTCGGGGAACTTGGAGAAGACCTCGCTTCTCTTTCTTGGTGTGTTAGAAAAGTATTGACCAGCCCAGCGTGTGGTCAGGGGAACTGCCCAGCGTGATCCAGGCACGGAGTATTTTTTACTGACTAAATGTGTGCTAGGAAATGCTCAGCTCTCCCTTGGAGACAATAGGCTTTTCTTTAGAAAAGTGCTGACGCTGAGACTCCATCAAGTAAATCCGCAGTAAAATACCGTTTCTCACTTGATCTGGCTGGCAATTTAAGAAGTTAAATTTACACCCTGTCTGACAGCCTCGTGCCTCTCGCTCAGTTCTAATCTGAAGCGACTGCTGCGGTTCAGTTCAGGGTTGGGAGAGATAATCAAGTTACTGTTGGTTGGAGAGTTACTGTGTGTTTGTTGAGGCTGCGGGTTCAACCACATGCATACTTCTAGGCCCTCACAAACATGCAGCCAAAATGCATTATCTTAAATCTTTTTTCCTTTTTTTGTCTGACATTTAAGTGAGCACATTCTTCCTCAAATGTGTGAGAGGCCAAGAGCATCTGGCTCCACAGATGCACAGTAACTCATTTGACTGCAGGAGCTCACTCATTTTTGAGCCCTGGGCTTTGGTGATGCTCTTACCTGGTTTGTGGGACTCGTGAACTTGATTTGTGTTTGAGTCAGGGTATTATATGGAGGTGTGTGTGGCAAATTTTGCACAAAGATCCAAACCTTTAATTCACAGCTATGGGAAGCGCTGGAGTAAAACCCCTGCTCATTACTCATTGTCAGCATTTAGAATATGGATGCTTCAAGAAATGACAAAAGGTACAGTCTAAAAACTTATGTATAGAAACTAAAAAGCTCATAAGCCAGCCCTTCAGATCCTGCTGATGCCTTATCTGAGACAGCATCCTGATAAAACATCTTACTTGTCTATTGAAGGTGATTGCTTAAGGACATTATGATGACTGACATTTCTAGGATGCAAGATTTTGTTTTGTGATTGTCAGGATGGCTGTCATTTCTCCCCTTCCATTTCTTGTAATGCTCGTTTATTTACTTGGTAATGTTTAGTCTTCTTTTGGGATTAAAAGATGCTAAGACTACAAATAGAACACAGATGGCAGCAACTTCATATTCTTTAATAGTAAAGCACCAAACACATGCAACTATTTATACTCAGCTAGTACTTACTAACAATCATGTGGTAGATCATATGAATTTCTATCAGAGGTGGGTACCTTCAGAAAACCTGGATTCTGCTCCTCACATAAAATTTTGGGATGACCTCCCAAAAGATATCCAAGGAACTAATTAATACTGCGACAGTAAAATTACCACCTCTCTCCTGGTGTGCTGAGAAGTTCATCTTTATCTAGAAGTCTGATTTCTGCTAAAGACACAGAGGAGGAAAGTAAGCAGTGCCCGTCTCCATAGATGCTCTGAGCTATCACATGTGAGCTACTGCCTGGGGACTCTGCTGTCACGGGGTGTGAGGCACCCTATGAGCAGGAGGGAGTGAAAAGATCACCACTACCAGATGTCAGGATAACTGAGAAAAATACCAGGCTGCAAGGCAGGAGTTTAAAATGGAAAGCTTTATGTCATCAGTAAGTGAGAATATTGGGCTCAAAGCAGAGTCTTTGTGAAGTAGTGTAAGTCCACCGGGGTTTAATAGAAAGTGATAGGATCAAACTTGGCTGAATTCAGAGCAAATAGTAAGATTTGTTTTCTCAGTGGTTAGAGATTTGGAGGTCTAGCAGTTCACAAAGAAATGAAGCCTTAAAAAGGGTGATTCGAGGATTTATGATTTCTATAATAATAATAATAACAACAACAATTATTATTAATTATCTTGCAAATCCCTGGCAGCGACATGGTCCTTAGGTGACCCACCTGCAGAAAAGGTATTATATATGGAGGGTGGTTGCCAGCTGAAAAGAAAAAAGGCTGTGGAGTGGTCATACAGTGTGGCACTGCCTTGGAGTGTGGCATATTTCTGCTTAGGTACCTTGCTCTTTCTCCAAGAATCAAGATAGCTTGCACTGTGGCTATAGCCATAGATGAATAAAAAGGCACCTGATGCTGCATATTTTTCTGCATGAGTTCAAGTCACTTTGTGCTGATTCTAGATCTATAAGGGCTCAATCTAGGGTCAAAAATGGAAGAAGCTAAAAGTCCTCTTCATTGTAATGAGTTTGCCTACACAACTACATAGCTTTCCTGTTAACATCAATAAGCAGTACTGAAACCAAACGTTTAGACAACATATAATGGCATATTATCACCTGTGAAGGAACTGCACTCAGGTTTTCCAGTATTCCTCCGTTGCTAGATTTAGTATCACGTTACAGGAAGCCTGGCTGGACAAACCTTGGCAAGACCTAATGATCTGATGATGTTCTTTGCCATTGTTTTACAGGCTGATGTGCAGATGCTCATATGTTTTGGAGAAAGTGAGGGCTGGCTTTGCATCTTTTGCTGTTCCAGAAGAAGTAAGTTTCAGAGCCCCATGACCTGAAATAACCAGGATGAAGTTTTAGACTATTTTGTCTCAAGCCAGGATTATTCCTGAATCTCCAGAAGAAGCTGTGCAAAGGATCACGTATTTTTATTGTGCTGGTTTGTCAGGGAGACTTTTAAAGCCACAGGAAACCTGAGGGATGCAGCTATTAGTCTCTTAGTGGTCAACGCCTAAGGCACTTAAGAAATGTCCTGAAATAATATTTTCCAGGCTAGAACAAAATGAAAACACCCCACCACCCCAAACCTCCCCAACAACCAAAAATCACAAACCCCAGTATCAACAATATAAGAAGACAGAGGGTTCTCTCCATTCTTACCAACAGGAAAATGTATTTTCTTTGATTATGCCCATCCTCTACGTGCCTTTCGTCCACTCAGCCATCCTGGTCTACAGTATCTCTTTAGCAACAGCCTCTTTGGATCTACGCATCCAGCAAAAAACTTGCAAGTTACTCCTTGGCATCTTTACTGCATTTACAAATTACAGACTGTGTTTTTCAAGTTCTCCACCATCTTCATCACAGTGCACAAGGACACACGCTCTGTCTGCCAGACCAGCTCAGGACTTAATTTCCTCAGATGAGCTAATCAGCAAACAGGCGCCAGCTAAAGCAGAATGAACCAAGCCAATCTCAGAAAAGTCAGTGTAGGTTTTTTGGTTGTTTTTTTTTTTTTTTTTCTCAGTCAAAAATGAGAAAAAAGAAATGCAGGAGATTTATTGAGCATGACATCTTCAGATGCTAAGGACCAGATATTGCAAATTCTCACCATCCATCATGAATTCTGGACCAGAGAAGCACTAAGTACCTCAGTGGTATTGCTGAAACTATTAACAGTTGGGTGTTATGTGTCAGCAGGGGGCTCTGGATAGGAGATGTACTTGCATGAAGATAAGCATTCCTCAGAAATAGCTGTGAACCCGAAATCTTAATGGCCACCAAGAATCATTTTTCTATTGTTTACCAAAACCCAGCGCTTCTAAATGCTTCTCTATTAGAAAAGGGTACTTTGTATTGTCGGTAAATGGGATAATAAGGAAGTGTAAAAGATGAGTCACCAGCCCACAGGGAAAGAAAATGTAGTGTGAGCAACCGCAGCACCCTCACTTGCCTTGTGGTCCTTTGATAGACCATAACACGGTTTCCTGCAGCCGTGGCCTCCAACAAGAGCTATGTTCAGCTCACTAGTGCGGATGAGGGCTAATCATATTTATTTCAGCTGCCCCAGATGCACCTCCATGACCTACCTAAGCAGCTTGTAATTTAAGTCATTTCTCCCAGTCTTACCGGTGTGACTTTAAGGTTGAGGAGTTAAGCCCCATCTTCTCACAGGATTCAGGTGAGGATGAAGACAGGAAGAGACTCGGCTGAGGTCTGTGCTGAGACTCAGGGCAGGAATCCTGATGTTGCTGTCAAACAGGGCTGTTCTTCTCTCCATGTTTGGTATCCAAATGGTTATAATACTGTTCTTTAGTGTTGAGATGGGGCAGATTCAAAGCAAAACCACACTGGAAGGTGGGTAAGTGGAGCCCAGGCACAGCATAACACAGGACGAAAATGTTGACCTAGAATGATGAGTAGGGAGGGAAGACGGGGCTGTGCTGCTGAATTCTGACCAAAACCTATTTCTGCAGATAATGCTTGTGTCAAAAAACCCCAAGACAACAACAAAACAAAACAGAAAATGCAAACCAGCCACAGACTGTGACACTGCTAATGCTACTACAAGTTAAAAGTGTGGGAAGTAGAAGGAAAAAGTCGATGGTGTGGAAGAGCAGCAGTAACTTGTTTTTAAATCCTCACTGCATCTGTGACCTCCTCCTTCACCTAAATTTGAACCTGTGCTTGGTCTCAATGGCACCTATCCTGTGTCAAGTGAACAGCCTCCCCTGAAAATGCATTTTTTTAATAAAAGATGCTAAAAAGGAAGTTACTGTGGGAAGGGTCTGGCTGATGAAAGTGACCGTAGGAAAGAAAGAATGTGGCCTTGTGGAAAAGCAGTATTTTCACTGCTCTGAGAGGGTTTCACAAATAACTTGGTGTGTACTTTGAAAATGTCCTTGATGGTGCCCTTTTAACCAACAAGAAAGCAGGCGAGCTCACGTTACAGCATCAGATATGCTGAGCAACTGGTGCGGAGGAAGTATTAATGCCCACAAATCTCCTGTGTAAAATCAAACGCAGACAATTACCTTGGTTATGAACCACGGTGCTGTAACAGGCTTCAGCTAGCAGCCTGTCCAGCTGCTCTTTGGCACGGATCCTCGACAGACCTTGCAGTTGGTCCTAAATCTTCAGATACTTTCCTCCTCCCCACCCCCTGGCCCTGACTGGTAGCCGTACCGACTACATGAAGCATTCACTGAGCTGCTGGTGGCTGCTCTTTTCCTAGAGATATGGGCAGCTCGGCTAAATTCGCCATCCACAGGCTCTCTCCCAGGCTTTCCCAGGAAAACAGCGTGGGGTGTAAGTGAAAGGGGGATATAGTCCCGAAGAAGGAGAACTTCCTCAACAATCGCCATTCAGAACAAAGTTGTAATTAGCTGAAGAAATCTGTGCTCCTCTCCTAACAGAAGAGAAAGAGAGGAACACTCAAATATACCAGCTCCCCGGGCAATTCTATTGCACAAATGCATCTTTTTCCACATCTCTGTTAATGACCTCTGGTCTCTTGAAGAGACTGGGCATGGGACAAAGCTCACTTTTACCTATCCACCGACACCCTGTTCTTGACAAGGCCTCACTCATTTTTTTCCTGTCATCCTTCCTACCACGTAATTTACACATGTTCCCCTGCCTCTGACACCCTTTGTGCCTAAGCTGCTCCAGAGATCGAGCTGCGGTGTGTGTCTATGTTAACAGAGCAGAGAACAGATGGATTCTCTCATGCTCCCTGGCTCACGCTCCCTCCAAAGCAGATCATTTCTGCAGGGTACAAGCAGTATGGCCAGACTATGTTTCAAGCATTTAAGCTAATGAAACAAAAATTACCATCTCAGAAGACTATTAACAAACTTGGAATGTTTTTTTT
>VZRU01016486.1:58655-76077 GCA_013398155.1 Pedionomus torquatus | reverse complement strand
CAGGACCTTGCACTTGGCTTGGTTGAACTTCATGCCATTTGCATTAGCCCACCTCTCAAGCCTGTTCAGGTCCCTCTGGATGGCATCTCTTCCCTCCAGCGTGTCTACTGCACCACCAAGCTTGGTGTCATCAGCAAACTTGCTGAGGGTGCCTTCAATCCCACTGTCCATGTCTCTGACAAAGATGTTAAATAGCACAGGTCCCAGTACTGACCCTAAAGTACCTCTTTACTATGATCCTGGCTGAGGAACTGCAGGGTTGCTGTGAAAATCACACCTGGTTGTGCTGGAAATCTGGTCTGCCCAGGAACACTTCTGGCATTGTTTAGTGAAGTGATGGACAATTCCTCCCATCCTGCAGACAGATCTTATAGCAATTTTATCTCTGATGAGGACTGACAAAACTCCACTGTTTTAATGAAGTCATCCACATAGCTGGTCCTTAGGTTGAAATCACCTTGGCAGGTTGTGCTGTTGTATGATAACTTACTGTTGTGATGCGCCTTCTGATGCTGCTCTAATTACAAACTAACATTAGCAATCCATCCTTTGTCCAATGAGATCTTGGGCTTTGGTGGTTTTTTGTCGCTCATGGTGGCAGTAGGAAAGAGAGGGACTTGGCATGTTACGTGGGATCTAATACCCCAGGACTGCATTATATCAAATCATTGCCTGTTTTCTTAATGCTGCTTGAAGTACCCATGTGGAATGGGGGATAATCTCCCTCTATCATCTGTAAAGTGCTCCTAAGAATGCCTCACTGTACAGATTTTGGGACAGAATCATGGCTGTGTTAACCTTCCCGCTTTGTGTCAGGCTTGAAAGGAAACTTTGGGCTTCATCAAAACTGCCACAACCAGAGTCACTGATCTGAGCACAGTGGGCACAGTGCAGCTGACATGAGGACTCATAGGCTAAATATTCTATCCTCCCCTCCTCCGCATTCTTAGTAGTCTGCCACATCTCTATCTTTTGATGTAGATGGCTGAGATCTTTTGAACAGGTCCAAAGACTAGTATCCTTTGGGAGGTAGTTGGTAGAACATCTTTTGCTTATAGTTGCTGTCATCAATGTTTCTGTCTACTCTGAGATGGCCTTTAGTCTGTTTTTGCTGTGCTCTCTAGCAGCTGCTGTTCCATGGTGATGTGCTTTTGATTCCTCTGTATTGATAGCTCTTTCCTCTAGAGCTCTTGCGATTGTTTTCTCCTGTGTTATCCATCCAAAAATGGCTTTATTTTTAGGAAGGCCCTTGTAAGTAAAAGTATTCTGGCAGCATAAACAAAAGCACATAGTTTTGTCACCTGCTCTGCCTTCATGGTAAATGGGCTCTCCATGAGACCTAGACATCTCTGCTGCCTGAGCCAGCAGTTCAAATGCAGTCATCTTCTCACCCTGTTTGTAAGGGCTCGGGGTTGTTACAGGTCAGTATTGGGGTCATTTCTTGCTTTACCGAAGTATAAGAGATGCTTGTTATTTCTGGTATTTTGAGACAATGCTATGCTGTAAATACAACAAATACTAGATTATGGCATGTAGGAAAAAAAATATTTATTGCCTCTCATATGTAACCCAGTGATAGAGGGGGAAGAGTGATGCCCAATTGTCCTGGAAAATTAAACTGCTGGGTGCTGAGCCTTGGTTTGATTTTTTGATTGTCAGGCAGTTAGTCGAACTCTGCTGTACAGTTTTTGGTTAAGGGTTGTGTTCAGTGCTTTGCTTCGTGTCTCTGGTTCAAACCAGAAATGTATGCCACAGATAAGGTTTGTTGCTTAGACAACAAGAAGAGAGTTTGCATGGGTGCAATCCATGGTTATTAACATAGATACTTTTAAAGAACAGGCTTTGTTAAAATCAGACGTCTTTATATAAGAAAAATAAAGCAGTGAGAGGGAGAGCTTAGCCACTTGACTGCAATCCTCAGCTCAAGGTATTGGCACATCTAAGTGTTGTCCCTGTCACCCAGTTAAATGACCCAGGCACACGTCCCAGCCTTGACCCACTTCTGGAGCCGGCCTGTAAATCAGGAGCCTGAAATCCTTTCATCTCTGGGGAGGCTTTTACAAGGGTATCTGCACATTGCTGAGGAGGCATTTCTGCCACGTTCACCTGTCAGTTGGGAACTGAATACCCTTTTCAACTATTTTGTATATGAATCTCTCAAATAGACATCGGGTGGTATAATATTCTGATCCAAAGCTCACACCACTCTCCAAGAACTCAATTGTTCCCTGTGTTATCGAGGTCACAAATTTGTCTGTTCCCTGTCCTTTACACACATAGCAAGAAGGGGATTGAGCTGATTAATTCAATTTTCTTGGTCACCTTAGTATTCTATTTCCATTAGTGAAGGAAATCAGAACTTCTAGGACAAGACAAACTGTGCACTAAATGTGTCCTTTTCTCTCTGTTGGCTATAAAAGGAGCACAGGGCAAAGAGCTCAGGTGTGTGTGGCTGAGGTTGGGTGAGAGGAATCCTCCTGTATCGTGTTGGGTCAGGCACCACAACCCGGTGGTGTGTGCTCCTGGGGAATCACTGCACAGCCCCACACTCCCTCCTCCTGCACCCCTGCAGTGGCTGCAGCGGGGTAGCTGCTTATAGCACAGATTTTCACTTCTCTAGACTAGATACTTGTAAAATATTATAAGCACCGTGTGTCTGTTACTTAAGTTATTTGTCATCACAAATGAAATAGTATTTCTATTGAAAATTATTTTTTTCACACATTATTTAATTCATGCTCTGCTGTGCTCTATCTAAGCTTGATATAGTTAAGTGAAACACCCAAAATATGAGTGCTTTATCTTCAGTTCCAGGTTTTTTTTGAGGACATCACACAAATACTGCTGCCTGTTGCCTTTTTCACAGAACGGGAATTAATATCATAACTCAGCAATATTAATGTCCATAAATTCCACATAATACTGTTATCCATTTCAACTGCAAGGCAAAACTTGAAATTGATTTTTCTTCCAGCCGATGACTTGTGAGATACTTGTGAAAGTTTTACTGTAGTCCTGCAATCCATAGGGGTCATGATTCCTGAGGAGAGACAGCATATTTTCAGTGATGGTTTGCAGGGTGGATCAGTATGGTGGGCTGATCTGCTCATAAACCACCTACCATCACAGTTTACAAAATAGTTTTTCAGAGTGTATGTCTGATCATTATCTGGTGTAAATGAATTCTTTTGAAATCTGTAGCCCTATGTCTGTTTATACCAGATGAGAAACTAGCCAAATGCTAGCATGTACCACCAGTCCAATGACTGAAAAAGCAAAACTTTTTGTTTCTGTTAAAAAAGCAGCTGAGACAACCACCACCAGAAATGCAGAAAGTATGAAGTTAAACCTGAATCAGAGGGGAGTGGGGTGGGAACTCGAGCTTTTGAATGTGAGCAAGACAAAAATAATTTGAATTTGTCCTGACTGATACAAAGATTATCATCTTTGCATCTGGCACATAGTGTAAACATTCATTATGGATACTGATTTTATGATACGTTTCACATGGGTGTGACTCAGCCAGCAAGTATGAGGATTTTTCTCTGTGTTGACCTTTCTAATATTTACATGAAAAAATGGGAGGTTATGATGTGGGACACGTGTTGAGAAATGCTTCTCTGTGCCATGCTTTGATAATTGGTCATCACATCTCTTTGTGCTCCCAAACATCTGCTCTGACTACAGCTGTCCAGGATGCATCTCCTCTTCTCCGCATTGCCAGGGTGACATCTTTGCACGTGTAAACACAGTGAAACTGGGGAGAGCAGGCATCTGGGCCCAGGTTAGCCAAAAACGAACTTTCTCGCTTCCTTCTCAAAGTAAATCTATTCAGGTTATCATGATGGTCACTTATTTTATTCTCTCAAACTCTGTACTCAGCAAAATAAAAACAAAACCTCCCTTTCTGTCTGTAGTCAGTGTCTCTGAGTAGTATTTTTATTTGCATACAGTTGACCTGACTCACTTCACTGTTGCTGTGAAGATTTTCTTGTCCAAATTTCATCATTAGTGATCTTTTTATGTTTTAAGGCTCTTTTTGGTTTGGATTGGTTTGTTTGTTGTTAGTTTTTGGTTGGTTGGTTTTTGTGTTGGTTTTTTTTTGTTGTTGTTGTTGTTAAGCTTTGCTTAATAGCTGTATTAAAAGGTTGTGCAGAGAGGCTGTGCAATCTCATCCTCAGAGATAACGCAGAGCAGGACTGGAGGCAGTCTAGAGGAGCCTGCTCCAGCGGATCCTGCTCTCAGCAGGTCCAGAGGGGCTGGACCAAAGGCTTCCTGGGTTCCCCTCCAACCTGAACTATTCTGTGACTCTCTGACAGTCATTTGAACTCTTATTAAACTTTCCATAGTTCTAATCGTTGCTTTGGTTCTCAGATATTTAAGTCAAGATGGGAATCTCACTGCCATAGGCACTATTGAGTGCTGCTAACCCAAGCATGAAAAAAATTGCCATAATTGAGAGAGATTTTAAAATGCTGAGTTTTTTCAGTGGCTTCTTTTCAGACCTGACAAGCCAAAGAATTTAAGGTAACCAGTCCTCTACTGCATTCATAGGAGCTGAGATGCTCTAGTTTTAACCACCCCCTGAAAGCCACCTGCCCAATAATCACACTTGCAGTAAATTTCCAGCTGGGAGTTGAGGCTTTATATAAACTCCTACAAAAAATGCTGGTTGGGGGAAATCTGTAGCTTGTCTTCTGTATGATGTTAGACTGCATTGTTATACAGGTCTCTTTTTGCCTTCCTGTGTGTAGATATGCTACTTTTTAAAATGCTAACAGCTTCTCAGGTTTTCTTGCAGTAAGACAAACTGATTTCGTTCACTAGAAAGATTTAGCAAACTAAATTATTTCTTTTTTGCTCAAAACTAACACAAATGGGCATCTGTGTTGTTAGTAAACTACTAAATTATTATCCAGTTATTTTCTGATCAGATAGAAGACACCTAAATGTTCCCAGGCTTAATTTGTCTACCTTGAGGAGGTTATTTTTTGATGAAAGAAAGAGGAAGGAGGGGATATTTTTTAAAGGTGAAGTTACACATGTGAATTTACAACAATTGCTGCACAATAGCTGAAACTGAGTATCTGACAAAACAAACAAGCATGCTCTACATAAATAAACGGGGAACCAAAAAAATAAATGACACAATAACAAATGCACTGCAATGAGTAGAAGAAATAATACTTGTCAAAAGCAAGTAAAGCACGCAGAACTGTAGAGTCTAATTTCTCTGAAGGGAGCACGCTGTGCACCTGCCCAAACAAAATGTGTGCCACATTCAGCACTTGCATTGGCAGAAGAATCAGTTGTTCCCTAACATATCTGTTCCTGGTACTCAGTGGTTATTTTTAGTATAAAGAAAGAAAGTCTTGCTTTGTGATCAGCTGAGAACAGAGACTTTGTGACTGTCAAAGATTCACCTGTTCCTAGGCTCTCTAGCATTGGAAACTCTCCTGTCGGGGGTCTCAGGAGGAGTTCAACCCCGGACCTTTTGTTCACCAGTTTATTCTGAAAAATATTTGAGCTAAATAAGGTAACAACCACCCTCCTGGTGGAGGGTCAGAGAGAGGAGAGGTCATGCACCTTGGCAGCAGGCTGCACAACCGGTTCTAGAGAGCAGCTCCAAAGTTAGGGCCAGAACTCCTAGTCCCGCCTCTGGCTGCAAGAGGGGTGGGATACAGTGGGGAATACATGTCCATTCAGGGATATGGGCAGTTTTATCTCCTGTGGGCGCTTGTGAAAATTTTTAGTTCTGGGGAAACCAGTGTTATTTATTTGCTCAGTATTTTTATTGTAATATTCAGCTTCACTCAATGGGAATCCACAGTCACTGGGTAACTGCTAACATTTTCATCTCTTCCCTGGGCTTTGTCTTTTGTTTTTTCCTGCTGCATTCTCTGTCTTTGTCTCCTTTTCCCCATTTCCTTCCTAGTTTTATGCTAAGAACTGCCCTGCCTCTCACTTTTCTATTTTGTCCCATACATAATCAGGAATGACAAAAAATGTCATTACTGACTACTGAGAGACAAGATGTAATGCTCCAGCTAAATTAGTAGCAAAGGAAAATGCCCTCCTTTCTAAAGATTTGGAAAAGAAGGGTGGTCCAATGCAGTATGTAAGACTAGGTAGGTGGAATTCAAACCTTAATTTATGGTAAATGTCAGACCTGACACAGAAATGTATCAAGCATTTGAAATTTGAACCACCTTCTGAATATTTGATAAATTCCAAGTGAAATAGATTATTAAGGGACAAAAAGTGGTTGAGGACAAACTCTAGGTGTTTACTTCATGCGTGCAGTGCATCTCAGGTATCTGAGTATAGACACTAATGCTCAGTGTTTCTTTATCACTGGCTTTCTGGTTGTGCTTCTGTTTTCCTCAGTATGTGATATTTTACAACCGTTTTCCCCCTCCAGGGCTGCTGATGGCAATCACTCAGCCTTTTTCCCATGTGGAGACTGGCTATGACTGCTCTGCGTGCATGCAGATATTGCTCCGAGTCTCACCTATGATTTAATTTTGTTTCTCTTTCCAAACAGAAAATGAAGAGTTTGGCCCAAAGACGCCAGTCTGCACCCTCTTTGATCTTTGTCAAAGCACTTAACAGATCTCGATCGGTCTCAAGGTGAGTCAGTGAATTCTTCCTGCTTTCTGCCTTGTACACTTAAGCAGCACCAGGTGTAACTTGAGGGTGGTAATTGTGGGATCGTACAATTTAATTTGAGCTAAGTTTCTGTCATGGCTGCTGCATGGTAGAGGCTCTAGAGGCTCTCTGGAAGCACCTAGAGGGCTAGGACAATGCAGCAGGCCAGGATCTGGTGGTCACAGTCTTCTTCCGTCCAGCATTAGCAGCTTGTGGGACTGTGTACGTGGGTGTGTACGGCTGTGAAGTGTTCAGCATTTTTGGTCTTCATCTTCTGCCAGAATCAGCCGTTCCTCCTCCCCCTCCTCCACCAACGTAAAGCTACCATAGAAATGGGAGTTTCTATGGAGCCAGTCCCTTGTGCAGCCCCGGCTCTGACCTGCCATTTGAGCCACTCTGCATACATAAGTTCTGTCTTCCTGCACTACAGTTCATTAGACTTTAAACATACAAAACATAAGTGTTTATTGAGAAGTGAACCATCTGGTAGGCTGTTAATGCTTCCAGCTGCATGGAGCTCTTCACGAAGAAACATTATTGAGGGAAATTAAAGTATGGCTTTTTAAGGAATATTTTTTCCTACTCTGTGGCGTGTTAAGTAATCTGTATGTGAGCTTTGGAAAGTTCTTTGTGTTTGATCTAACTAATACCTGGTTTCATATTTGTCATCATGCAGAATTCCACAGTATTTCAGAAACCTGTGAAAGTATTCTGTAAAAACATCAGAGTTGCAAAATAGGAAAGGAAAATGAGTTGAAACCACTTGCAGGTCTTTTTGCTGGCTATGACATAAAAGGGGAAACTTAGAAATGAATTCCTAACAGCATTTGCACCTTTTGTGTAGTCTAGTGCCCGGGGCCCAGGACTGAAAGCCAGCAACATGTGTTCTGGGTCTGTCTGTAAAACTTCTTCTGTGGCCTCTCTCCGACTTTGTTTCCAGGTCTTTAAAATAAGATGAATGGATATTTTGTAACCCCTTCATGAGAATACTGAAGTTGTTTAGTTTGTCTGTACCATGTTTATTCTTCATTTACTAGTATTTCTTCATTTTATTTGTGCCTACATTCATAATTGCGATACCACCTTTCGGGCACAAATAACACATTCATAACTGAGGTTGTGAAATTGCAGATGACCTATTACTATGGGGAGTAGCAGTAACTGGAGAGTGCAGGGGACAAGAGATGGGATCTCTTAGCCCTTGGACTTCAGGGTTTCTTGCAGCTTATATGCCTATGTCTCCATAATGTCTTCTCTTCAAGACTTGCCTTAATATCTTAAGAGTTGTTCCTTGAGATTACGAGAATAAATTATATTCGATGCTTATATTTCAGTCTTCTATTATTTGGCTGCTGGGGTTCAGACAGGAACATTTTTCTTCAATTCTACCTATTTTTTAGTTTGTTTTATTGCCTGCTCCACAAGTATCAGAGTTTGGACATAGCTGGAGAGCCACTGAGTGGGATACACACTCAATGCGTACATTGTCAGCTAAGAATTTTACACTTTCTTAAGCGTAAATATGTCTTGCTTGTATAGCCCAGCTCAGAATGGTTTCCAGATCTGATGTGTGGAAGGATCATTTTGTAGGGCCAGCTGGCAGAAACTTCGTGGTGGTGAGGACCGGAGAAGGGGTAATATTGCCATGTTCTGCAGTAAGGACAATGCTTTGCCTACCTGATGGCCCCTGCTGCTTTCACAGTTGGTGGATGCTGCCACAGTTGTGTCTGTCCCCTGCCTGTGGCATGCAAGGCTTTAGCTGCTCCTGTTGGTTTGAACTGCCATCTGTGGCTGTAGTGAGCACTACTGGCTGAAGTGTGAGGACCTGGAGCCAGAGCAGGTGATTTTGTAGTTTCAAAGTCTAGCAGTTAGAGGGTAACACTTTGGATGGTGTTTATTATTGTTCACAGGAGCCGCAATTCTCACCTGTGCCTGACTTCCTTGTTTGGCTGTGCAAGACACATTCCTCTTCATCACCAGACTGATGGATGAGGTTGAACCTTCCACTCAGTTTGTTGTGTAAATGCTTAACTCTTGTGAAGAGCTTTCTCTTAAGGCAAGCTGAAGAGCAACAAAATGACTTCTCATCTTTTCTAATCTCCTCCAAATGTTTTATCTCAGACCTGTCTCAGCTCTTCGTTCCCCTTCTTGTAGACACAGCCAGACTGCAAAGTCCATTATTCTCCTCTGGCAGTGAACCTTAATACTGGGACTCTATAACACTTACTTGTTAATGGTTGATTAATGACTTGTAGATAATAAAGCTCCTATCTGAAGTTAGCAAACATCTGTGAGGGATTTATATGAATCCTCTCACCTCAGCAGCTGGCTCACCTCAACATTTGTTGAAATTAATGAACAAGTGCAAAGTTTAAAAGGGCAGGAAATACTTAGAAGCATAAGTCAGTTTGTATTTTTATACCACTTTATATGTCAGGTGTCGACGGTTTATATACAGGGCACTTTCATAAAATGTGGTGGTACCCATTTTGGACAGACTTACTTTGGGGCATTTTAAAATTTATTGATGGCATTTATTCAAAGAAACCATTGTGACATCTGGAGATGGCTATTTAGCATTATGAGGATTAAGAATTTTTAATCGTAGAGTTGTTATGGCTCTGATGGCACGGGGATGTAAGTGAGGGGAGATGATCTAGCTGGAAAAAGCTTGTTTGTGCCATTGTCCTCTTCTTCACCCCTGAAAGAGAAGCAAATTTGAAATTCTTGTGTGCTTAAATGCGTGTCTTCTTTTTCCCCAGCTATAACATTTGGTTTAATGAAAGTTTAAGCTTTTCTTACAAATCTTGCCTTGCCATGTCAGTCATATAAAAGGAGTTACAAGGTATTTGGCCTACAGAAGAATTCTAGGATGGCTGTATGGCACGGTGTTGTACACATGTGCAACCACACTGCAATCCCTGCCTCACTCAACTGTAACTGCAGGCGGCAGAGGAACATAGTAAATAGTACAGGTATTACAATGGAATTTGGGTCCTTACTTCCAAGAGATGAAAATATGCAGACTATTCGTTGCCTCCTGTTCTTGTTTCTCTTCCTTTTTTCTGTGATGATTCCTCGCAAAACAGTGAATAGGCATGTAAGGACTGCCTCACATCATCAGATGTCCTCTTTGGAAGCACTTTGAGCAAAGTTATTCTAGAAATACATTGGAAAAGTAAGCTTTTGATATTTTTCTTGGCTGATACTCAGATGCAGGAAACATAAGTTTGATTCTTAACTCCATTAATGTGTATGAAAACAGCAAAGGATTTGGGGTTGGTTATATTTGGACCTGGACTTGTTCTGCAGTTGCAATTTTCCTCTTACTTTTTCTTGGTGTCTTTTAATGAAAACCGGGCAACTTAATGATATACTTCAGTGCAATGCAAATTATGAGCTTGAAACAGAAATGTCTGAGGCCTGGATTTAAGCATCAGGTCTATAATTGATATAGAATAATAAAGACTTGTTTCTAGCCAAATTTTCAGCCTTTGTTCTGCTGCCCCTCAAAACAATTTTTGCATGCGACAAAGCTCAGACTACCAAGTTTCTCTTTTGCATTGGCGGATTTCTGCTCACATCTTGGATACTTCAAAGTGACCGCCAAATTCTGTGTTGCAGTTGCTGGCAGCTTCTCCTTTCCTAGCACACGAGCATCTCACCAGATTTTTGAAAGTCATATTTACATACTTAAACTTATTAACATAATTCACAAATTCTGAGTCTTCATTGCCATTTATAGATATGTTTCTCTACACACTAAATGTGTTAAAATACTAGTAATAAAACGACTCTTTATTACAGTGCAAACCATGTTTATTGTGTTATTTTGGTGTAAGCTAGAAGCAGG
Source organism: Pedionomus torquatus (assembly GCA_013398155.1). Classification (NCBI taxonomy): domain Eukaryota; kingdom Metazoa; phylum Chordata; class Aves; order Charadriiformes; family Pedionomidae; genus Pedionomus; species Pedionomus torquatus. The sequence goes on along the minus strand of VZRU01016486.1, from coordinate 65,576 downwards.
GACTGGTTGTTTGTTTGGTTTTTTTTGTTTGTTTGTTTGTTTGTTTGTTTTTTGTTTGTTTGTTTTTTTTTTTTTTTAAAAAAAGCATAATTTTAAAAAGGTTTTATCAAAAACCTTTAAAGAACCTGAAAAGGAAGGGCCTAAAAAAGTCACCCCACCCAATTTTGTTATGTGGCTTTTATGGTTGAAGAAGTTAAACTATGAGGATTTCACAAGTTTCCCAAGCATTTTTTTCCCCTTCTGTACATTGAAGCATTGTTGTGCCATTCACCAAGAGGCTGCTCTTCCTTCTCCTAATGCACAGTAAGTGATTCTGGCATGTTATCTTCTAGGGCTCCCATGCCAAATGCTAAATATCCCAGATAACGAAGATCATATGTGTAATCTAGTAATATATTCCACTTGGCGCTAGTCAGATACAGAGTGTTCCCAAAGTCTTGGACATTGTGTTTTCAGGGTTTTAGTCAGAAGATATGTGGATGATCCAAGCTATGTGATTGGATGAAGACAAAAATAGAGACTTTTAATAAATGTAAATTGCCAGAAGGCCTTAACTGTCTCTTTTTCACGGGGAAGATGAGTATTTGGTGTTTCAGGCAAATCCGATTGCAGGGAGGAAAGGAATAAAAGTTCATTGCAAGTAACTAACTTGTTAAGTAGGTATTTTGGTTGTAATCATTTTGCTCATTCTTCACTTGTTTCCATGGCAGCGAATAATTTCACCTAGCAAAATAACCTCCGTGAGGCACTTTTGGTTGGTGAAGCTCAGCACTTCGGGCTTCGAGGGGGGAGAGCCTGGCACCCTGTTGCACCCCACAGCCATTTCATTTACTGTCCATCACAGGATGAGGCAGATGCGCCCCAAGCAACCGCTGTCCCCTTGGCCATCATGGCCCGGGACATCTTCGAAAGACAACAGGCATCCCGGGCACCATGACAACATTTGTTGGAGAGTGAAGGGAGGGTGGCACCCACCTGGCTGAGGCCACCCCTCAACCAGGGTGCTTGTCCCCATCCCTCACCACAGCAAAAACTGCCTGGCAGAAGAATGGGACCCTTGGCCAGGGCTACCACAGCCTGGCCCATCGATGGTGCACGTGGGGCATGGCCGATGGCCACCCCACTGCAGGGCACAGCCCTGGCGTGGCCTCAGATGGTGACGCCTCATGGCTAAACCTGAGGGCTTTGAAAGACAACAGGCTGCCATGTCGTGTGTGCGTGTGCAGCCATTTCTCTGTGCCTTACACCTCGGATCAGGGAGGGGGTTTGCCTCTGAAGCAGTTATACACCACCAGGAATGGTGATGTGGGGAGAGATGGGCTCCAGACCTGGATGGGAGGCAGCGTGGCCAGATGCTCTCCAGGCTCCTTTCCTTCCATTATGCAGGTATGGCAGTTTGGGTGGGGGGGGGGTTCCCTCCAAGGCCGCAAAAGGGAGGTGAGGGGAGAGGATAATGGGGTAACGAGGTAACTGTAAGAAGATGTACGGTGTTTGGGGCAGAAGTGCCAGCTGGGCCAGCCAAGGCCCTGCCTGGGGGGTTGCTCCCTGGTGTGGCCATCACCCGCTGCCCCATGGCTCGTGAGAGGACAACTCGGGCGGTGGGGGGGCAGGTAGCGAAAACACTAGGCATGCACGGGCACAACCGAAACAGCATCTCTAAAGCTTTCCCCCATGCCCTTGACCACCCGAATGGCATAGATGAGGGCTCCTGAATGCCTTCATTCACCCTTAGGAAGAGGCACACCATGAAAGGAGCCTTGCAAGGCAGTCTTTGAAGCTGCAGGGCTCGTGGGTTTTTTGGAAGCACAAGGGTTGTCACTGTTGTCAGAGCGGTTCCCCCAGGTGAAAATCTGAAGTGTCCTCCTGCACCCTGGGGGCAGCCCTGTGTCCTCCACTACTCAGCCTTTGTCTGAGGGACCCCTACACACTCAAAAAGACAGATAAGCTGTTTTATGAAAGAAAGGAAGAAAAAGGGAAATCCTACAAAACTGAGTTTCCCAATGTTAGGGATTAAGTAGAGGCACTGCTCATTTTATCTTGACTTGTGATATTTCATAGCTATTTCCATAAACCACCAGCTCCAGGAGTCATGTGGTTATAAAAATCACAGTTTCATTAGAAATCAAGTTTCTAGTCAAGAAGATGGAGGGAAAATCCTGGTTCTAAAGACCCAGTCAACAAAGCAAAAGGAAAGTTCCTTACTTCTGGGTTTAATTTTTAGAATTAATTAAGCCACAACAATTCCACTCTGGATTTTTTCCAAGGTTTTCCATTTAATGAAACGTTTTGATGTTTTAATATCTTACGCTTAATCTGAATGGGCAGGAATTTGGGAGAATTCCCCCAAATTTCTCCCCTCAGTATGTGATGTTTCCCTGTGTAAGGTAAATAGACATGAATTTGTAGAAAAATAGTGATTTAAAAAAAACCCAAAATTATTTTGTATGAAATTGCTCCTCCTTTTTAATGGAATTGAACATAATTAAAATAACTTGTGATGATATTGTGAAGTTGTCATTTTAGTAGTATTTTTAATTCATGCTTGATTTAAGCTAATTATGACACTGGAGTATTGTTTCCTTCAACCATGTGCTTGAACGCAAAGGTTATTTTTACATAGTAATAGCTGGGGATAAAATTTTATTAACTGTTAACAAGGAACAAAGTGAACTTTTTGAGGCCTCAAATGGCCTTTTAACTCAGAGATTGGCATTCCTGTCCCCCCGCTGTGCTTTTTCTGTTTTGTTTTGTGTGTGAGCATGTGTGTGTATATGTGCATATGTTTGTTTTTGATAAAACCCATCAGTTCTTCATTTATGACATACAAACTGGCTTATAGCAATGTTTGTACATCTGGAGACCGAAATGAGCTGCAGCTCTCAGAGATACGCTGCCTTTTTTATTATAAGAAAAGGACTAGAGGTAAAAAGAAGGAAGGCTTGGAAGCAGGGTTTTGGAGGATTGGAGTTTAAATGAGGGATTAATTTTACAATAAATGACTAATAGTTTAACACCAGCGCTTTAAACCGATTCCCCTTTGGATAGAGTTGTGACAGTTTTAAGGCAGGACAGAGAGGGGCACTGCTCATCGGGATGAGTGCAAGGCTCTGCTTGTCCAGATGTCTCACTGTTCACATGTGCTTCTGGCTGTGGCCCATTTTGGGGGCTTTTTGGATTAGGCCTTAAGGTCTGGCAGAATGCAGCTGTTGCCCAGCCATTGTGTATCCCTGATTTTAGACAATAAAATCTCTGCCAAATGACAAGTCTGGCCAAGCAGTTTGGGCAGCGGCATACCTGAGGAAATCACAGACTGACTCGTTCAGACTGCTTTGCGGTCGTTTATCTTGTGTAAACAAGCAGAAAGCCTCTAATGATGTGCAGGCTGATGTGCAGCCTCTGGTGCTCTCACCTCTGACAAGGGCCAGCATTAAATATGCATTGAACTCTCTTCCTGGCTGATACAGCATCGCTTCTTCTGGTCTGCTTCCTTCCTCATGGTGCACAAAACTGCCGGTGAGGAGGTTTTAATTGCACCATGGGAGTAACAGTCTGTCTTTTGATTTCTTCTGTGCCCATGTCTTAAGTGTTTGAGTACCAGGGGCTGCATCCAATAAAGGATAATATGCTTTAAGGCCAAGATGTGTGAATAATTTAGGTGCCTGAATCTAAAATCATGACTTAAAAACTATCATCTCAGTGGCTGCCTGACATCCTAAGTGCCTCTGTTCTTTAGGCACTCTCCTATTGACCAAATTGCTCCCCAAACTCCTGGAGCTGTGCTTTTGCACATCCTAGTATGGCACGGCTGTTGGCAGCACTGGACAGGTCTGTGTCAAAAAACTAAACACTGCTTTGCGAGAGGCTCCTGAGAAGCTACATCCACTAGTCCCACAGACCCTGTTTAACCTGCCTGGGCGAGAGCAAGGTCCTCACAAAAACAGTTGCAAATGTTGCTGTCCTTTAAAGCTTCGGCCAAGTCCACTTTTCTGGACTGTTTTTTAATAACTTTCCAGGGCAGTGTTTTCTGAACATGTGATATTAGGGCTGAAGTGGGAAGAAGTCTGGCTCACTGGGTATATTGGCAGGGAGAGACCATGTTGCAATCAAGGTTTGTGTTGTCTAGCAAGCTCAGTGTAAGCTATGTTAGGCATTTCTAGCCTGCTCCTTAGGCAGGTCCCCACAGACCACCACTGCTCTTCGTGGAACTGCTCTCCTCGAAGTTATTGTCCTTTTGATGGATCATCCAGGTTCAGCTCTTTGTCTGCTCATTGGGCAGTTCATCTTCTGGTTTTCAGAAGAGGGGTGTAACCAAAAGCAGAGGGTAGCTGGAGTGAGTAGAGAATTTTGTTCTCCCTCCCACAGTTGATGATGGGTCACTATGGAGAAGGATGTGCAGTGTTCCTGGGACCAAAAATCTTGTGTTCACAGGAGCAAGCCTGTCTCTGTAGATGAACAGTAGAAGCACTTACTTGGAAGGGGAATGGCTTACGTCTGTTCCCAGGGTTATTTTTGCATATCACCCACTGACACATCCATGTTGAGTCTGTTCTGTCCCTTAGCTGAAAGTGGTACTGGGATGAGTATGCCAGTTTGCATCTTCACGCATTGCATGGACTGCATTGGGACTAGGTATCTCAGTACACCCAGGTGCATCCTAAGCCTTCATGGCAGCGTTATTCAGAAAATGCAGAAAAAAAAGGTAAAGACCTTCTTCACCTGAATGAATAAGCAGAGCTGAGGTGTTTTCATCCATCTTCCTTCCCTCTGCATTTTGTTCTGGTAGTAGAACTGTATCTGGTATTTTGCAAGGCATCTCATTTGTTAGAACTCCTCTGGAAACACATTTGGTGTCTGAGCCCCTCTGAATAAGCAACCTCACACTTACTCCTCTCAGTTTTGCTGTCCAAGAGCCAGACAGGTTTCCTGGTAGGTGGTGTGTCAAATGTGACATCATTTCTACAAGGAGGTTGCTAATCAGAAGTGGGCAAACTCTTCTGGTATATTAGAATAAGGCTCAAATAAACATGGGGAAAATCGTCATCATGGGAAAGGGTCTTCTGTTTCTTGCTTCTCCAGGCTCCAACCTTCACAGGTAACTGGCCTGTGTCCGCTTCTCCCTTACGTAAAGTAATTACCATCCTGTGCAGCGGTGTGGGGAATCCTCTAACAGCTTTTATCCTCCACTCAGATCACTAGTGGAATGGAAACCTCTGGCTGACCTGCCAGAGTAGCTCTGCTGCAAAAAACTTGTTGAATACGTAGGCATTTAGTTACAGGAGAGTGGACAGGTGCATGTGGCTGCGACTAATTTGTCTGCTGGCCGTTGAGAAGGAATCTGGGTCATTACACTTGCAATAGCTGGCAGAGGCGGGCATATCAAGTAATCTCTTCACTGTAATAGGATAATTCCTGTGCTGTAGTACTAGTATCGAAATATGGTTTAAAGCCGTTGAGGTAAACCAAAGCCAGATTTGCTCCTGTTACAGCTGGGACAGGTGCAATGAAGTGACAATCCTTTCTTCCACGCAGCACCCATATTGGTTGTCCCTCACAGGGGAGTGGTCCTTAAAAACAAGCTAGTAAGAGTGCTGGGAAGATCCTCCCTTCACATCTGTGGTGGCATTTTATGGAGTTCACCCCACAGCGTCCCACGGCTGGTGGAATACAAGCAAGGCTGGGCAGCAGCGGCTTCAATGAGAACTGCAGCTTGTGGAGGATAAAGCGTGGTGAAGGGGCTTATCTTTTAAAGGCAGTACTTGCAGCTATTTATAGGTCACTTTGTATGTGATTATGTTGTTTACAATCAGCAAATTTTCTCCTGAAAAAGGGCAACTGGGGAACAACAGCTGGTGGATTCCAGGTTTTCTTTACCTGGCCATGTGTTTGAAGTCTTGCACTGTTTTGAATGCATTTGTTTTTCTTAAAACTCATCGTTGCCTAACTGCAGGCTCCACCCACATGGCATGAGGAGGGGAGAGAGCCTAGCTGAATTACTTCTTGAAGAATAGAAAAAACAGAGGCTAAAGAGGATGACTGAGACTGAGAAAATGTAAGCAGTTCCCCTGGTATTACCCAATAATTGTGTGAGGTGACTGACAGGCAATAAACCTAGGCAGTCACCTAAGAAAATGCTATGTTTCCCTGTTAAAAGGACACGGTCACACAAGTGCCATCTACAGCCTGTGTAACTTGTAGCTTCAGACAATGAGGGGGGCAGATAGATACTCACACATGGGCTCACTGCCAGCTATACATAATGGTCTAGAAGAGATTTCTAAAGGTGCCCACACCACTTGTTTCTCATGTGGACCTCAGCTTGAAATAAATTTCCTGTTTCTGCAAAAATTTGTAGCATGTCTTGACTATTTTGGTAGTCCAGAACTCCTGGCTGTCCCAACTGTGATTGCTGCTTCCCTAAAAAATTAAGGTAGGACAGAAACTTTATCCCTTCAGGCTGCTAAATTAATAATAGATCCTCCTGGGGTGATACGAGGGAAACTGAGATCCCAGGGTACTCCCCTGGAATGCCAAAGTGCCTCCTTGGAATGGGTAGGAAGAAGTCGGGGTGGAAGTGGCAAAGGAAGCCTCTGTGCCTCCAGACTTCTTGCAGGCCACAAGAACCTCCAAAAATCCCAGGCAACCATGGTGCAGAACTGCAGTGCTGGGGGTCTTAAGTTCTGGACTTTTCTTTGCCTTCTGTTCATCCTATTTCTTTCCTTCTCTGCCCCCCTCCAGCTCGCCTTTTTTCTGACTTCTTTTCTGGCTTTTTTTCATCTGAATAACAAAATCTTTGTCTGGTTAGACAATGCCTGGAACAGCATTTCTGTGGTGCAGACCCCACCTGGAGTATTGTATCCAGCTCTGGAGTCCTCAACACAGAAAGGACATAGAACTCTTGGAATGGGTCCAGCGGAGGGCCAC
>VZRU01016486.1:695-58609 GCA_013398155.1 Pedionomus torquatus | reverse complement strand
CTGGTCTAGAGGGAGGTGTCCCTGCCCATGGCAGGGGGGTTGGAACTCGATGATCTTTAAGGTCCCTTCCAACTCTGACCATTCTATGATTCTATGAATTGGAATGGGAGAGTAAGTCAAGGTGGTGGTGCTATGTCACTCAGTAAAAATGAGAGGGAATTTTAGTGGGGAACAGAAGACTGATTCTTCCAAAGGCCAAAAATGGTTTTACTGACTTCTGCATGCGAATATGTCCTCCCCTAAACTTCTCCCCTGCTCAGGGGGACATGGACCAAAACCCCTTGGACTTGGTGATTGCTAGCAGAGCTGTATTGCAGGACTGACGGACACCCACACTGCAATAGCTATTCAATAGGATTTAAATAACTTGCACTAAATTCCTTTCTGGTGGAAACAGGCAAAATATAACCAAAACCTGTGGTGCTAATTTATACCAGTAGTGAATTTTGCCCTTGTGCTAAATTTTCAGAGTAAACCCCTTGCAGCTGTTTGTTAAAATAAAACAAAAAACCTTGGAAGTAAACCAAACCACAAGCACGTTTCCTGTCTCCAGCCATCATGCTGTAGCACATATTTGCTTTGCAGAGAATATTGTCCTTTTGACTATGTAGAAAGTACTTAAGTGCAGCTTGTTTTCAGTTAAGCCGCCAAGCTTCCATCCTGAAAGGTGTGAAGATTTTCTTTTAATGATGCATTTTTACCCTACAGCTATGTGACATTCTACTGCAAGTCTTAATCGTTAGTACTGGTATTTGGAAGGCTACAGAAAAATAATAGTTACATGCCTCGACACTTTGAACATTTTGTGTAAATCATGTTGATTCATCATAATAATTTTTATTACTTTTAATAAGAATTTGACATCATGCAAAGATGATTTCAGATACTTACAAAACAGCATTTAGAATCCTACAATAATTTAAGTTGGAACATTTTCTCAATATCTTTTGGATTAAAATGCGTACACTGATTTTTAGAAGCAGAGTAGTGGTACCTCATTTCCTAAATACGAGGTAGCCTTGATTTCTGCCCTAAAATGTCAATTTATCTATTTATCTGAGCAAAGAATTGCTGCCAAAGTCTATTAATATTCATTCTGTTACCCAGGCTTGCTTGTGCTTGCGCTGCCAGTGCTGGAAGGGAGGGTTGCTGTGCATTTAGATCCAAAGGCCCAAGGTGGGAATCACTGGTTTATCCTGGGTGCGGTGTTCTCTGCTGCAGGTTACTGAGGTCTGGCCTGTTGCAGGGGTAGAGTGAGGACAGCCCTGAGCTAGAGGCTGTGAACTGGCCGCCGCTTGCCCCGGGGCAGAGGGCTTTCTGTGAGATCCACAGCTCAGTCCATGAGGGAAAAGGCAGGGGTGTGAGAGGTGACGGCCTCCCATTTGCTCAAACACATTTGTCTTTAAAAAAAAAGAAGATGCATAAAGTACACTTATGAAGTAAGAGCAGGCATTTTAATACCTAGAAAGTAATTAATGCTCTTTGGAAAACTGAGCAGATCCCACTTGTTTCATAGTACAAAAGCTACTGTATGCGATGATGATGGCCTGGGGGACTTTAATGAAGTGCTGCAGAAAATAGACTTGCTATTTCTGGAATGCTGCACTGTTTTCACAAAGTGCTGCTTCAACTCCATAAGATTTACCATAGATAACAGCAAGCAAACATGCCCAGCATCCTCAGAAAGAAGCTCCCTTAGCATAGCAGGGATCAAGTTGACAGCAGATTTTCAGAAATGGGTTGGCAGCCCATGTGATTAGGAGAGTTTTATGCTTGTCTCTCCAAGTCCCTTCTATAAATAGTCAGTGTAAGATTACAACAGCATACTAACTTCATGTCGGCCCATATCTTACCTACCACCTTCTTGGAGCACACTCCTACCCTCCAGGCTTTTTTTTTGTGCTTCCTTTCACCCTTCAGGTATAATTATTAGAATCAAGTGCTGCATAAATTTAGATGAAAAGCGTATTCCAAATCATGAGGAGTCAAAGTGGGAAGAAGCACCAGAGATCCTGAGCATGTGGGTGACTACCTATGAGTCCTGGTCATGGCTGGAGGGCAGTGACAGTGGTTACCACCTTTGAAAATGCAGAGGACTTTTTATATAACCTGCCTGTCTGGGTAGAGCTCTGAGCCTGCAGGTTGCCCTGTGTGAGTGAGCCTTGTCACCGTGGAGCCTCCTTTGTGGTGAGAGGAGCTGCAAGTGCTTGGCCCTGAAGCCAGCAGGTCTTTGGGTGGCAAACAGATAGTGGGGACAGGGCAGGCTGGGCCAAACAGCTCTTTTCAAACCATGCTCTTTAACGAGTTATCAATACGATAGAGGCTAAATTCATCAGGAGCATAAGCAGGACCATTTCTCTTGTCTTGCGTTCAGTCCCTAGTGTGGGCATTTGATTTCAGTGTACAAAAAATGTTCTTCTTTTACTTTGTATTTCCCTATTCTCTTTCCTCAAACAGAACGTGATGATCTGTGATCATGATATTGTCAGGTTAGCCAGGATATGGTACAAGTCATGTCTAACCTATCATTCATGATGAAATTAGATACGTGTTGAAGTCTTGAAATGTTAATATTGCACTGGAGCGCATTATAAGCAGCCCTGCAAGGCAGATCAGTACTCACTGCTGTGTTACAGGTTTGGGGGTTTTCCCACCTTATCTCAGGGAAGACCATGCTGCACACCAAATTGGAGCTTTTTTCTTTCGATTAGTTAAAGAATTGTTCTCACTACTTTATTATCTAGAATGCAAAATGCCTTCTAGCCACACAGTACGGGTAATATGTGTTGTGTGTTAAGGGATTTCCAGCAGTAAACCATCTCAGCTTCCAAGCTCCAGTTAGTGGGGCCTGCCTCGTTAGCAAAAATATGAAGCCAGCATCTATTAAGCTGCTATTGAAGTTCCTTCTCACGGGAAGTTTTAGGAGCTTAAGGGTCTGAGTAGGAGGCACAGAAATGGAAGTGCAATTACTGTTATCTGATTTCCAATATAATCTCTATTAAGAATATGAAGGAACTTCTAGATCAGGCTTGCTTTTGGGGGTATCTCTGCTGGTCACAAATCACGTCGTACCTGGCTGATAAATCCATTTTGGCAAAAATCCATAATGTGGGCTGGGGTGTGAATGTTTCTTACTGTGCAGATAGCTGCTGTTTTCACTAGCCTTGAAAGGGTGCGAATAGCTCCTGCTTTTCTCAGTGGGTTTCTTTAGCCTGATGCCATGACACAGTGATGATAAGGTAAATGCTTTGCTGAGAGAGGCTGAAGTTGAAAATTCATTTGCTTTATTTTTCCTTAAAGATAAATAGCCGTTTCTTTACAGACATCCAAAACTGGCCATTGAGATAGATTAAATAAGTCCCTGAGCAGCATGAGGAGGGCTGGCAGGTACTCTGGTTGGTAGCCTCCTTAGCCTGTAGCCAAAACAAGAGTTAAGTTTATGTGGCAAACTTCACAAAAGTGGAAAGAGCTTCTGGTCCTTACCTGGGCTTCAGCACTGGCACAAGCACGCAGTATTTTTACTTAACATCATACCAATGTGTAAAATGAGTATAGGCTTAATTGTTCACTGTGGGAGGAATTTGGAAACGTCTTGTGTATGTGTAAGTAATGGACAGACCGTGTGAAGCCCCTCATGAGTCTGGGCTGACTCAGATTTCAGCCTTTTGAATAGCTGCCATTTTACTGCTCTGCTAATGAAAAGGTGCATTTCTCACCTGCCTCTTGTGAAAGACTTCAGCAGTTAAAGAGCAAAGTGGTATATTTTTTTGGTAGGTATCAGTTGTGCAGAGAGCATTGGTGCTGCATCATCAGAGGAAATAACTTCTGTGGCTGCAGAGATACCATCAGTGGAGAGAAGTTCTGGCAGAGAACAGCAACTGAAACAACAGAGTATGATTTCAGATGGAGCACGGGCAGTCTGTGAGAGGGATATCATACAGCTGAGATACCGACTTACCATACATACCATGAGATACCTACATACCAGCTTAGCTACCTAGAAACAGGTTGTTCCTCTAAGGCATCTTACAGCTTAACCTAAATCATAGATAGGCTGAAGTCATCACAAGACTGAAATCAAGGGAAAGCTTCCCATTGGCATAAATGATTGTGGATTTAGTAACCACTTAACATGGGCTGTTAGACTCTCATTTGGAAAATTTCTTTCATTGTTTTCACTACAAATGGAGAATATAGATGAGCTCTCCGTTGCACCAAGAATAAACATGTGGGTCATGCCATTCAGGTATCAGTTTGAGCTGTGTGGGGTGAAGAAGAAATACTTTTTGTGCTTTTGTGGTTTCTTTTGTGGTTGATGAAGTGAGTAGTGATGTGTTTGCTTTCATGCTGAATACAATAGGGATGTATTTTTCAGTGTTTGGCTGACTACTTTGAATTTCAGCTTCATATATTATACCTACAAAATTGATAAGTTTCTTAAATCATTGTATATTTTATATAGGCACAAAATGCCTATCTTGATTTAACAGGTGTACAAATTTAGGCTCTGGATATGCCAGAAGAAAATTCTTCAATTATCTTTCTAGTAATTTCAGCCAGTACAGTGATTGTAATCTTTTCCCGAATAACTCGAGAATATCTCTGTAGACATCCTCAAGTTACAGAATTTACTCATTTGTTAAAAACACACATAGGAATTGCAGACCCATAAATAGCACATTCAGGAAGAAATGTCCAGTTGACACTAAAGAGAATGGTAACACCAACTAAACATTGGTATCAGCCTTGTTTCTACATGAAATGGAAAGTGGCTCATTGCTGACTCTGCAGGATATCCCCATATTTTGGAAATCAGTTCACAGTTCCTGCTTAACAAACTTGGATGATGGTTCTGTTTTTTTTCCTGCCAAACTGGAAAGATGCTACTTTATGGGATTTTTATGTGTTAATCATAGAATGATGTTTAGGGGAAAACAGAGAAGACCCTATATTACTTTAATTTTTTAAATGATGTTAGAAATCGTATTGACGTAATTACTAATTTTTGCATATTTCTATTAAAAGGAATTCTCAGAGTCAGTATTTGAATGCTTAGCACTTTTTCAAAATTAGACCCATTTAATGGCCAGAAAAATCACTGAGGCATTAAAAATGGAACTCCAAAAATACCTCTCATATAAATCCCTGTGCCTGAGGGGATAGCTGATCTGCATTTTCTTCAATGTAATAGAACTTGGGTTTCATTCATGTCTTGTAACAACGGAACATTAATTGAGAAGATCAAAAGCATGCTTTCCAAAAGGCGTTTTTGTCACTGCTGGTGAATTTCCTACATGTTCCTTCGTCCTGGGGCTTTAGAAGGTTCTGGCTGAATTAATGGCTTGGATTTTTTCCGCTTTGTTTCAAAGGAAGAAAATATTTTCACTTTGGTTTTGGATAGGGCTTATCAGGTAAACTCTATAGAAGTATGTGAGTGGGCTTGTTAGAGTTCAGATGACAGAGAAGCTTAAAAGGCGTTGTATCAAAATGCAGATTTCTTTAGATTAACTGATGTATATTATTGCATTTTCCTGTTCTAAAACCAAATTCAATTTGTTTGACATTGATAACATTAATGACATTATAGCTGGCATTAATAAACCTACTGCACCTTCCTTTGCTTGACTGCATGATAAAGGTTTTGACTTGGGAGGTCCCTGGGCTTACAAATCAGAATGTAGAAAAAGGGACAGGTACTCCAGTATGATTTTATGAATGTTTCTGCTGATTTGGTTGCAGCAGTTTAACGTGAAAGGGCTTTTTCTAAATGATGTTGTTACTGGCTTCAAATATAAATGCATATTCCCCTGACTTAACCTTTGAGGTAAAGGCCATGCATGGCTTTCATGCAGGTAGACTGGTCATCATTGCTGATTCAAGTTTCTGTGCTAAGTGCTGCAAGGGAGTTTCTGAAATTCAGTCCCAGTAATTTATCAAGCACTGACGAACTGGTGAATTGGTGAATTCCAAGTTCCATGAAGTGGCAAGGTAGGAGAGATGCTTGCTGGGCCCCTGACTCATGTTGCTGGCCACACCGCCTGTGTCACTGTTGTACTGGTCCAAAATTCCTCTCCCTACTTTAACCGCCGCTTTCCTGGACACACCTTTGGCTGAGGAAAGATCAAGTAACTTCAGATTCGCATTATTTATTGTGAAGGTCGTTCCTCTTCTTTTCTTTCTTCTTTGAAGAGGCAGGTAATGAAAGACAAGATTAGGACAGAGTTTAAGATGAATTAACTTGAGGAATTCTGTCAAAAACTCAGGCTCCCGCACAGAAAGGGGAAACCAAGGCCAAACAGAGCTCTCTCCAGCAGGCAGAGATCCTCACCAGCTCCTTACGGATCAGTGAAAGTGTGTCCTGCTAATGTAGGCCAATCTCAGAGTTTATCCTTTCTCTCCCAGCTGTCAGGATATCCTAAATAATTTCCTGAGTAATCCAGCCACAGGCATCAAGGAGAGGAGGGTCGGGAATCATCCAGGCTCTAAGAGAGGGACAAGAAGGTTTATGACCTTTTTTGAAGGGATTTTCTGCTTGCTGTTGTGAAAACATTCATATCTCTCCCGTTTATTTTTGACTTTTACTCTATAAGGTCCATTCCTTCTCCCAGCGAAGTCATTGTTTGTCATCCATTTGAGTGGGAGCAGGAATAAACTATAATTGCAAAGCTGATCACTTCAGCCTTTCCTTGACAAGTTGATCCTGCCAAGTTTTAGCTTTTTTTTTTAACAAGAAAAAATAAGTAAATACATTTGAATAAAAATGGAACTGATTCATTCAGCCACAGGGAAATGGCTCATTTGGAGGCACCTCTAAGGAAAGCAAATAATTGAAAAGTTGTGTTTAAAAAATCATAAGAGAAACTGTTTATGGGTCCTGGTTTTAATACAAAAATTAATTATTTGAGGTACGTTGGGGTATAGGAGACCCAGGTTTAGTCCTCTCACCTGTCTGAGAGAATTTGAAGCCATGTCTCTAGTTTCCCAAGGGAGCACCTGACCTGCAACCAGCCCTAAAAGAGGATTGTCCTCCTCTCAGATCCTCACATTCATTCAATTCAGCAATGTATACACAGACATTTGTTAGGCCAAGGCTCAGAAACTGGGGATATCGTGTCTGAGTGAATGAACTGACCAACATGCTAGAGAAACTCTCATTTCTGCTTGAGCAACCATTCAACTGCTTTATGTTGTGCAGAATAGTTAGATCAGGAGCGGCTGAGAGTATCATGTCTCCACCATAAGCAACCTTGGACTGCACCCTCAATACCTCCTTAGTGTCTTCCAGGAGGGAGCCTGACCTGCCCCCTGTAGACCTGGGTTTGGATTATCCAGCAGCCTGGACACACCACAGCCACAGGCCAGCACAGCCGTGCTCCAGTCACAGAATTAAACCCTGCAACGGGAGCGTACTTCAGTGTGGGTTGTCTGCTGAGGGAGAGGCTGAGCTGCCTCTTCTCGTGTTGCATGTAGTACATGGTCTGTCTTTAGGAAGGTTCGCTTTTAGCTTGTGTTTGTCCTTGATTCTAAATAATTTCTGTAAATTGCTCTCAACCCCAAGTATGAGTCTCCTGACCAAGGAGGGTGGGCAGTCATTCCTTTGTCATGCATATGTCCCCACTGTCTTTAGGTGTAGTTTTTTTCTCTAAGACTTCCATACAAAGGGAGACAAATACAAAATAGGGAGGGATGTATTTACATTTTTCTAGGTGCTATCCATGTGCTTGGGCAGTAAAAAATTCAGTGAGGAGAGTCCCTAACAGATTTTGTCTCAGACTACTGGATTATCTTTATTATCCCTCTTACCTTTCACTGAAACACGGTCAAATAAATTGCTTTTTGGCAGTGGGTATGGGAAGTCACTGCCTGGTTCTCACCCACAGGAAATTTGCTGATTTGCTTTCCTTTATTTCCCTTTGCAGGGAAGGCTGCTTCTCACCCATCAGCCCAGAGGCATGTCCCCTTGTGCAGTCGTTCATGTGCCACAACCGAACGTTCATCCTGGACGGCCACGTGCAGCTGAAGACAGGGCTACAAACCCAGGAACGACACCTTTTCCTCTTCACAGACCTTCTGGTTGTTGCCAAGTCCAAGTAAGTATGGCACCTCAGGCACTGCTCCTTTAGAGCAACCCTTTTTCTCAGCAGAATATAGCAGGGATATCCATAATGCTTTTTTAGTAGCAAATCTTTCCTAATTCATAAGGAAGCTTTTTATTTGTTCAGTGGAAATTAGTTGCCTGACCTCCTCAGGCACCTTTGAAAACCGCATAGCCAGAGAAGATCATAGAGTGCAGAGTAGAGAGGCAGAGGGGTAGTAGAGGGGTAGAATCACCTCCTGTGACCTGCTGGACACACTTGATGCATCCCAGGATGCAGTTGGCTTTCTGGGATGCCAGCATGTGCTGCTGGCTCATGTTGAGATTCTTATCCATGAGCACCCCCAAGCCCTTCTCAGGGCTGCGCTCCAGCCATTCTACACCCAACCCCAACCTTGGGATTGCTATGTCCTAGGTGTAGGGTTGGTTGAACTTCATGAAGTTTGCATGAGCCCACCTCTCAAGTCTATCCAGGTCTCTCTGGATGGCATCCCTTCCCTCCATCATGTCAACTGCACCACTGAGCTTGGTGTCATCGGCAAACTTGCTGAGTGTGCACTCTATCCCACTGTCCACATCTCCAACAAAGATGTTAAACAGCACTGGTCCCAGTACTAACTCCTGAGGAACACCACTCATCACTGGCCACAAGTTGGCCACCACTTGGACGTTGCACCGTTGACCACAACCCTTTGAGTGTGGCTCTCCAGCCAGTTCCTTATCCACTGAGTGGTCCAGAATGCAACACTTAAAAGAAATATTAGATGGTTTTGAATATATTGCTTGTGTTGTATACTATTCCCTGCTTTGGGAAAGCAGTGTCATAGGAAAGACTCATCAGGGCTCCACTGTATCCGTTACACCTTCACCTGACTGTTGTGTTTTACATAAGTCATCTTCAGTCCTGTGGGGTGTGCGTAACACCAGTGGCTGTGTTGCAGAAGGGTTAGAGGTCTTAATGCTTACCTGGAAGCTGCTTTGATACACACCAGTGATGAGCAGCTGTATAAAAGTATTGCAGATGGCATCACAGTGTTCATCTCTCTAGGTTGTGCTGTGCCCAGAGGAGTGTGGGGAAGGGGAAGGAGAAAGCAAGCGATGCTGAGCAGTCTGAGTAGTGTACATGTGTAATCAGGCTTGCTGCTGAGCTCTGATTATTCACTCTACCATTCACAATTAAATCAGATCTACAAGCTGTGTCTAGCATGCCAGCTTTGTGTGGCATTTGTGGTTTAAGGCAATTTTAGAGGGTGCTTTCACGTGTTGTTATGGGTTATGGGGAAATAATAATAAAAAATCATGATGCGGCTTCATTCCCTGTTAGGCAGTGTGTGTGTGGTTTCACAGGGTGGGTAATCTCAATGTGAATCCTGGGCTTTGGCAATGTGTCTTTTCGCTTAAGCAATTTTTTTCAGAGGCTGCTGGGAAAAGCCAGAATAAATCTGTGTTTTCTGTAGAAATCTGAGCTGTGTCCGTTTGAATCACACGTAGTAAATGTAACCCCCCCAGCTGTACTCCTTCACTTGATGTAGCGTGACAACACAGGATATTTTACCCAAAACATGTTCTACTACTGGTGGGTGGTGAACATAAGGATATTTAGGGGAAATCTCACTATTCTACCAGCAGTAGCAGTAATAGCATTGTTACTGTATTTATGTATATTTGTGTCACCTAATTTAAGCTTTCAAATGTTAAACATTTGCAGCTTACCTACACTTCTAGGCTCTTTTTATAGTCACTGAGGGAGAACCAGCACCTCCTTGCAGCAAACTCACCTGACCCTGAAAGAGTGCTGACAGTTGGTGAGGGGAGTCACACTCCTGGGGGGTCTCTCACTCTGTCCACTAGCTCTTCAGTGGGCATAGTCTCACTAGCTTAGGTCTAAGCTCCTAAACTGTAGAAGATTAAAGCCAGGTGAGATGAATCCCCGGCTCCCTGGTCAGTGTGCTGAGCAGAAGCAATGTTACAACCACAGGCTAAGCTGCATATTCCTGCGGGTTTGGCTGGGTCCCAGTGGGACTATTTTTATAGTAAAGCATTGCTCTGTGTAACCACTCCAAAATCTGCTGCCCAGGGAGTATTGATGGCTCTTACAGCATTTGGTTTAGTGTGATGAAGAGTCCACAGTGTTTGAAGAAGGTGGAAGAGAACAAATTGTACTTCTGCATTTGAAAAAGGGGGAGGGGGAATCAAGTCTTTCCTAAAAATGGTAAAAGTAGTATTTTGAGTGATATTGCTTCATGTATTTTAAAGAGCTAATTGGGATGTTCTCTCTACAGCTGCCCTGACAGCAATTAAAGCATCAGAGCTGTCACTGATGAATACTACTTAAAAATCAGCATTTGTAAAGAAGTCTCACACTAAAATACTGTTGCTGATTCCTAGAGGGAAAACCTTGGAGTGGTGTGTATTGCTATGCAGCCGTGACTATTGATTGTTTTTGACTTTTTAATAGCTGATGCAGATTCAACGCAGCAGGTCACCAGGACAGAGTTAATAAATCTGACTTAACCTCAGAATTACTCCTTGTGAAGGTGCTAAGAATTTGTAAGACTCTTTTATGTTAAGTAGTTTCTCAGTTTGGGGTGTATGAACAGTTAAGAAATCTAAAGTACAGCTCGGCACTGCACTGGGGTCAGCTCAGCTGCAGGTAGCCAGTCACTGTACAAAGGGAGCTCATGTATAATTAGACGTTGTATGATCAGCAAATGGGTATGCATTTTTCCTAAAGACAGTGACAAGTATCTTGTGTCTGAGCTTGCTGAGTAAACTCCTGTACAGCGCTGAGCTCCTGGTTACAGGCAGAGAATTGGCATTGCTCCTATGGAAATTTTTAGGGGGTAAGTCCTCTCTACCACCTGCCTGTGTATGACTTTGGACAAGGGCCTGTAGGTTTGTTTTCTACTACTTTCTAATCATATTTTTGAAATGTAGACTGTTATCTTTTCATATTATGCATTAGCCCAGCTTATAAAAAGTAATACTCACACGCTCTGCTTCTTTCTGCTGCCCCACATTTTCCTGCCTTCATGTGAAGAATGTCATAAATTGATTGAGTTTTTCTCACTCAACCGATGTCAAGTGTGTAAGATGTGATACTGTTTTCTGTATATTAATTAGATTTCTTACAGAGACCGTGCATTTTAATTTGGCAGAGTAAATATTTCAAGGATCTGTCAGTTCAGTGATCAAGGTTTCTTACAAAAGTTTTTGTGTGGGAGGCACAGAGAAAAGGCTTCCTCTTTCTCCTTTGTAATACACACGTGCATGTATGCACCTACATTTTAAGGTTAGTTTCCCTATGTGGCTGGCCATAGAAATTGGTGGTTGAGTACATACATGGAATTACGGTAGCAATCTCATAGTAGATCCATTAATGCTTTTGTCAGAGAGTCCTATTAAGGAGATTAGCAAATCTAGTGAGAAGTTAATCTTCCATCTGTTAACAGCCGCAAGGTATCCAATGGCCACTTAGGGAAAGCAAAAGCAACTGAGTTTACTCTGCAGAGGTGGCACAATTTGGGGTGCATCAATACCTACACCACCGATGTTCATTATTTTCCTGTTCATTTCAGTGGACTCTCAATCTGGCTGATATTTCAAGTGTAAAACTTGCAATGGGACTTACTTCCTTAAAATAAAAATAAAATCCGTGATAGGTTGTTGCTCTCCATTTTTCACATGTTCAGTCATGCAGCTTCTTTAGTCAGTGATGATACATTCATTTCTAGAGGTAATGCTTAGGCACTTAAATAGAAGACCCACATTTCACAAACACTGAGAACTCATGGACTGCATAAAGGACATGGCAGATAGAGATAAAATTATACTTCAGGCTCTTTAGATGTTAATGGAGGCTACTGTTTCAGCGCCTCTGGAAACCAGGCCACTTGAATACTGATAACAGCTGAGAGCTGTGACTAGGCATGGCAAACAGGGTAAGAATATACATCAAGCATGATTAGAGATCATCTTTGTCCTTGTGCCAGCACCCTGCCGACACCCGCTGCTGGCACTGTAGGGGTCTGGCTTTATGAACAGCATGTAGAGAGTTCTCTGTGCTGGATAATAGGAAAAAGAAACTGAGGAGAAAAGGAGGGTCAGCAGATAGATTCAGTGGAGCCAGGTCAGGTGTCCGTTTATTAACATCTACATAAGAATTCACAGCTGTATTTTTATTGTAAATCTAAATTTTCACAGTTCGTTCTGTGGTCAGTGAGTTACAGTTATTTCTGTATCCTTGACAGGTTTTACGTGGTGCATCACAAACTGATTTGTTGGATGAGCCCGTTGAAATATTCTCCTGCACATTTTGATAGGGTAACAAAACATAACATAGTAAAGAGAGGTGAAATGTACAGCTGGCCAGGAAACACTGCGGTATAGTTTAAAAATGCATGAACTTGAGATGGTATTTTATAGCAATTTAAGTATACCTTTTTGCCAGGTGTGACATGCACTGATGGCCCTTCCTTGCCCACCACTGTAAAAACTACTGGATTATTAGTACTGCTCTACCCCAGTACATCTGTAAGCATAATGTCAGCTGGAAACCTCAGAGCAGTCAGGGTGCAAGTTCATCTGTGTCCTCTTTCAAGCTGCAACGTTCAAGTACCTTTATGTTTCAGACTGTATTAGTTCAGCCTGTCCTAAATCAAATACCTTGTAAATTAGACTAATCTCAGAGAAGGTAGTCCATGTGTATCAAAGCTCTAAGAAACTGCTTACCTGGCATATTTATTTATAGAGCGCTAATCACCATGGTGGCTGGCACTGTCCCCATTCACATTTACAACACTGTTGAACTGACATGCTCTTGCTTGCAGTCCTTGGATTAGAAGGGCAAAATATTTTCAGGGAGGGGATGCTTTTCCTCCAGCCTTTCCCTGCTGGCCCAGGAGAACCGTCACTCAGGTAATTCAGTCTGCAAGGCCTCTAGTGCAAAACTGCCTTGAAGTGAATGGCTTTTGCATTGCTACAGACTGGACTGACCTTGTGAGATTTTACTTGTTTTTCATGCAGCACGGGTTCCCCCCAGTCCTACAAAATGAGACTTATCATGAGAATTGAGTAGAAGAAAAGAGTTGAAATAAAAAGATGTGAGTCTATACATTTGACCTTTACTATATTCTAATGTTTAGTAGGATAAAATACAGGAAGGGCTAAATTAAAAAAAAAAAAAGTGGGGGGAGGGGGGATTACATATCTTACTTGTAAATGACTGGTTATTTTGAGAATGCACAGAATCACGGAATTGTCAGAGTTGGAAGGGACCTCTAGAGATCATCTAGTCCAACTCCTCTGCTAAAGCAGGGTTGCCCAGAGCACATTACTCAGGGCTGCATCCAGGCAGGTCTTGAAGGTCTCCAGAGAAAGGACCTCCACAACTTCGTGGAGCAGCCTGTTTCAGTGCTTGGTCATCCCCACCATAAAGAAGTTTTTCCTCATAGTCAGATGGAACTTCCTATGTACCAGCTTGTGCCCATTGCTCCTCACCCTGTCACTGGGAACCACTGAAACATCCTGGCTCATTTTCCAAGGGATGCGGGCTTAAAGCTACTATGGAGGCTATATGCGACCTGTGCCATAGTTAATACAAATGGCAGTTTTGTACTTGTTCTTTCTTCGGGATGACCTTGTTGTCACTACTTAAACTCACTGTAATTGTTGACCCTGGAGCTAAGCAATCTGACTATACTGTAAACTCCTCAATGGCATTAAAGTCACTGAAAGGCATCAAACGCAAGTGGCAGTCTTTGCCTCATGGTGAGATTAAGAAGGGTGCTCTGGACGTGGGCAGACGTTTTTCTCCAGAAGGTGTCCAGAAACGCCACGAGCAACCTATTTATCCCACATGTAAGATATCTGTTGATCCCATTTAGATAAGAAATTGATATATTTTTATATGAAACTCAAATACAACCTTGTTTTTTCTAAGTAAAGCAGAAGTGCTTCTTCCATCAGTTCCAATGCAAGCTTCACATGCCTGAAGGAGGAAGAATCTGGGTTGTTTAACCTGCATTGCTGTGTTTTCATGTGTGTGACATACCTGTGTATTTCTGCTGACAGGTCACACTCTCATTTCAAACTGAAGTGCCAAGCTCGTCTCTGTGAGATGTGGACAGCATTTTGTACAGAAGAAGTCTGTGAAGGCAGTACAGACCCAGAGAGGTCCTTTGTTTTGGGATGGCCCACCACGAACTGTGTGGCAAATTTCAGGTAAGAATTGAGGTATGTTTTATTTACCGAGTTACTTAAATGTTTTTAGGCTGACAGGTAACAAGACTTATCACAGATTCCTTTCAGCACCAGCGAAGGTGGGAAGCAGGAACTCCATGATTTTTAAATTGACTTCTTCTAGTGCTGTGAACAACTCACTTTCCATGCCTGTTCTTTGTTTCTCTGTAAATGTGACAGTGATGTTCACTTACCACGTAAAAATCTGAGAAAATACGTGATTTGACAAAGCACTGTTTGTTCTGCAAACTTGCTCGGTGGAAATTCTCTTTTTTTGGGGTATAATTTGACAAAGACCTTGGCTAATTAATAAGAGAAGCCACGAATAGTAAACAGCCAAGCTAATGAAAAGATCAAAGAGACCCTCATAGGAGACTTTTAAACAGAAGAGCTTGTATTTGAAGTAGCAGGAAACATACAGCGAAGTACTCACCTTGTCTTATTTCTCTTTTTAATTTAATTGCGCCAGAGAAAATATCAAAATGTCTCTTAAAGTGGAATATCTGAATTGTAAGAGAGTGAAAGATATTTGGTCTTTCTTCGCAGCATTGACTGTAGGACCCATAAGGGCTGTAGAGGTAATTTCAGTGATTAGGCTAATTTTAGTCTCAGCGGGAGGGCTGTGTCGTCACTTTGGATAAGGGACAGCACCATCCTCCTGAAATCCCAGCTGCTTAGCCACAGTAATTTGGCTGGGTCTTGGAAAATGCGTTTTCCTCTTTACCAACGGAGAGCAAAAGCTGACGCATGCAGCTTAATTGGTATGTCGCATTGTCCCTATCCAAAGAGAATACTGAGCACAAACTGCTCTCCATTGAGCTGATTGTGCTGTTTATGTTTTTTTCACTTAATAGTCCTGAAACAAAGCTGAATTTTTCTATTGATTTTCAATTGAACTCTTGCCAATAAACATGAGCTTTGATCTAGAGACAGTATGTGATCCTTTATAGCTATCAGAAAGCAGATGGATAGGAAAGCAATAGCTTCAGTCAAAACAGGTCAGAGATTTTATGGAGCTGAAATTATTTTATGTCTGGAGGTAGACAGAAGAATCTAGAACACTGTGCATGGGTCCATATATGCATATCCAACAGAATTGAAGAAGCCAAAGAATCACATTTTTAATGTTCAGAAGCATTCCTAACAGCATTGCTCAGTAGGTTTGGAGTTGCCTAACTGTCTGCTCTGAAAATTTGAAGAACCTGATTTGCTGAAGCAGCCATGGGAATAGCAGTTACTCCATCTGGGAAAGGATTTAAATCAAGAAAGTTGAAGCAAAATTAGGTTAGATCCCTTGCACTGTCCTATTATTAGCTATGTTTAACTGGACAGTCTGTATCCTTGAAAGTGTATAAATGAGATAAAGATAAATGAGAAATGGCCACAGTTAAAACCTGCTATGTACAATGGGACCTTTTTTCATCATGGCTTATGTGTACTTTGTAATGTGGTGATAAACAAAGTAGTAAATAAGAAGAAAATTAGAATAGTGGAAGTGGAAAGAAGTCTATATCCCTGAGGGAATACCTTTAAACATTTGAATTAAGGTCTTATTTTAAAGTGTTCTCCTCTTCTGTTTGAACATTAGTTTAAGAACTCAACCCATTTCCTGCTGAATTCACTGGTAAAGCTTTATCTTCTGTGATTAAAACTGGTAACTAGGGCTTTTGATCTCTGTGACAGGCTTCTCGGTTAATTTTGCAGGGAAACAGACATTTTGTTCAAATGGAAAAAATGTTTCAGTATTTGTAGGTATTTAGGACAGTTGCAACCCAGAAGCAGTCCATTCCACCATAGTTTGTACAAGGGTTATTTGTGGCTGATTTGTCTGTTTTTCTATAATTCTTTCAGGTCTGCAGAACAAAAGGAAACATGGCTGTCTTTTTTGCAAAGGTACTTTATTATTCAGTCTTTGAAGACACTGAAAAGAGTCCCAGTCATCTAAACCAGTGATTCCCAAGCTGTGGCATCTATGCCATCATGATAGATAAACTCTTTCAAAGGGATATTAAAAAAAAAACCAACCAATTCATGCCTTCTCGTATAGCAATGGGGGCTGTGCAAGGAGGGAAATTCTTCCCTGTGCCTGAATGTGGCTCAGCACAAAACTGGAACGATTCCTATCACATGTGGTTCCTTCCTTACACGGCTGTAGGACCCTCTGCCCCGGTTGCTCTAGTTGAGCCTGGGGCCCTTTCCATGGTGATGGCATCTAAGCAAGCCCAGCTTAGGAACCTGTGCTCTAACTTATCTGCTGCTCATGGCTGGCTGTATTTCAGTCTTACAAAACAGACCCCAAGCTGGAGACTATGGTGGGGGGGTTTGTATAAGTAGAGCTGTCTTACTTCAGTCAGTATTTGGACAGAAAACTACTCACAGTGGTTTTGTTTTCTGGTCACCTAGCTCTGCTGGTCGAGGTTTGTGTCATTATCTGATTTTTCATAGTTTCTGGGGTTGTTTAAATCATCCTTGCTGTGGGTGATTTCTAATTCACTCTTTTCCTGTTCAGTCCCTTGAACTGCTCCGTACAATGGGGTGTAACTGATTCCACTAGGAGCCTGGATAATGTGGGCTGAGGCATCACAATGATAGGTAGATTTAGCTTGACTTTTTAAATCCAGTTTCGCTGCTGCTTACACTGATTTCTACAATTAAGTTTAATGCAATAGGACATACTGGGGGCCGTGGTCAGCATCCCTTCCAGATACTGCTGGATGTTTTCTTGTGCTCAGAGATCTTTCTACTGCAGTATATCTTCAAACAATCTGCTGCTTGTCTAATTATTGCTTGATTGCTATTTAAATCTCCATCTTGCTATTGTGTTTACAGTATTAAAAATTTACTTGTTTTATACTTGTTTTGTCAGTCGAATAAGAGAAGAGAAGGAAAAAGACTATCCTAAAAGCATTCCTCTGAAGATAATAGCAAAAGACGTGGGAACTTGTGCATATGTAAGTGCTGTGGAGCTAAAGAGGGGGGGTCTAAATCCACATCGCCTATGAGTGCCAGTTACCTGTAAGTCCTTTGGATATTGGGAGGGTTCCTTTGAGTTACAACCTTCTTTCAATATCCAGTTTCTTTAAAGATTCGGTGCATGCAACTCTGAAATGTTTGTTTCCTGTGTTTAATACATGAGTTCCTTTTTAAAGACAGTGTACTTGGTATGAAATACTGGTTCTGGCACACAAACTAAAGACTGTACAGTGTGAAGTCCTGAAAACCACCTCTAGCGGAACTTACACATAAGCATCTTCAGAAATGCCAGTACAATGTACCCTTTTTTGCCTTATAAAACTGATCTAAACCCACAGCTGCCTTCATTCAATTCTGCAAAGCTGCAGTGTGGTTTATTGTTTATAATGATTGCACGTCAGTAAAGCTATGTATATGAACACCCTGAAATTGCCTTAAGCATGTTTTTGGTCAGCTAACTGATGTTAATAAATTTATAGGCACAAGGTAAATTGGTAAAGAAAGGTCATTCGTGGGGTGATTTTTTAAGGTCTTTTTTAGTAGGCACCTAGGCACCTTTTTTATTTAGTCATTTTAAACCAATTTAAATTCCTGTAACCAACCAGTTCCCTAGGGATACTCTAGCATTCAGTGATCATCATCCATTCTTCCTTTTTTCTTATACATTTGTTCTTTCTTTCTTTCTAACTGTATTTCATGCTCAGAAGCCTAAAGAGCATTTGCAAGGACACAAGAAATTTTTACAGATATTAGACTTCATTGGAGGTCTTTCTGAACAGTGAATCTCCACTTAGGATTTTGGATTTGCATGGATGTAAGCATAAAGGAATCTGCCTTTTTTAAGAAAAACATTAAGATAAACAGTAATACTTAGAATTGCCAAGTTGCTAAGACAAATGTTCATAAACAGTAATGACTGTGGTAGTTCAAATGCAGGAGTGCAGATCAAGGTGTGCTTAGGTGTAAATGTCTATAAATAATACATGCACTCAGGTGTTGCACTCTGTACCAGCATTTGTTTGGGGGGTTTCTTAAATGCCTTTTCTCCTTAGTTATAATTAGCTGATGTGCCAAATATGGTTTCCTTGTACTGACAGTCCTAGAAATGACACACTGTAGTCTAGATATTATCAGTAATAAAATGGTGGAGGAACAGTGGAGGAGCAGATGGAAATTTTGTAATGCAAATAGTTCTTATGGTACTGTGGTCCCTGTGCTACAGCAGCTGGAGATGCCCAAGAATTATTTCATTTTTGGAAGGTAAGGAAGGCTGAACACAAAGCACAAACCATTTTATTATATTCTAGCCAAGAGCAAAACTTATGCAAATGTGCTGACCTACTCCTGAGAGCCAGATGTCATTGCTTCAGGCAAATGTTAAATTTTTTATGGTATGAGCGTTCAGATATGTCCTGAAGCGAGAGATACAGTATTCTCGCTATTTTCCTTTGATTGCCATGGCAGCTTGTTATCATCAGGGACTTACACAAATGTACAGCTCAGATCTTTTTTAAATGCAAAATGTCAGGGGTTGTTTTACCCGAACATCCTATGGCCAGTATAAAACTGATAAACTGATATGCTACACAGGGTGTGGTGAACTATCTTGGGACTGACAGTGAATGTTTACTGCTGCCTCTCCCACCTTTCCTTCTTTGGGCCATTGGATGTGCCTGGGTTTGTTGCAGCGGGCATGTGTTCATTCTGCCAGGGCTTTAGGTTGGCCAGGAACCATATGCAATCCAAAAGCTGTGTAGTAGTCTTGTTAGCAGAGCCAGACTAGCTCAGTAACTTGTGCTTGATGTGTGGCAACTGCCTTTCGGCTCCGAAGCGGGGCTAGAGTAGGTGTGATGGTGCAAGCAAAAACCACTCTGGACACGTTCTCCCCAATCGTTTTGTCTCTGCAAGGTGATGGCAGCAGTGCTTCAACTTCCCAGTGGGGCTGAGGATGGAGTCATTAATCCTAGTGTGTTTGAAATGTGCTGCCCTGCAGAAGAGCAGCCCACAGCGTGGAGGTACAGAGCTTTGCCCAGCTGTACGGGAGTGATACTGGTGCCAGGCAGCAGGTCCTGAAATCTCACACTGAAAAGTCTGCCTTGTGGAAAGAGGCACTTCCTCTGACACAAAGCTTGGGACTTCACAATGGTCACCATTGCTATGCAGAAAGCAGTGTTTCTGCTGACCCATGCTTTTCCATGCTGCTGATCAGCAGATTCTGGAACATGCTGGAGAGGTAGCATTTTAACTGGATGAAGGATTACCCAAAGGAAGTGCTTCTGGTACTAAGCCAAATCTAGCTTTGAGAAATCTATATAGAATGTGGTGAAGGATGTAGAGATGAACAGCCTGTCTACAGTATTTTCATAACAGGGAGATCTTCAGTAGAAAAGGACAGAAATGATTAACAATTGATATGAGAACCTCTTATTTCACTGAAAAAGGTCACTGAAATGAGCTTTCATTGTTTCAAAGGAAACTTGCATGCTTTTAAATTAACCAAACCATACATTTCCCTCATGCAGTCTCTAAAGTGGAGTTAGCGGCTGTGTCTTTTTTGCATATTTTGATGTGGAGGTCTTGTAATCATGGCACTCTCCCTTCTCATGAAGCTGTTGGGGAAGCAGGAACCAAATGCAGAATGTATGTGACAAAGCAGAGGAATCAAACCTCGATCTTAGACACCTGGATTTTCATCTATGTATGATAACTTATTTATCAAGTAAAATTTTAACAGGATACTCTCAGTTTTTCCAGCAATGAACCATGCAGATCTACTGTATTTCAGAAACTCTTTGCACATCCCAATTTTCAATGCCACTTTCCCCTTCTTCTTTTTCTATTCACAGTCAAAAACCCTGAGTGTAACCAATGTTGATACAGCAAATGATGTAATTCTCATGGCCCTGCAGCAGCTGGGAATTAACGTAAGTCCTTACACCAGTTTTAATGAGTCTTTTTGTAGTCACTTTTAATAATCAAATCTTCTCTTGCACTTTTTCCAAGTTTTAGGATATGAACGTTATTAAATCCTTTATCATAGCAATTCAGTGTTGTTGAACTGAAGCAAAAGTGCCTTGTTAATATATGGACCTCCAGAGATCATCACGTTCCTTACAAGTTTTAAATAAGTCTCCCATTCCTGTAAGGGGTCTGTCATGTTTGAGGTCGCTTTTGAATCTGTTTTGATGATGCCTAAGAAGTGAGAGTTTAATACAGCACCTACTTCAATGTGAACAGGAAACCTACCCACCTGCTTGTTAGTTGGTTTGAAAATGTGCAAACATGCATGATCAACTGTGTCCCCAGATTCCAAGTACGAGCACTGCTCTCAAGTGTCCAAATTTACCAGGACGCCCAGATCCTTTTCCTCAGAAGTGCGATCCAGCAGGCCCACCCCTAACCTATACTGGTGTCTGGCATTCTTCCTCCCCGGGTGCAGGACCCTATACTTGCCCTTGTTGAACCTCATTAGGTTCTTCTCTGCCCAGCTCTCCAGCCTGTCCAGCTCTTGCTGGATGGTGACACAGCCCTCTGGAGTGTCAGCCAGCCCTCCCAGTTTGGTATCATCAGCAAACGTGCTGAGGATACACTTGGTCCCCTTGTCCAGGTCATTGAACAAGACTGGATCAAGTATTGAGCCTTGGGGGACACCACTGGTTACAGGCCTCCACTTGTTCCTGCTCCATTAATTACAACCCTCTGCGTTCTGTCACACAACCAGTTCTTAGTCCAC
Organism: Pedionomus torquatus; assembly: GCA_013398155.1. Taxonomy (NCBI): domain Eukaryota; kingdom Metazoa; phylum Chordata; class Aves; order Charadriiformes; family Pedionomidae; genus Pedionomus; species Pedionomus torquatus. The sequence continues at coordinate 37,568 of VZRU01016486.1, read as the reverse complement.
CTCACTGCCCCCTCATTTAGTCCACACTTCCTCAGTTTCCTAATGAGGATGTTATGGGAGACAGTGTCAGAAGCCTTACTTTTGTCAAAAACAAGTGTCAAAAGCCTTGTCTTCCCTAGCATTCATTATGCATCCAGGGGCCTATTCTGCAAGCTTGTTATTTTCCAGGCACAGCAATTTCTCTCTTGGCATCTTGTTATGGCTCAGACATCCCATTTACACCAGGGCTGAGGCTCTGGCCTGAGCTCAAGATTTGCCAATCTGTCTAGTTAAGGTAGCTCTGGAGTTGATTGAGGGACTGCAAGAATGACATGTGAGAACAGGTTGAGATGTGAGTTAAAACTAGGGTTTTGATTATAGATTGTTTCTCCAACTCTGCATCAAAAATCAAGAAAAAAAAATAATGCATGCTGTAGTACAACTTCAAGTATTTACTATTATATGCTTCATTTTTACCCATTTTATGGATGTCATTTTATACTTCCTCATCTTGTGTGCAGAAAAAAACAAGAAAATGGTAGTGTTGTAAGAGAATATTTTGTTTGAGATGAGCAGGAGGAGGATCTGGTTAGGTTTCAGCTTTGTGTTCTTTTGTGTATATCACAATCAACCCTTTCCTCCTCTTCGCATTTTTATTTCAAGTGGAAAAAGAATAAAAGCCACCCAAAAGATGTAAAATCTTGCCTGTGGAATTATTTGCCCAAGTAGTATACTACATTTTTTCACTGTATCTTCAGAGTGTAAAGCCTTTTTCATTAGAGGCATATCATAAGATTAGCAGTAAAATCAAACAAAATAAATAAATTAACCTGTAGTCTGTGTATCAAACACCCAACCCCCTCATAGGATTGTTCTTACTGCACGGATGCTTTTCCTTCTGTGCTGTCAGGTTTTTTATTTATGTCCAGAGAGAAACACTTGAAAGGAGCTCTATGACTTTTCAATGGCAATTATAAAAACTACATTTCACATGTTGTGTGATTAATGGGGCTATTATTTTGGCTGAGTTCACTCTGGTTTAACGCATCAGGGTTTTTCCCTCTGTGGTTTCTCTGGTAAAATGACAACTAGTTTGTGCAAAATGGCATTGATCATCTGTTCCAAATTACCAAGTCAGGCAGAAAGAAGGGCCTTGGGTTTCCCAGCTCTGTAAGTACACTTGCTGACTTTTCTGGGACAGTCACATCTATACTGACAAATGGCCTCATAAAGCCTGTAAAGGACAACATTTGCGACTGAGATGAACAGTCTGCCTCCTGAAACTGCACCTACTAGCTCTTCCCCTTCCCCTGTTTCCCTTTCACTGTAACGAACCCTTTCATATATATATTTAAAAGGAAAGTAAATACCCTTTCTTGTGCTCCTCAGCTGTATTTATTTGCTCCTGGCTGCTTGCCCTGAGGCATAAGAGATGTCTCCAAAGTCTATTTATTTTCCTTCTGCCCCCTGCTAGCTAACTTAACAGCAGTGCTAATATGCGCCAGAAAGCTCTGTCAGTCAGAGGGCAAACTGCAAAGGCTTTATTGAGTGTATCAGCATTACACCAGGTGCGTTCGGCAAGTAGAAAGTCTCAAGAGCTCTAGGGACACTGAGTGAAGGTCCAGACAATGCGGGATAGGAGGCAATTCTGTTTAAAAGGAGGTAGGATTTAATTTTAGAGCTAAATAAATACTGTCATAAGGTATTTATCACCTTTTGTACCCAGAAAACTTTTAGACTTTAATTATCCTTACTTAGCAGTGTCACTGAAAAGGGATTTAAGGTATAATAGATCACTTTTCATGCAGCGTATTTATCCACTTGCCTATTATCTTTTGTCCTGAGAGTGGTTTATATTAAATGTCATTCTTTTTATCTCTATCATCTCCCCATTATATCTGAAATAATGTACTATTCTTCAGTTAAACTGCAACATTGACTTGTATATTCATGCTAAAGGCAATATTTAGTTTTCTTTCAAACCAGTGGTTTTACATAGCTTTTCCCAAAGATGTTCACATGTTCCTTTCCTCTGGAAATAGTCCTCTTTGATGTAAATTTATCCTCTCCACTGTAAGTTTTAGAACAGGGCTCAGCAGTCTTAAAGCACTGTCCAGTGCTCCCAAACCCTTCCACAGAAAAGGCCTGATGCAGCCCTGTGAGAAGATTTTGGGGCAGAACCCAGGAGCACCTTGGGTGCCATCCTCACCTTGACACCATCAGTGCAGGCTCAGATCTCAGGTGAAGGTGTCCTTGCCCTGCTCTCCAGCACTAGGCATGGGATGCTGTTGGCTAGCAAGCCTGAACTGCTTATACTTGCAGGAAACAGAGCTGGGGAAATGGTGGAGCAGAGATCTCGGGTGTAAGGCTAGGGCTGCTGGTGTGTCAGATCATGTCCTGGAAGATCTGATTACCCTGGTACTCAGGACAGAGCTGAAGGGTCACCTTAGCTCGAGCTGCCCACTCTCTGCCACATGCTCTGCAGCCTCTGCAGGCCTCTGCTTCATGCTGCTTATCTGTAATCCCTCCAGGGGATCAGACCTGTCTCTTCTCAGGTCTGGGTGCTGCTCAGCACTGGTGGGGAGAAGTGGGGCACAAAGCTGCTGGGGGCCAGGAGCAGCGCCTGAGGCAGAAGGTGCCTCGTTTCCAGCCTCCTGGGAGCAGAGAGGTGTGCGGGCCAGGGACTGACTCAGCCACATGGCATGGGGGGCTGGTGTGGCTAATGTGTTGTTCTGGCCTCAAAAGCAGACCTGGGTCCTGGCAGGCTGTGATCTCCACCCCTCTGCTTCCAGGAACAGTGAAAGAACTGCGGCAAATCTCCTCTTTTCCTTCAGAGATGACAGGATTGAGCCCATTGTGCTGCTCATAGCTAGACCCTGGTCACATAAACCACATTACACATGACATGTAATTCAGAAGCTTTGCTGGTGGCAAATTTGGGTACTACAAAAGTAAAGGGGTTTCCTTTGACCCCGCTGGCAAAGCGCAGATTATGGTTATATTGAGAGAAACCTAACACAAACCTGTTCTTAATGGCTGGTAAAACTTATTCTTAATTTTGGTTTTCAAGGGCTCTGAAAAAGACTACAAGCTGTGGGTGATTTCAGGAAGAGAAGATGCTCCTTATCCTCTTATTGGTAAGTTCTTTACATGGTTTTGTTTTTCAACATTGACTCAATTTTTAGTGCTGAAGGAAGCAAGAAATACAGAGAAAACTGAAATGCAGTTTCCTCTTATGTCTTGTTTTGTTTTGTTTTTCCCATTTTTTCTTGTACTTCCCTGTCACGCAAGTTTGCCTATTTGGGGAGCTAGTCAGATGCTTATACTTCCTTTTGAAGAGCAATTATCTGCTTGTGTCACTAAGAGGCTGAAAAGGTTCATTTACTTCTGCCCCAGTTTTGCTGCCATGAGCCTCAGTCTTTCTACAAATCTCAGCCTCCTCACTCACTTACCTCCTTTCCTGGAGCTGGTCCAGCTTTACCGTATTTCATCCTACACTTCCATAGCATTATTGACTTGCCTTCTCAGCAGAACTCAGCAGAGTTTTGAGAAATGTTCCTTTCTTCCACAACTCATGTTAACTGATTCAAGAGGTCCTTTCCAATCCTGTATTTCTCTTACTGGCTGACAGCTCCCCTCTGATTAGGAGCAAATTATTGCTTATTAACTTTCTAAAATGCTTTTTGAAACATTTCCTCCCCAGGAATCGACCCAAAGCTCAGAAATGATTGGATGGAGTGACTTGGTTTTGGCCCATGATTCACTGAGAACAAATCACTTTCTGTTATTAAGAACTTTTCCCTGTAGAAGTCCAGCATTACTTGTGTATATGAGTTCACAGCTGATTAGAACAGGAGAAGTTTGTGGGTTTTCTGTTTTCCTGCTGCAAATCTAACCCCAGTAAATCTTAACATTCCTTCCTAAAGCAGCCTTAGCTGCAAATGCTTTGCTGGAGTCAGACAACATTAATATTTATAAAATGTCTAACTTGTGCATCTTATAGACAGTGCAAACTGTTTTGTCTTTGAAACATACCAGACTTTGTCTTTCTGACAATTATCTGTAGCTTCTTCAGATGCAGTCACAGCTATGGTTTTAAGCATAGAACCAGTGGAGTCAGAAATGAGAAAGGCCTTTCTAGTTGACTGACTCACTCTCGCTGCAAATTCAAGTTACACTCCTTGAAGAAGAAGAATCTGATATAAAACTGATGCTGCTCTTGTATGTATGTAAAGGTTTATTAGATAAGGACAGCTTTTATCGTAGGTAGACATCAGAAGAAGAGTTTGTGCTTCAGCTTCACACTACCTATAATCTCAGATAATGTCTTTTTCACTATCAGTGTTCAAGTCTAAGTGCCAGTTATCTAAAACTTCATAACATTGTGCCCATATTTCATGTCTTTCAGCTACCAGGTCTTTAGACAAGTCCAAAAAATACCTTCCTGTTAGAATTTTTGGAAGCTCCTCCAGAAATGAATTGCCTCTGTGTAGTCCCCAAAGATGCTGGTTAATGCCAAGCATACCTCATTTGCATTAACCCTATGATTAACATTTCCTTCCTGTTTCAGCCTCAAACATGAACCATAATCGTGTGTCATTTGATTGAGTTGGTGGCTGGCCATGGAGAGGGAGGGAAGATCACTTTCACACTGGATTTTTTGTTTTTGCACGGTCAGCAAAAATTTGACAGATGATTGCTCCCAAAATCTCATTTCTTGCCAGAAACATATGAGCAACCATTACCTAAACTTCAGTGTCACCAATAAAGCAGTAGAAAGAATAAACACTGAATCCAGAAATAGTCACTGGTATTTTTTCTCATGGCCTTTTGTGTGATACAGCTGTAATATGTCTGATTTTACTTTCATGCCTGTTTAACTACACTGAACTCAGTAACTCTGTATCTGCCAATGTATGATTTATGCCGGTGTAAATATGCAGAAAAGCGTCGATTCTGAGATAACTGAGAGAGAAAGTGCTGCAGGCCAGCATGCAAAATCTGCTTTTCCTCCAAGGCAGATGGAGTTCTCCAAGTCTCTGGTCCATCCAACGTGGATTATTATGATTTATCTTTGAACAGGACACGAATATCCCTTTGGAATTAAAATGAGCCACATTCGCGACGCTATGCCCCACGGATCAAAGCACTGTGCCTGCCCCCGGCAGCTTCAGGGGTCCTTCTTGACGGAGCAGCTGCCCCAGGAGCTGCAGTGCCAGTTTGTGCTGAAGCCAAGCCGCCTGGCCGTGTGTCAGCAGCTGAATGGTACGTACCCCGCTGGCCCCGGCATCGCTCGCCCACAGCCCCGCTGCCTCCTGGGCTCTGCTATTGAAAGCCAACGGGCTGGGATGGGGAGGGTTGGTGGAAAGCGGAGAGGAGCGAGGCAGATGTACCTTCCAGCTGCACAGGGTATGTGTGTGTGTTTGCAATGTAGCTCTCCCTGATTTGAGTGTGCTGTTGTGTGTGTGGCATCTTTGTGAGTCACATTTTGACAAGCTGCCTATCAAATGGTTGTTTCTTAAACCAGCGAAAGAAAGACAAGACCTCTCCCCTACAAATTTGTTTAAGTCTGTTAGCTGAGTTTCTCTCTGCAGCCCTTGCCATGCTCTGTAGCAAGACAGAGTGGTTTTACAGTTCAGGAATCAAGGCTTGACTTCAGCACAGAATTCCCACACAGCATTTGTCAGCATCCTTTATCTCAACAAGGTACTTATACACCTGCTGCACTGGGACCCTCACGTGGCAAAGCCTGGGCACGTACTTGAGCACCTAGATGAAGTGAGCGAATACAACTTCTTTATTTCAGTTCTCTTTGAGTAAAATGAATGCAGTAATATTTTCTTCAGCCCTTGGCCCTGGTGCTGCAAAAATGTGAGCACCTGCTCTCGGTTTTGTACTCTGTGCCAATGATGCAATGACTGCTCGCTGCTCATGAGTAAAACAAACAAGGAGATCTCTACAGGACTGGAGCATTAGACTAAAACCTCTGTAGGGTGAGGATGCATCACATGGTGTGTTTTTATTGTGCTTAACACACTGGCATACTTGGCTCAATTAGAAAATCTGCCTTACTTTACCACTAATGATCATCTAATAATAAAAATAACATATACACACCATTATGCTGCACATTCCCCAATACCTAAGATCTCCCACAATATATGAATAGATCCATTTGTAATGTTTTTAGAAATTAAATATAGTGAGGCTATACCAGTGTCTACTACAAATTATTACAGAAATTGATTGCATTTTATATAAATCAATTTCCTTTCCACACTCCTTCATCCCCCCTTCCCCAGTAATTTGTATCATATATTACTTCATGGCATATTTTAAGAATGAGGCAATCTAGCAAAGGGGTGTAATTAGGTTTACAGGACCCGCTTGGCAGCTGACGTTGACTGGCAAGAGAAAATAGAAATGCAAATCAGGCCTGTAAAGTTCTAATGCAGATGTGTTGTCAGCGGTGCTGTGCGAGCCGCAGGAGGGGAGGCGAGGCTGGCTCTGGGGCAGCAGAAGCCTGGGGCAGCCTGCAAGTCATGCACAGGGACTGTGCTAAGTGGGAGAATGAGGCTTTTAGTCCGTTTGCCTTTCCTGCTTTCATCAGACAAAACCTTTTAAAGTGATGTATAGGTCTGGCTGCTTGCAAACCAGGTTATCTTGCATACAGCACTGTTTGTTGTGCTCTTCCCAACTCTTTCTCCCCTGTTTTGGTTTTGGAAAATGTCAGAAGGTGCCTGTGTGCAAGCCAAGGCTGTGATCTGGCTTTGGGCTCATCTTCAGATCAGCAGGACAAAATCTGCGTTGTTGTTAGGTAACCACTAGGCACACGACCGCATGCAGGGCCAATTTGCAGGGAGCAGAGCCTGTAACCCCACATTTCACTGCCACACATGCTGCGCTATCCTCCCTCCATCCCTTCCCTGCACTGATACTGCCATGTGGGACACGCTGTCCCTTCTGGAGGCAGCAAGGGGTAGCTGCCCAGTTGTGCCGGTGTTGCGCCATGAATATGCAGCTTTGTAGGTGTTGACAGTCAGACATGACTGACAACTGGCCATCATGTCAAATAAGTAGCTGTGTGGGCACCAGTCGTAGTGGTGTAGTTGCATCAGCTGTCCTGGCAGGATGGTGAAAAAAAGTGCAGAAGAATTTACTGTGTGGAGGAACTGGAGTGTTTCTGTTGCCTGTCCTGCAACTTTTCAGCACGAGAATGGTCACCTACCAGTTAAACATAGCCATTAAGTAATGCTCATGAGCACATGTCTAAGAAGTGTTGTAAATACTGATTTGCTTAAAGTTTAACTGGAAAAAAACGACTGCTGTCAGTGGCTAGGCTGTAATCCAAATTATTGTTTAATCATCTGTTAAAAGAGAAAGCGAAATTTCAACAAGTTGGTCTCAATACAGAAACGAGGTCTTTGAAAACTGTTTGACAGTTAGGGATTTGATCAGAAAGGATGCTATGTTGTTAAATAGATCTGAGGTTTTATTTAAAATTTTCTGATTAGTTTGCAAGAAGAGGGTATGCCACTTGCATGGCTGGGACCCTACTTATGAATAGAAATTCACTGCATATAAAATATAGTATCATAGAATTGTGGAATCGTTTAGGTTGGAAGAGAATAGATGGACTATTGTGAGCTCTGAGCAAGATCTGCAATGAGGGAAGTACTGCTTTTTTAATGATTTTGGCCTAGAATATTCCACCAGAGCAAGGCCCTGGTGTTTTTGTATGGAAGTGCTTCTGCAGATCAGTAATTGGCATCTCTCGTGGCTAAAAGGAGGCTGGGCTTCTCTTAGTGTTGTAGCTTCGCACAGGTTCAAGACAAGGAAGTCTACCTCCTCCCCTTCTCATCTGCTCTTTACCTTAAGACTTCTCAACCCCCTTACAAAAGGGAATATGAAATGAATGAGTTTTCCTGTTGTTCAGTGATTGTTAGTTTTGTCAGTGACATGGCATTTTGTTGCCATACATCAGTTGTTGGTTTCTGGCCTGATATGTTGAAGAACACTTGTTAAGATTTCCTTCCTGCCTGTCCCAGGAGAGAGCTGCAGTTAATCACAGCTACCCCTTGCTCACATTGTCAGTTTGGGCCACGGCTTTTTAGGAGTGGAGCAAACAGTGAGAGACTAAGAAAGTTCCTAGTTTTAAGATCAATTTTTACCACTTCTGCTATTCCTTGGTCCCCAAGATACCATTTCTTCTTAATTTTTACTTCCACTGAGATCTACAGAGTTGCCAGAAAAAAAATACCGATTTATATTTGCCATTGTGTGAATAGAACTCCAAGTGATGCAAACCATATTCACGTGCTAATATCCAGCTCGTCTAAAAGAAAAATTGCCATTTTGAAAGTTATAGGTTAGTTATGTTCTCCCAAAACACGATGTGTCAAGTAAAGCCTTACACACTGCCAAGCTTATATTTCATGAAGATTTGGAACTGCTTAAAATGTATATCCTCCTTATTATTTTTTATTAAAAGAATTTTTCATCAGTTCCACATTCATATGTTCACATTTTGAGTTAGACCATAACTTTTCATCTTGTAAGCCTCTAATGAAAAGACTTCCACCCATTCCCAAAGGGAGCATGATCTAGAATGGGATGACGTATAACGAAAATCACTATTTGGGCTAAAAAGCAAGTGTAGTAAAGTATAAGAGAGACAAATCTGGTATTATACCACAATCCTTACTTCTACGAGCCTTGCTTCCACCCTCTGCACTCCAGCAGAAACAGCAGAAAGCAAAATGTTTTACCAGGTGGAAGGACCAGCTGATAGAAAGGTGTACAGGGTAGGTAAGCTTAGAAAACTGGCTTAGAAAACATCTAGAAAAGGAAAAGTATATTAGAATAAGGGTTTTTTTCTGGTTAGTACTTGCATCATAAACAGTCTCAGCCTGCCCTTAACAGTAGCCTATGCTGTTAAGAGGCATTTACGCTGGCTGATGTTGAGAAAGGTCATGTGAAAAAAACCCTTTTGCATCCTAATATCAGTATTTCCTTCTCTATGCACGGCAAATAAGAGCTTCAATTAGATGTTTCATGCAATGCATTAAAATAAATGAAGACAAACCAAGCCCATCGGTGTGTTAGCAGCATGCTGAAATGCCATCTGGAAGGTGTTGATTAAAGGGCATGGCCACCATAAAGGGCCATGGTCAGCAAGTGCTTGGAGCGAGGGCACTAACAATACACTTGATTTGCGGAGCAGAGAAAAAGGGTGGTGACTTTTCCTGCTCTGAAAACATCTCACCCCATTAGTTGATTCTCTGGTGTTACTTGTGGGAGGAGCAGGTGATCTGCATTGCCAGAGAAACAAGGATGCCTCCAGACAGCAAGCCAAGGTGGGGGCTGTGGTGTTTATGTATTATTTCTTTCCAAAGAAGGTCAGTGGTTTATGCACCTGTGGATGGGAAGTGAGTTATTTAGCAGAGTCCAGCTCCTTGTGGAGCCAGCGGGCTGAGGTTTGCCATCCCACACTTAGTGGTAAGTGCTGACACTGTGGTCCAGCAGTGCAGTGCAGATCCTGGTGATCCTCTTAAGAGCCTGGGTCAGGCAGCACATTCTCCACACACACACAGGTATGCACATGGTGGATTAGGCTGAGCCGGATGCCAAAGAGTTGGTTGAGTTCATGACATTTTTTCCTTTGAAACCATAGCAACCACCACAAAATAAATACTGGAATTAGAATTGAAATGCATTTCTTCTAATAAACACCTTTCTCTTTTCCCAGACCTAAGCCAAAAGTCATTTAAAAGGAAAAGATCTATCATAAATTGGGCTTTCTGGCGTGGCCCAGGCACTCACTTGGATAATGCACCCCTCTCCTCAACATCTGCTGCTCCTGGGAAGCTCTTTGGCCTCTTGCTAACAGCCATCTGTGAGGATGACAACCTGCCCAAACCCCTTTTGGTGAGTCCTAGGATCGGGCTGGCTCTTACAGTGGTGGAATTTCTTTGTGTAGTGAATGGGAACATGGGGACACTTTGTAAACAGGACACTGAAATTACCAAAGCAGAGAAACCAGAAGGAAATCTCATTTGTGGTTCTTAGCAAGAATTTTGGTTTTTAATGTATGTTGTGGTCAAGCCTGGTTAATAACAAACAGCTTGAGAAACGTGTGATTGGGCTGTTGCTCTGGCTATTTCTTCTTTGTAGCACACACTATAAGGCTGGTTCCCTACCATCCTTGCTTATGCAGTGTAAAGAGATGCCATGTTCATACATACTTTTTAAACCACTCTGGTTTAAAAAGTACACCCAGAGGTCTTGGGAGACCTCTGTAAAATCCCCAGCTGCATAAATGTGGCATCTGCTGTCCCACATAGACAGCCCATGTGTGTATGCAAATGCTGCCTGCCCTTAAGTAGACAGTTTCAGAGCATTTCTTGAAGGCATCCCAGGACAGTCAAGCATTCTGGGTCTTCATTTTTATCTGACAGCATCACTGCAGAAATAGATGGGCAGGTGGAGGCTGCAGGAGAATCTTTTCATCTCAAGGCAATGCTAGTGCTTTGGGTGCTCTCCAGACCAGTTCAGGAACATGGAAAAAGGTTGTCCTAGAACCCATTCCTAGGCATAAGTAAGGCAGAATGTGTGGTGGGTTTGGACAGGACTGAGGGCTGCACTGTTGGCGATGAAACAGTGCAGTTGAAACATCCACAGAGTGGGAGTGACCTCTACAGGATTGGGCCTCCCATCCCAAGATCTTGGCGTTCAGCTGGAACAGAACAGCTTGCCAGAACCCCACTGAAATCAGCAGGGTTACACCAGTTCACGGGAAGAGATGGTTTGTCTCCTAAGCTTGTGCTTGATGTGCTGCTTTATCACTGCCTGAATAGTGAATCATACCAAGACTTTTCAGGTCTTTTAATGGTGTGGGTTTGTTATTTTCTTTCAAGGGGAAAATGTGCATTTTTATCGTTTAGGTTATTTAAATAAACCCTCCAGAGATAAACCCTGTAAGAAGCTGGTCTCTCATTCTCTCTGAGACATAAGCAAATGCTGCATTTCAGAAATTTATCCAAAACATGAATATTAGTAAATTTTTATCTGAAAAAAACCAAATTTACTAAGGACAGAATCACAGCTTAGTAGACTTTGTGCTTTGCATCTTAAATACAGTGTTTATGCCACAAAATATTACTTTTGATTTAATGCAGCATCTCTAGAGAATGGAATGCTGGATCTGAGGGACTGTGTGGGATTTACCTGCAAGAGAAGGAAAATATCAGGGCTGAAAGCTGCAGGCATGTTTGATATCTCTGCTTTGGAGCTTCAAACTTGCTTTCACAGCTGAAGGGCTCTCTTTTAGCCATTGCCACGCTGAATTGTCTTACACCATTAGCTTCATTCATGTAATTTTGTGGGGGTTTACTACTTTAAGAGGGTCTTTGCAGTTTTATCTCATGGATATTTTATTCAAAATATATTTTTGAAGTGTTTGTTCATGCACTAAGATGGGACTTAGCTTATTTTGACAGCAGAGCTCTAAATCCCTGCAAAGAAAATGGGAAAGCTGACACGAATCCTGCTGCCGTGAAAGGTGCTCCTCCAAAGTGCCTGCACTTAGATGAATGCTTGGCTTTCAACTTCTGCAAGAGCAAGAAAGAAAGGTTATAGAAAAAAAAGTAAAAATAATAGTTTCCATTAGACTCATTTGCACTGCTGTGTGTCAGGAAGGACCTACCTTACAGTCCAGACTAAGAAAGTCACCAGAACCCACTGTTTAGCCATTGCTGTTACAGTAACTTGGTTTAATGATGGCAGACTCTCCCCCATGGACCATTTTCTTGTCATTTCTTGTGATAACTTGGTCCTCAGACCAGTATATGTGTGTGCACCTAATCCCAGTGACTGTTTGCATGCATTTCCCCCTCGGAGGAGACAAACATGACAAATTCCACATCTCTTGCAGCAGGTCTGGTGTGGTGACCAGCATGTCTGAGAAATAACCCTGAGGAGAGTTCTCTGATTTCAGCATTTCCTTTTCTGCTTTTTTTCCTCTTATATTTAGCTGAAGAAATCAGGCCCTCCTGTTGTTTTGAAAGCTAGGTGGGAACCTGCTTATCATAGAATGTTTAGAGTTGGAAGGGACCTTAAAGATCATCGAGTTCCAACCCCCCTGCCATGGGCAGGGACACCTCCCACTAGACCACATTGCTCAAAGNCTGAACAGCCCCAGCTGCCTCAGCCTGTCCTCATAGGAGAGGTGCTCCAACCCTCTAATCATCTTTGTGGCCCTCTGCTGGACTTGTTCCAACAGTTCTATGTCCTTTCTGTGTTGAGGACTCCAGAGCTGGACACAGTGCTCCAGGTGGGGCCTCACAAGAGCAGAGTAGAGGGGGAGAATCACCTCCCGTGACCTGCTGGTCAAGCTTCTTTTGATGCAGCCCATCATGATGGAGCCCGATTGATGCTTGTTTTCTCTTTCCTCTTAAATACCTCGTCTAGTGAGCTGCCTACCTGTCTACTCTTTTGCAGCCTCATTGGCTTCAGAGGAGCCATGAGCTCAGCTCTAGTCCCCTCTGGGTGTCGTCTCAGGTGTGAGCACCCTGTCCCGGAGGTGGTCCTGCTGACAGCTCTGGGCTGCTTGCAGAGTGTGGTAGTACTCACAAAAAGTAAAAAAAAAGGGTAAATAGCTGATTCTGATCAACTGTAGAAGTGCTGGTTATTATCAACAAACAAAGCACTTTCCAGCTCAGATAAAATCTCTTTTTTTTTCAGACATCAGGCATGGAATAGAAATCTTCATCTCTGGTTGGTGATACTATTGAGCACACTGATGAGCAGTGAGGATTTCTTCCTGCAAAGTGGCATCTGGCTGAGGTCACTGTCAGATGCAGAGCTTTGGATAGAGTAGACCACTCTTTTTCCTATACCACTGTGTTTATATATTTAAATGACTTGGCTAAAATTTGCACATAACCTAGAAGATCATGCAGGAGATTAGTGCTAAGCAGTGGCAACACAGTATTTCTGAGGGGATATTTTCCAAAATCAGAGCCCCAGATTACAGCTTTGCTGTGGATTTTGGCATGGCTTAGGGGGTGAGCCTTGACTTGTGAGGTGTTTTTGGGTTTGATATGTGAGCTTGTTTACAACTCAAAAGTTTTCAACTGTGGCAAAACTACAATTTAATGGCACTAGACAATAAAATGTATTTCTGAGAAAGCCTCTTTGCCTTTTTATTTTGTTTAGGACATGCTTTCCCTGCTTTACCAAGAGGGCCCTTCCACTGAGGGTATTTTCAGACGATCTGGAAGTGCAAAAACCTGCAAAGAGCTCAAGGAGAAGCTTGATTCAGGCGCTGAAGTGGATCTAGCCTGTGAATCCATATTTGTGACAGCATCCTTGTTTAAGGTATGTGAAAAATGTTCCTTTTCCCATTTTAGGGTGAGACAAAAAAGATCTCAGGCACAAAAAAGTAGGACTTTTCCCCAGGGACAGGCCCAAAGAGGACTTGGTGGGCTGAATTGAGAAGAATGGGTTGGCTCGTTAACAATGCAAGGATCTCCAAAGGAGGTACCACTGAATCAGGATGGGAAAGAGGACTAGCCAGCTTGTTTTGCTGCCAGCTTTCCTGAGATCTCAGCTACAACCTGGTCCTATTACACTCTTTACCTCTGCTCAAAGTCAATTAAATAGTAGAAAAGCAGGTTTCCAGACCTGTTTCCTTACTTGTCTGTAATACCCTACATACAGACCCCAGGGAGTGTATAGTGTTGCCCAAAATATTTGGATTCATTTTCCCATGCATTATCTTTTCTTACAGACTTGTATGCTAAAAACGATGTTTCTTGTGCAAAAAGCAACCCGAGTCCTCAGTAAAACTTGAGCTACAAGGGGAATCAGCATATTTCTTTTGACATTTTAGTATAGTGCATTTGTTTATGTGTGGTTGTTGCTTAGAAGAAATAGTAATCTCCATTCTCAAGCAAGCACTGCTTCAGCAGAATGTTTTTATTGCAGATAGCTATTCCTCTTGCTACCACGTGAGAGGTGTTTGTGGGTGAGACTTACACAATTACTTTCCTACTGGGTTTAGAGACTGATTAGAGGAAGGAAAGTAGGGCTTCCTTGGGGTACTTACGGTCCAGTGGTACTGGAGCTTATCAGCAAAGGAGATAAAATGGGGACTACAGATGAAGTTAAGTGATCGGTAAAGGCAGACATTATGTAGCATCAAAATAACTGGTCCCACTGCAGATTTTTTAGTTCAGCAGATGAAGCATCCAAATCTTTTGACAGGAAGATAATCACTTAAAGCATAAGTACTTCTTTATCTCGCATGATTTTCTGCTGGTTTTCATTGCTGTGTGGAACAAGGTGCCTGTCAGCTAGTGCTGTCCCACTGATACACCCTCTTCTATCTGCATAGCTTATTCCTACTCCTTCCCCTGCTCCAGAACTGTTACATGTTTTGTTCTTCTTTTCTCTTGCTAAGGATTTTCTTCGCAACATCCCAGGCAGTATTTTGTCATCCCAGCTCTGTGATAAATGGGTCTCTGTGATGGATCAAGGAAACAATGAAGAGAAGATAAAAAGCATCCAGAGGTAGAGTTCCTTATGTTCTTTTTATTCTTTTCCTATGAATTTATATCTCAGAATGCAGAATCACAAATATTGAAGTAACATACGTGCTTTAACAATTGCCTATATGGGCCAATTTTCTGGCTCTCTTTTGTCCTGCTTTTCTGCCATTTGTAGATACCAGTAAATACATGAAATACCTTTTAATGAAAAAAAGCTATTTAAAGTATTTATGAATATGCTGTCCAAGACCTGGATTTCTGCCTGATATATTTTGATATACCCAAAATCATCTGCAGGGAACGTTGGGATCCTGAGTGAAGGGGTAGCTGAAATCAGTTCCTCATCCATTCCCCCTCATTCATCTCAAATTTTATTGACTATTTTGAAACCAAGATGGAATCGTGAATGAGATATTGGAGTGTAGTGACAAGGGGAGTCTCCAGCCTTGCAGGTGATATAAAACAGAAAGTTTGTGTCATAGCCAACAGAGTTCTGTGCACCAACTGACCTCACATACTTACACATGTATATTCTTAGAGCAACAAGATGGCACGGGGAGACGATCAAACTATTTGGTTAAGTGAATAGTGAATTATCAGGCAACTTAAGTGAAATGTTATACATTGTACTTGGTTTATTCATTTGACAGAGTGCAGTTTTGTGTTAGGGTGTTTTCTGTGCTCCCAGAAACTGCTCGCTGTTTGTCACAGTGAGGGAAAGCAGCACAGCAAGAACACCTCTTTGACACACTCCCTGGTTTAATTAGTGGACCGTGTTACTCTCTTTCTGTATTTTCATTACCTTGACTTGTGTGTATCTATGGAAAATGGTTTCATTTTGTCCAGTCACTAATTTGAAGAATTACATTTGCATATGTTTTCAGGTTAATAGAGCAGCTCCCCAGAGCTAATGTTGTTCTCTTACGTTACATCTTTGGAGTACTGCACGGTATAGAGATGCGATCTGAAGAGAACCAAATGAATGCGTTTAATCTGGCTATTTGCATTGCACCAAGCCTGCTCTGGCCTCCTGTCTCCTCCACTCCTGATATAGAAAGTGAATTTACAAAAAAGGTAAGAGACACTTAAGAGTGTCTTCCTCCAGAAGAGGAGTTCCTGGCTGTCAGGGGGTGCATTATGGACAGGTAGTTTGCTCCTGTTCCTCATGTGGGTGGTAAGCTTGCCCCAAATGAAATAATGGAAGATCTGACAAGACATCTGTTTCCCATTGTTTTGTTGCAGATTTCTAGCCTGGTACAGTTCCTCACCGAGAATTGCTGCAGGATTTTTGGAGAGGAAATTAATTCCCTCTTTGGAGAAATACTGATGACATGCAAGAGAGAGAACAGCTCAGGTAATACAGGTGATGTTTGGATCCTGTTAGAGAACTAAGAATGCCGTACCCTCTTTGTGTGGTGTTTCCAGATGTATTAGTGATAATGGCTGATTCAGCTTATCATAGACCCGAACTTTGTCACAAAGTGCTCTCCCAAAGAATCCCTTGCTCCTGTTCCAGTCATCTGAGCCACTACATTAAAGTAACAGGCGGGAGGGGAAACAAAGAAAAAGAAAGAGAAAAATGTGGAGAAGATTTCGTCTCAAGGCTAGAATTTTTGCTCCAGCTGATGTTTTCCCAGAATACCAGGAAGTCAGTGATCAATGCTGGTTGTAATACAGCTGTCACACCATTGTGTTAGGGTTGAAAGCATCCATTCTTCATTATGAAAAGAGAGAGATCTCCAGAGTTTCAGTGGGACATGTGGATTTTGCTCCCAGCACAGAAAAATCATGGAACTAGGGACTGAAAATGTCTGAATGAATGGTCCAGAATATCATTAATGCTCTTTTTCTCTCCAGCCCTGTGACAATGTTGATTTTGACTGGAGCTTTGGGTATCTCCTTAAAATATTTCTAAAGCAGCATTTCTGTAAAATAAATTTTGGCACAATTGGCCTGTACTGAAAGTGGTGATGGCACTTGCTCCAGCATGCCAGACTGACTCAGTGTGGCTGTCCCAAACTCCTCATGATCTGCCTTTGGTGAAATACTCTGAAGTTTTGTGAAATCCAGTAAAATTTGGCCTGCCCCTTCCCCAAGAGTGGAAGCACATGGGATCTGCCATGCTGGGATGTGCTAGGACCAGGAACTCAGACCCAGGATGGGTTACGGCAGCTGAGCCGGTTTTCAGGCAGGCAGCGAGGCAGGGTGCCTGCCCATGCGTGAACCCTCTCTGCTGCAAATGTGAGATAAGTCAGCTTAGCGTAGCCCAGAGCAAAAGAGATTGAATGTAATTCCAATTATCGCATATACAGAACAGGGCCCAGGTGTGTGCTGCTCTGTGGAAATGAGGTGACTGTTTAAACTGAGACTAGAACTTTTTTCATAGTGCTGCTCTTAAAAATAGTGTAATTTCTGGAAGATCATAAAAGCACAAATATGCCCTGTGCTTATTTGTCTAAAAGAAGGAAAGAAAGGTTAAACATTGCTTTCAATATTCCATAATGAAAAGAAAAATTCAATAAATTACTGATTTAATGTACTGTATGTAAATTATTTTCAGATGGATTGCCTATTATTGGAGTTTCCCACTTAAAAAAACCCAAAGAAACAACACAAAAGACCCTAGTCCTTATTTGTGCCATTATCCTGTGCTTCTTGACTGAGCTGCAACTAAACATTCATTTCGTTTTTTCCATTTCAAAACTAGACAGTATTTTTTTTCTGAAATTATTGGCATTTATGCTTGAAGACTCTTTAAAAGGCGAATGCTCTTGAAAGTAAAGGATATTCGCCAAGAAAAAAAATAATAATGCAGCTGCTTGTCAGCAGGGTGGCTCAGTCGCTGATGCGTTAACACTTGGTCTGTCATTGCAGATGCTGCCTCCCTCCATCTGAATGACTCTTCCTACGACAGCCTGGAAAACGAGGCGAACGATGAAGCTGACTCCTCTTCCAGTGACTGGATTAAGAACCGAGATCAGGATAACAGGAGCAGGGAGTCTGTCTTCACTCTGAGCGACGGTGATTCGGAGCAGACAGAGGTGGATGAAATCCAGAGTAAAAGCAAATCGAAACAGTTGACGATTTCTGTTGACGTACACCGTAAGTTTTCATCACAAGAAAACTCAGAGAACGAGTCTCTCTGCTCCAATGCACTGGGCTTCTCTTCAGCAGCTACCTCAGGCACTCTCAAAGCCCTGAGGAGACACAGGCGCTCCTCAGAGCCAGCAATTGGCCTCCTCGCCCCCAGCTTTGCCCGTGTTGGTGACAGTCACGAGAAGGCAACACGCAAAGCCAGCTGTGACATTGTCCTGACTCACGAAGATGAAGACTATCTCCGTCAGCTTCGGTCATTGCAGATGGAAGGGCAAAAGCTTATCAATCAGAGCTTGATTATAGGGATTAACGTTGGTAAAAGTGACAACGCAAACCAAAGCGTTGAAAAGAAAGACTTGTCCCATTGCCTCCTGCCTCCAACACCAGAGGGATTAAATATTTGCTCAGGATTTAGCTCTTCTAGCCTGTCTTCACCTGCCACATCTCCGTCTGTGTCATCAATGAGCTCTCTGGACAGTGCTTTCTCTCAGTTTTCAGACCAGTCTGTGTTTACCCCAACTGAAACCTCCTCCCCTTTTGATAGCACTTTTCAATCACTCAAGAAACACGAAGACACTGCCGCTGAAGTGGCTGATGACTATTTGGTTACGCCCACCATGGTGCCACCACCATCTCCACAACCTACCAACACTTTGCCTGAGGGGGGCTTGGTGGAGCCCAACAACCAGCCAGCGCCCCTGAAACCTTCTGACGGAGCCGACAGGTATTTGATTAAGCCTGACATTGCGCCATTATCCCTGAAGGTCATGGGAAGAGACAAACTTCATGATCCAAGGGCAAAAAGGAGGTCTAGAAGAGCATTACAGCAATCCAAAGTTTGAAGAGACTGACCAAAGCTTTTTTTGCGGAGGAATCTTAACACTTAAAATAAACACCATAAAGAAAATGCCTTTGGTGTTAATGTGTGTTCATTTTAAGTTTAATATCCAGGTTGTTCAAATTTATTTGAGCAGTCCCCAGATTCACAGGTTTTCTTTTTTTAGGAAACTATCTGAGTAATGTTCCCACATAAAGCTTTGCAAGAACATTGTAAGAATAATAAAAAGTGCTAAAAAAAGCAAGCAGACGGAAAATTCTGGAAAATCTGGAAGGGTCCCAGGAGGTGCCTAAGAGCAGCGCCCTGTTCTCTGAGCCTGCCAGGGCAGCGGGGGGGCCTGCTGGACTGCCCCCCTTGACCATTCGTGTGTTGAGCCTTGCAGATGTGAGTCCCGGTCCTTTGTGGTTTTGATGTAGCGTGAAAAGTCAGCGTAGATCCCATAACTGTGGTATTATACTACTGTTCTGAAACTGATAGGTATTACCTTCGCTGTCCTCCAAGGACTAAGTGTATTGTTTTCTGTATGTTTATGAGGTATGTTCAATAGGTGTAGTTATTGCTTTCACACAGCAAAAAGAAAGAAAGAAAAAAAATAAGCTCACAACTGTGTAAGGAGAAACGCCCAAGTTTGTAACTAACACCTCGCGACTCCGTGTGTTTCATTTATTGTGCTTCATTGGCTGTTCTGTTCGTGTTTAAGTTGTGAATAGTTTCTTAACATTGCTGTAAATGGCATTATGTATTATTGCAAGCAGAACACATGTAATTTTATTATGCAGCATCTAAAACATCATATAATATATTAAAAGTAATGCATTATCTAAATGCTTTGAGTTTGTATAATATATCCTGATAAATTTTGCTATTATATATGTTCTGAAAAAAATGTGTATTTTTGTACTTGCAAAAAACTGCTGCTAATTTTACGAGTTCTGTTTTGTTGTTACAGCACTGGTATTGATGTGTATGCATTCAATGCTATATATATATTAAATATTATTTGTTATGTCATAAATTCAATGTATATGCCGTGTAACTTTTTTAGATGTCAGTTCTACAAGCTGTTGCTGAAGCCAAGGTGATGCCCCTGCCAGGGGCACTGTGAGGAAGGACTGCAGCATTTTTCCTCCTCTTTGGGTAGCATCGTTCATGCTGTATGTCACCATCTTGGTAACTTCTGTAAATTTGATAACATTCACACAAATTCCTACCCTTCTGCTCTTCCTCGAGAGAGAGGAGGATGTTCTCAGCAAATGAAGGTGGAGATACAGGTGATATGGAGGTGCAAAGACATATTTTCAGGTGATAGATAATAGGGTTGGGAGCAAGGAGAGGATGGGAGCAAGATTAATTAACTAATACTTTAGTATTAGTGTTGTCAGGGATATAGAGAAGGCAGGAAGGAATGTTGATGATGTTGAAAGATGAGAACAGAGCACTGGAACAGGCTGCCTAGGGAGGTTGTGGAGTTCCCTTCTCTGGAGACCTTCAAGACCCACCTGGATGCAGTCCTGAGTAACGTGCTCTGGGCGATCCTGCTTTAGCAGGGGAGTTGGACTAGATGATCTCTAGAGGTCCCTTCTAACTCTGACAATTTGATTCCATGATTCCATGAATGGCAGGGCCAAAGTGGACGCTGTGCATCTACACAGTGCTTCTGAAATGGCATGGATTCATTCATTCACCCTGTTTCCAAAAGCCCTCCAGTTAATACTGGCCAGTACTGGAGTTTCAGACCCTATTCAACTGAACTACACTCTGGAAATCCTAAATCACTGTGTCCCTCTGGTGAGTGCAGACACCACCTAGTGTGCTAAGCTGGTCCCATGTATTATCAGCATGAAAGGTTTTTAGTTCCGTATCAGCCAAAATGGGGACTCCCAAGTTCTCCTGGACCTACAGGAGAGATGGAGAGGGACTCTTTATCAGGGAGTATAGTGATGGGACAAGGGGTGATGGTTTTAAACTAGAAGAAGGGAGATTTAGATTAGATATCAGGAAGAAATTATTTCCTGTGAGGGTGGTGAGGCACTGGCACAGGTTGCCCAGAGAAGGTGTGGCTGCCCCATCCCTGGAGGTGTTCAAGGCCAGGCTGGATGGGGCTTTGAGCAACCTGGTCTAGTGGGAGGTGTCCCTGCCCATGGAAGGGGAGGTGGAACTCAACCTTCCAACCCAGACCATTCCAGGATTCTGTGATTTGGAAGGGCAGGGCGATGTGCAGTAACAAAGCTAGAAATACCCTGTACTTGAAAATATAGAATCAGAGGGTTATTATTTTGAGCTCTAATCCTGTAAATATATCTGTAAGTAGGGCAGCGTTTGTGGAGACCCATGTAATGCAATCAACCGTGAAGCTCTTTAGTCCTACACCAGTGTGTGCAGGCTCAAAGACTTCACTGCAACTTGTTCCTTCTCATATTTTTCATATTTGGCTATTTTAATAAAAATGCAGCAATATGCAGAATCTGATCTGTATTAGTCACCTTCCAAATGTAAAATCCTTTGTATGTGTTTTGAGATCTGTCTCTAATAGCCCTATATATGCACCTCCTTAAAAGCAAAAGAGAAAAAAAAAAAAAAAAAGATGCTATTTTGAAATAAAACAGCTACTCTGCATTTCTTTGTGAAACAGTAAAAAGCATATTGCTGTGCTGCCAAAGTTACATCAAGTAGCAAGTGCTGATTCATTGCAACAGTAATAAAGATTTAGAAAAACCTCTAGTCACTGTAATATAAATGTTCTGTCCTACAAATGGTATCTTCCAGCAAGTCATTTATCTCTGCTAGTCCAAAGTAAAAATATATCCAAGAGTGCTTCAACGTGAAACAAATTATGTGTCTGCTTTTGAGCTGGAGCTAATGCTGCAGCCCTTTTGGCTTCAGGCATATGGTGAACAAGCTGGATGTAGACCCAGCACCCAGCATTTGAGATGCATTTTTGTCTTACCAGACGTACACCCCGCTGCTGTGCGAGGTGTGCTCTGTGACAATCACACAAAAAAAGAGCGCTAATCACAGAATCACACAGAATCACAGAATGATGTGGGATTGGAAGGGACCTCTGGAGATCATCTAGTCCAACCGCCTGCCAAAGCAGGTCCTCCTAAGAGCAGGTTGCACAGGAACTTGTCCAGGAGGGTTTTGAATATCTCCAGAGACAGACCACCACCTCTCTGGGCAGCCTGTTCCAGTGCTCTGGTACCCTCAAAGTGAAGAAGTTCCTCCTCATGTTTAGATGGAACTTCTTATGTTCAAGTTTGTGCTCATTTCCTCTTGTCTTGTCAATGGAGAAGATCACTGGAGCCCATCAGTAGAATAATCATATGTTGCTAAGACCCAAAATGAATTAAACTGAATGTTTTCAGAGTGCCATTTGCCACCCTGAAGACTGCAGTGAGCAGCAGCTTGATGTACGCTCTTGTTGGGAGGCCAACATTTGTGTCCCTGCTCTGCCTTCCCCTGGGCACCCCCATAGGCTGGGATGAGATCTCTCGTACACAAAACATTAAAAAGAAAGTTTCCTAAGTATTTTCATCATCTTTGTGGATGGCCTGTGAGAAGGTGCTGGGGTGAGGGTGGCTGAGCAGCTCCTCCTGCTCTGGCTCCAGCTGAGTGCCCCAAATGCCGAGGTCCTGCCTTGGTGCCGGGCACCACAGGACACCAGGTTTTCCCCAAACCCCTGTCTCCCTCAACTGGCAGCAGAGAGTGGCCACTTTGGAGGAGGTGCATGAGTTTTAGGGGCAAATGGTAGGTGAGATGTTTCCTCTTTCCTAGTGCTGCAAAACCTCACGGAAAAGTAATGTAATAAGAAAAATGACTGACTTGGGGAAGAAGCAGTGGCAGCGGCTCCTCGGTCACTGCTGTCAAGCACAGAAAATGAAGCAAACTGACAAATTACTCCTCTCCCTTGGACTTTCTGTCCCGCAGGGGCTCATGATCTCATCATTAATGAGCATCCTGCCTCTGTTTCACAAGTACCAACCGTCATTCCTTTCAGGTAATTTCAGAGATTAATATAATGCAAATTTTGAGCAATTTGTTCTCAACCTGATTTGGAAGTTTTTGCTTTTTTTTTTTTTTTTTTTTCTTAGCCCTGGCAAAGGGTGCACGTGCCTGAAATTTCATCATTCAGGTTTTTTAGGTTTGGGGTTTTTTTGTGGGCTTTTCCATTTATCTCCATCAGTCTCGTGGATGCTATTGCTTCATCCCTTGCAAGATTTATCTCTCCAGCACAGCCCAATTCCGGAAGCAGGAAGAGATGTCCCATCTATTCTCTGCTTAAACCAGTTTGTAGAGTTCAAGCAAAATAAATTATAGGTCCTGGGGCTGAAGCTTGACCTTTAATCTGAAGGTTGCCTTCTATCCATGCCTCCAAATCACCAGCTTTCTGTTCATATCTGCCGGTCCAGCTCTGGGGACATAAGTGGCTTCAGGCCCTGGTGGCCGACAATTCATTTTCAGCTCTGCTCCTGGACAGGCTGGTGGCTGCTGGTGTTTGCACAGCGCCCAGCACAGGACAGAGTGCTGCATGTGTGGGACCTGGACAGCAGTGCACAAGGAGAAAGGTGGAACAGGCTGACAGCCCTGGGTTTGTTACAACTGCAGCAACCTCTGCTTTACCTTGCTAACCAAGTTACTTGGGAACACAGAGCTATTATTTAACTTTCTGCCACATCCACAGCCCCCTTCAATGCCTGTGCCCAAACATAATGGGTTGGAACAGGTGCCTAGAGAGGTGCCCCATCCCTGAAAACATTCCAGGTCAGTTTAGATGGGGCTTTGAGCAATCTCATCTAGTTGAAGATGTCCCTGCTCATCCCAAGGAGGGTGGAATAAATGATCTTTAAAGGTGCCTTCCAGCTCTTGTTCTACAATTCTATAACTATTCATCCACATGTAAGCAGACATGACATAGATTGGGAGTTCAGGAGGTGTTCAGTGCTTTTGGGAATCACACACACATGCACACTCATACGTACATGTACATGTTGAGGTTGCCATGACCCAGGCATGTAGACTTGCTTCACATGCCTCTTGGGCTGACCTGTGCATCTACAGCATGTACAAGACAACATCAGTGAACTGAACAAATCAACCTCTTCTCATTTTCATCTGTAAAACCACAGGAACACAGCATAATTACAGCTGGAAGAGACCTCAGGAGGTCTCTGGTCCAGCCTCCTGACATGGATTTACATGTCCATGTAGCTCATGTCTGGAAGAAGGGTGGCAATACCCCAGTAATTCACTGCTCTTCTTTGTGGCTGGGAAAATTTAGCAAAAAGTAGATGGCTCAGGCAGGTAAATAAAATCTTTTAGAGCAGATTATAATGTTGGCGGTTTTTTAAAGAACACAGAATATTTCTAAGAAACCAGCAAAATCTGTAGTCCTGCACATGATCTTCAGGCTCACTTTTATATTAGGAGTCCTCAGGGACTACGATCAGAAGTTTTCCCTCAGTATTTAACATCTCCCCATACCCTGGTTTCAAAATACCTGCACAGGTGTAAGGAGATAGCCTTGGTGACACCACTGCACGCCCTCATGCACGCCCAGCATTTTGAGTAACCCTCTAGGGGCATCTACCACACTTTTTCCTCACCAAGGGTTGATGTGGGAAGTGGCCGAACGAGTGGCCGTGTTGAGCTTTATCTTTGGTGTTTGTGCAAGGCTGCTTCCCCTTGGAAGAGTCTTTGGCTCCTGCCAAGTGTAAGAGGCGGTGGAGCATGATGTCTGCTGGCTAATCGGAGCCCTACATAAACGCCGAGGGACGCGAGCCAGCTCTCATTCACAGCAGCCCTTGCATGATTTCACTTACTCTCAAGATTAGTTACCAACATCTCTGCATTGAGGCCACCACCAAGCTAAACTAATTGACCTGCTCGTGTCCAGTGGGGATGACTCTTCTGTTAAAGGTGTTGAATATTTCTGTTAGGACATGATTGCCACACAGGACCTAAAGGTTTTGGGCACTGCTTGTGTTTTATAAATATGTACAGTGCATTACATTCCGTAATGATTTTTCCTTCATACTGGGTTTGCTCCGGGCCTTATTTTGTCTGGGTCTCGTAGTGGCTTCACTGCAAATGTCAGCAGTTCCTTGAGGATAAGTACTCCAGTAGCTGCTGCCAGTTGCATTAAGTTAAATATTTCAGAATTTAGCCATTCAGTGACCCGACATAGGAGAGGTGTTTTCAATACAGAAATTATTTCTCTGCACTTGATTCTCTTGTCACAAACTGTTTCCATCAACCTGCTACAAAACTGCTCTCAGATGCAGCTGTAATTCTGATGTGACGATTGAAAAGCAAGACTGTCCTCCTTCTCCTCTTCCTCCTCCTGGGCAGGGAGAGGTTCTACAGGGTTTCCTGCTGCCCCAGTGGCCAGAGTGGGCAGAGGGTGGTGGGTGGTCTGCCAGCTGAGGAGGGAAGGAATCATAGAATGGTTAGAGTTGGAAGGGACCTCAGAGATCATTGAGTTCCAACCCCCCTGCCATGGGCAGGGACACCTTCCACCAGAGCAGGTTGCTCAAAGCCCCATCCATCCTGGCCTTGAACACCACCAGGAATGAGGCTGCCACAACTTCTCTGGGCAACCTGTTCAACACCATCACAGGAAAGAATTTATTTCTAATATCCAATGTAAATCTCCCCTCTTCTAGTTTATAACCATTCCCTCTTGTCCCATCACTACACTTCCTGACAGAGTCCCTCTCCTGCTCTCCTGTAGGCTGAAAAAATTGCTCCTTATCAAGTTTCCATTTAAAATTTTAATTTCTATTACAGAGATCTGTCTATTATTTTATAGAATGAAGACTTTGAAAATATTTTTTCCTGTGTAAGAACTAAGAAAAAGTATTTGGTACTTATGGATCCTGTCTAGATTTTATAAAGAAATGAAGAATTTGTCCAATAAAATGTTTGGCAAAGCCAAAGTCTGAATTTTTTGCATTTTTTACCTTGGGATATGAATTTACAGTATACTTGTCTGAGGTGTGTAAATTGAACAGCATAGTAATTGGTTTATTACACAGAAACTGGAGGCTCCAACCTTGCCAAGAATTTTTACCATGTAAATTCTTCACTTTTCTCACCTTCAAAAAGCTCATAAAACCCACAACTCTGCAAATGGGTCTCTGAACAAAACCCCAGTCCTGTCTCGTGGTCAGGAGAGTCACATGACAAGGGAGCAGAGCAGGTCCCATCATAAAACGGGTTGCTAGTCCAGGCCCATTGCTTCAAGGTGTTTATGCTTTTAACACTGGCCCCATATGCATTTACTCAGCCTTCTACTAGGAATGCATTGGCTCTTATCTCAAAAAGGGATGGTTGCTCTCAAATCTGATTTTCTTCTGTTTCTGGTGCAGAATCAGGCCCTGAAACCTATTCAGTTTAAAATAAATATATTTCATTGGGGTTTATTGCAATGGAGCTCCCAAATGCTGTGGATGGCTCCTCTCTGCTCTTCAGGTCAGGGTCCCCAGCTGCCCTGTGAAATATCTTCCAGAGAGGGACAGGGAAATGACAGCCCTCCAGAGCAGAACAGGGACGCTTGAAGACTGGATCCACATCCAGAACAAATATCGACGTGCTTCTTCATCCTTGAAGCATCCCAGAAGCTCTTTTGCTGCTTGTTTGCCACGGAGAAACATTTTAAAAGCACCTTCTTCTAAACTGTTTTGTTAAAAAGAAGGAAATAATCTCTCTGCAGATGACAATTCCTCCAGGAAAGAACATCAGATCAGGAGCCAGCACACAGGTAGGCTGCATCTGCATCACCCTGCCTCAAGGCATTGGGAGCTCAATCCCATTCCCCAAGGCTGTTTCCTGGCTGTACTTCAGATGTACAGTCTATGCAGGACATAAAGGAGAACTGATCTATCCAGGAAGTGAGGGGAAACTGGCCTACCCTACCCTGATCTATTCTCTCTGCCTATATTTAGGCACCTCCGTTCAGCTGACACGGGCTCTCTGCAAGGAGCTTTAAGGCCACTTCCTTCTCTCCATGTCTATAGAGGGAACGAGGCACGAGCTGTGGGAGGAATGATTTGTTAGACTCCCAAAATCATGAATAAAGAATGTACTTTATCCATTGGAGGAACGTGCCCAGAGAAGTTGTGGCTGCCCCATCCCTGGAAGTGTTCAAGGCCAGGCTGGATGGGGCTTTGAGCAACCTGGTCTAGTGGGAGGTGTCCCTGCCCATGGCAGGGGGGTTGGAACTCCATGATCTTTAAGGTCCCTTTGAACTTTAATCATTCTGTGATTTTATGACTCTATGTCTAAGTCCCACCCCTTAGAGGGATAACCTGTCTTGTGGCTTCTGGGTCACCTACCTCATAGAAGAGTGTCCATCACTCCTGGTGCTATGAATAGCAGTATAAATCACCAGCCCCTGATATTTCTTGTATTTTTCATGTCAAAATGGCACCAATACCATGCTTGTTACCTTCACTGGAAAAGCTCATAACCCTTTTGTTGCTGGAAGCACCCTCCTGTTTCCGTTTCTGCCCGCCTCTTGTCCTCTGATCTCCCACCCAGGTGACACTGGAAAAACTCATCTCTATTCCATGGCTGCACGTGCCAGCAGGTCGGGAGTTGGTTCCAGCAAGCGAGTCCATGGGGAGAAGCGCAGCCATTTCACCATCAATTACCATAGATCTGCAAGTCAAAACAAAAATTAAAATATCTCACATTCTACAGGAGTGTAATGAAAAGGGACTTCAGGAATGAAACATGCTTAGGAAGCTCATTCCCAAGGTGGAGAAACATATCTCCTGTGGTCTCCTGAGCATCATGTCTGCTGGACCCCCGCCAAGGTATCTGAGTGCTTTCCTCACTGGGCCCTTGGAGGGTATTTGGGTGAATACCCAACACATTCAAGGTAACGTATTGGGTTTGAGGCAGAGGCTGGATTAGTTTGATTTATTTTCCTCTCAGAAAATGTGATTACAAAATAGGTCAGCCCAAATGTTATGGATTCAGCCTGTTCTCTTGCTGATGTCTGATTTCAGCTTTTTTTTTTTAAGTGGGTGTTATTGATTACAAGGAACTGACAAAAACATGCACCTAAGATTTCTTTTTCTGTCAGCTTAGCTGTTTCCAAAGAAAAAGAATTGCATAGAATGATCTTTTTAAACAGAAAAACAAGTCCTTCTTACAAAAGTGACCTTATTCTTTGAAAGAAACAGACAAAATGACAGTGAAGAACAACAAGAAAAAGTTTTGTGTTAGAAGCTTGGAAATTCATGATGTTCAATGAGTGTTCATCTGCTGTGAGACTTAAACTAGAGATCTAATGACATGTCACCACAAACCCAGTGTTTTGGCTGTTGGCTGGGGGATTCCCATGTTCAGCCCAGCTATAACATCCCCTATGGGCAACCATCCTTGAGAGGCTCACTGGTGGCCACCACTGAGTGGTTCATTGCTCATGAACACATAGAAATACATCAAATACTGGAAAAAAATGTGTTTTTGACAAAATTGCCCAGAACAACAGCTCTCTCTGGAGGTGGAAAGGTGAGGACAGTGCTGTCGTGTGTACTCACTTGGTGATGGGACCATCTATGAAGGAAGCCTTGGGACCAGAGCTAGCACCAGCTCTGCCTCCCTTCTCCCTCCTCGAAGGCAGCCAGTTGGGGCCATGGGAGAGGAGGACCAGCTGTCATGGCCTTTCCCTCCTTGCACAGGTGATGCCTACATATTTCCATGTATGTGACTCAGGCGAAAAGCTTTTTTGGGTCTATGTCAGCTTTTGGCATCTCAAACCTGTTGGTAGCAGCAAGTTCACAGTGGAGCTTAGCCGCACTTAAAGATCCTCCTGGAGCTTTGTATCAAACATGCCACCCATGTGGGTGTGCTGATGAAGGGCTGGCAGACATCACAACCAAAGAGTCCCCACACCCAGGGCATCCAGAAATCCCTGGGATCCAGATGTATATGGGTCTGAACCTACATATGGTAGGACCTGGTCCTCCTCAAGAGGCCGGGTCACGTACAGCCTGCTGCTTTTTCTGAAGCAATGCGGCTCACACTCACTTTGAGTAATTAAATCTCTCTGCTCTTCAATACAGAGTTTCTTACTGGTTGAGAGTGTGAGGGAGAGGTTTTTATTTGCCTGAATATGAGGCACTGGACGTGTTCTGTAGGTTACATTGAGCCACATATCAAAATCTGTCCAAAAGGCTGTCATTTGCATCCCTTATTTATAGGCTTACCATGTACAATTGGCCTTAACTAGAGTCTGGGCACCCTGTGAACGCTGGTGTGCATATGAAAAGCTCTATATACATATGCATACGTGTGTATTCATCTGTGTGCCCAGATGAGGAACATGCCCAGCATTACTTATCGCTTTGTCTCCTGTTCAAAGGTTTGTTCGGGCCATCAGCAAGACTCGGAGGCTCCCACCCTCCTCCCGCCGCCCCCGACACGTGCACGCACACTCTCACAATTAGCAAACAGCACAACGAGCTGCGTGCTGTGGCTCGGTTGCCCAAATTGTTGCAGAGACACTGCTGGCTATGGAAAGGGCATCGAAGAAAGCAGGCTGGGCTCTCAGGCAGCACAAGAGAAAAAAAAAAAGGAGGACTGTATTCTTCGGATAATTTATTTGTAATGAATAATTCAGCTAGTTTTTTCTGTGAAGCTGAATTAAATGCAGAGCATTAAGCACCCTGAGATCCCCAAATAAAGGACACTATTCACTCTTAGCACAAAGGAATATTATTTACGATCATTAATTAATTTCTGCACAAAGCCACAGCCATTTCTTTAGGTTCTGAGACAGCGTAAGAAGAGAACGTGAGCCCAGAGCCGCTATAATTTCCCTCCGTGTTTCTCTCCCCCTGCAGACACAGGCTGGCTGCAGCCTGAGCTCAGTTCCCTGAGGCATTTTTGGAAGCCCTGTCCTTGCACTGGAGCTGGAGCGGGTCGGAAGCTCTCATGGGGAGGGACGCTCCAGGGGACCCGCTGCCCCCTTGTTCCCCTTGGCTGGGCTGTGCCAGGGGCCTTGCCCCACTTGTACAGCCACGGGGCAGCGCCCAGACCTCCCAGTGCTGATGCCAAGACCAGTAGATGGTATTAAACGGCATTCCCTGAGCATACGCAGCTGAAAGGATTCAGATCGCTCTGAATAAAGCCTAAGGAGGCAGAGATTTGCCTTTGGGAAATGGGTTAACGGCCTGGATGCTGCATCTACCTCAGCAGCAAGAGCATTTTTTAGCCTTTAATGAGCCTGTGTGCTAATTAGTTCTCTGAAGGCTCTCATTTGAAATACCAAGCTTTAGGATAACCAGAAATGCAAATTCTTGGTAATATGGGCAATTATGCTTACTGCTGTATTAGTGACCAGGAAGCAGCACTTTGAAAGGAAAAGGGAGATATAAGGCTTGTGTCAAGTGGTTACAGAGCTTGTCTTCAGCAGTTACACCGTGCTCTTTGCAGGTGATGTTGTAGATCATGAATAAAACTGGGTGGAGATTTTTGGCAAAATATTTTTCTGTTGGAAGACAAGGGTTTATACTACATTGAAACATTTCATAAATACACATCAATTTTGTTTAACTGTTCCCATTTTAAAAGTGCTGAAGTCCTGTTTCCTTTATCCATGAAAGTCCACATTTTCTTCTGACATTTTAGATGAAAAATACAAAATGAAATTCTACATTAGATTTTGTTTCAATTCATGACAAGCTTTTAGAAAAGCCAAGAAGAAACTCAGACATTAAATGTCTCCGGCTGAATTAAATGTTCCATTTAATTCCAAATTACTTCCTTCAATTTCTCTGTTGAGAAGCCTCCAAAGCTTTGCAGCCTGAGCACTCTGCTGGGAGGAAGACACTGGGTGGCTTAGTGGGGGACAGAGCCATCAGTGGGGGACAGTGATCCTGAATCTGGAGAAACTCCCCTGACAAAGGCAGGACAGGGAGATGTTCCATCTCTAATTGAAGAAATATCTTGTGCTAGATACAGCTGGAGAAAAAGGCCTGGCTCTCTGCCCTGAGTGCAAGATGGTCAGTTAGTTCTCCCTTGCTGTCGTCCAGCCCTGGATGTCCTACGGCCTCTTGTGGCTGCACATCACCTTCTGGATGTCTTGTTACTCCTCAAGTGTCATCAGGACATTCTGAATGCAGATTGCTCTCCAAATGCAGCTGTTTGTCCATGAACCATTCCCCCTATTTGCAGTAAGCATGCCATGCTGCTTGACATCGGAAGTCAAGGTATAGATCACCTATAGCCTCTTCCACCTCTTTTTATCCAGGTGACTCTCAGAGTGAGAAAAAGAAAAGCCAGGAAAAAAAGTATTTTTTACAATAGATTTATCTGAATAGAATAATATTGTTTTTCAAATTTCTATCTGTGGTTGAATCGGGCGAAGTTTAAGAAGAGAAGAAAGGCTCAGAGCCAGCGCGTATGGGCTCAGTCAAGGATAACTCCTCTGCTTCCAAAACCAAACATCCCTCTCATGGATGTTACAGAGAACTTTTCACAACAGTGGCTCAGGCTTTATTAATTAATTCTATCTAGTCAAATGAACTCTTCCTCCTTGATTAGACCATTGAGGAAATATTTCAACAGTGGCCATTGGTCTGTGCCCTCCGCAGCTAGTGACACACCGAACAGCATCCAACAGGGCAAGAAGAGCAAGCATCTCTCTCTGTCAGAGAAATTAGCTCAGATGAGCAGAATGAAGCACGCTTTATTGATCTAGCAGTGCTCTAAAACATGGAGGTGAGAACTCTCCATTCAGCAGCTTCCTTTAGGAATAATTACTGGAGGAGTCATTCTTATTAACCATGAGGAACAGATAACCACAGCCCAGCTTGGGATGGGGACATAGCTCTTCTCACACCGAGCACACCCATTTGCTGTACTCACAGTTATCTCATGATGATTCTTCAAGCCCCTCCGTAGCTCCTGTGACTCCACAAGCTCCCATCAGGTTCCTGCTCCAGAGCAAGGGGTGTACTGAGCACCAGGTCCCAGCTCGACTCAGCGTCCTGGCCTGAGGGTACAGGGAGCACTTCCCAGCTACCGCACATATCCCACAGAGCTGTAGGGACATCTCAGGAATGATGCCCATGGCCCCAGTTCATGAGCAGGCTCCAGGCAAAGCTGCCTTAGAGCTGAAGGAGCTGAAGGAGTGGATCCATCTTATGGTTTTCTCTAAGGCTGTATGTATTTTAAAGCAGTTCATTGCACAGCTTTGAACTCCAACATGACATGACAAAAGAGAACACTTCACTGTGGTGCGATGGCTGTGCTCAGACATCGGTGAGGGAAAACTGATGCTAACATGGCAGAAATTGGGACAGTGCCTCATAATACTCCTTCTTGAGATGATGCACTATTCTTCCTTTCTATTTCTTGGCTCCTTTGTGTCAGGAAAGACATTTTTATTACAGGCTGCACTCAACAGCTCTCCATCCAGGGTTATGTGCTGTTTGGGGAAGGGGAAGGGAGGAAAGAGCTGGTGCTGTAGCTGTGGTGGTGTGGCTGTGCCAGAGCAAAGAGCCAGCAGTGAAAGTACAGCTGCTCACTCCTCTGCCTGCCAGCCCTTGTAATTGCAAAAAGTCTCATTTTGTAAAAGAAAATAATTGCAAGGAAAGTGTCAAATGCTCCTATAACATGCCTTTAACTAAACCACATCGATCTAATTTATTTGTATTTCTCAGATCCTTTCCTCCAGAAAAAAACACGCTGGCTTCTGACTGGAGAGTTAGCTGAGTCAATCTCTGGCTTTGTCTCTGCCATCAGCTCACAAAAAATTGAGCTGCCATTCTCTCGGCTTGTCCCCTCATTAGGCCAAGAGCACTTTTCACCCTCTCAGAGTAGCTGTGGGACTGTAGCCCAAATTGTTTCTGTGCTCATTAACAGCCAGGGAAGCAGCTCAGGGGCAGCGAGTGGGGAGGGTGGGTGCCCCTGTCCCAGCTCTGCTGACTTTATGGGTGTCAGACTTTCTTAACCCCTTTCAGTTTAAACCTGGGCTGACGCCGGTCAGCTGCCATGTGCAGGACAGAGGTGATGTTCACTCATCAAGCAGAGAAAGATCTTTCCTAACATGACTCATTATCTGTGGGGATTAGACTTGTACAAAAGGAAAAAGATGAAAAGACCTCACTGAGGACAGGACAGGAGAGAACAGACCAGGGAGCAATGGTAGGACAACCTGTGGCTCGGTACAAGATGTGTGCAGTAATTGAGGGGGTTTGCACTGCAGTACAAACGAGCCAAAGTTGCTGAAGGTACCACATGTCGGTGACCTGATGAGGCCTGTGGGATCGCCTGTGCATCTGTTATTTCCACATTTTTCAGACTATCTGGTCACAGACCTGTCAGATTTTCTTCCAAGCCACACTGCAGTCTTTTTACTGAAAATCCTGCCTAAGGAAGTGGTGCAGAGCAGGGGCCTGACATCCACCACAGCCCCAGGGGCTGTGGTAGAGATGTAGGACATTCCTGACTACCCAGGAACTGACCTTAATGATACAGGAGACTCCCAGTCCTCGGTGATTAATCCCAACTCCATAATGATTACTCATTTTGCTGTCCCTAAGAAGAGCTCATTATGGCCTTTATGTTTAATGAGTAAACATGAAAAATAGATCCAGCAGAGACAAAAAAGCAGGCTCGTTGCAGGGAATTTCCAAACACAGCTGTTGCTTTCTTCTCACTGTAGAACCAAGTCATTTACATGCAGATTGAGCATCTACCTTATGCCTATTTGTGCCTGAATTTTAGGCTACACATTGAAGAAGGGGATGACTTACTCTCCTAACACTCTCTCCTTACTCTCCTTACACTCCCAGGTGAGATTTCCAATAATTCAAGAATGACTGTGGGATTGGTGCTGGGCATTTCTACAGCTGAAGGATCATTCAGAGGTGTCTCGTTCCACCTCAAACTATTCTTTGTGTTGAAATGAGTGCCTCCTCTCCAATCCAGAAAAGGAGGCTTAGCCACTGGTTTAGTCCCACCACCTGACTGCCAGGTGGATGGAACTACATCAGAAGGTACCTCCAAATACAACCAAGTGCTACCATGATATCAAAGCTCCCACACAGTCACTGAGGACTCAGTTTCCAAATATTAATCCAAGCCATGTGAAGTTAAGCCTCTGCTGCTCTCTGATCACCATTCACTGAGCTCAGATGCCTTCAGAGAGAAATTTAGACTAGCTGTGTTAGGTCCTACTCCTTCTCATTCACTGTGCAGGCACTGAATAGCAAAACTCCTCCTTGGGATTCACTCCTACCCCTTCAGGAAAATAGCTGACTGCTGTTAAAAAGATGAGAGGCTTTTTCAGAGTTACAGGCAAACCTGTGGACTACAGTAAAGGTAGGTGAGAGAGGACCACCCCCTTCCCAGGAGCAGGGCATCCAGAGTTCAGCCACCACCGACTTTTGGCATGAGGAAAATGAAGTTCAAGCAAGGAGATGTCACCTGAAGTAGAAGTCATTTTGCTTGGAACTAAACAGGAAGCTAAGTAGTTCTCTAGGATTTTGGGGGAGTTTAGGTGCCTTTAGGTGAAATTCAGGCTAAATCCCATTTAGGTGGGATTTAAAAGGAACAGCTCTACCCATTGGTACCTCTGGTTTACTGTCTGAAGTGCACTGAAGGGTAATTACAAACCCTCCTGGAAGTGATCTGGTTGTTGTGAGACAAAGTAGGAGGGGTTTTGTGCATTGCACATCCCAGAGGCTGCCTAAGCCAGGGCCCTTTTGGCAGGAGCACTGCAGCCCACACCTTGGCAGCAGCACCCACCACCGACCATGCAAATGTTGCTTTGAACTACCAGGATGGCTACTGCGTGCGTAGGTGCCCTTTGAACCCCTCAAGCTGCCTAGGGGTGTTCATCTCTTGGTCCTGTAGAGGTGAGTGGGTGGGGGGAATTTTTCTAGGAGAAACCTGGCAAGGAGCAAGGGCCAGCATCATGTTTTCTCATGTTTGTCCTTCCTGGCCCCATACAGAACCTCCATCATCCCATTGAGCTTCTAAGACAGGGAACAAGCCATGATTTTTAAGAGTAATTGCCTGCAGGAGCTATTAATTCTATTTTTATCCTTGCCTGTAACAAAAGCTTTCTAATAATGTCCTCACTACTCATCAGCATTGCCCACTAAATAAATTTAAATAACACAATTACTGTATTGCCCTTTTTACTCCTCGCTTGCTGCTTGACGTTTAGCCCAACAAAGAAATTACATATATCTATTTTGTATTTATATGCTCTGAGAACACCTTCCAAAGATCATTTCCCAAGACAGAAAGAGTCTCTGTTGTGAAAGTGTCTGTCCTAACCTGGAAAACAAGAAAGCAGCACACACACACACTCACCTCACAAATAAATTGAAAATGCACACTGTACAAAACAAGAGATTATGGATCAATTTGGATGGATCTTCAAATTCCATTTGAATGACAAAGATTAAGCAGACAGGATGTATTAAGGCACCTGGTTGCATATTCCCTGATAAAGCTGGGATTAGTAAATATTTTGAGTGTAGAGACCCATTAAATATAAGATGCAAAACCACCCGAAACCACCTCCATGCACTGCAAACCCCCAGGGAGCAGAAAAATCTGTTGTGAGGTATTGGGCTGGATCTAAGCTGACTATCGCCCTTCACTAATGCCACCCTAAAAATAATAAAGAAAAAAAGAAATGAACTGTCAAGACTCCCTCAGGTCATACCTCATCCTGCATCACCAGTATGGACTTTGCCAGACAGAAGGTGTTGGAGGTACATACGTACTGTACTTTATGTAGGTGCCTTAGTGGCCACAGGGCTAGCAGCAAGCCCTGGCACCGTCTCTGAGCTGCAGCCTCCTAGCCAGGCAGGGCAAGGCCGGGAGGTGCAGGCGGGCAGGGTTTATGCAGCCCCATGGAGCATGTCAAACCCTCTATGTGCAGAAAGGAAAGCAGCCCTAGATCCAGAAGTGGAGAGATCAAGAGTTGGCCCTTCAGTGGTGGCAAACACCCAGTTGCCAGGATGCAGCCACAGCTGTGGGGTTTGCACCCTCTGAAGTCCAGCAGAGGAGATCCTTGCCCATGATAACGATGAATCATGGAAAAAATCTTTGGATGCAAAGCCAGAGGTGATTACAAATGTCTCTAATCCTCCCACTCTAATTTCCTTAATTTCCCAAGACAAATGATAGCATCTGAATATTTACATACTTCATGCAGACTGACAGGAAAACAAAAAGACCATCTTCCCACCCAAGATCATACTTCTTCTCCTCCTTCTGGGCATATCTTGAAAAATGTTGGATAATTACAACTTAGCTGAAAGATCATACCTTGAAATAACTTTTCTTAGACCTACCTTTTTACCTGCAACTTCTTTGGCCCTCCAGGCACCTCCCACCCATTCCAATTTCACCACCACAGGCAAGATACTTCTTGTCCAACAAACACCAAATGGAGGCAGAGCTTGCCAGATTCTTGCACAAAACCAGCTGATACAGCTCCACTGTGTGTCCTCATGATAGAAACACCAAGAGCCATGGGTGATCGTTGTGCTCAAACAAAACGCTTTGTGGAAATTACTTCAGTGAAAACTAAATGACCATCAGTCACCAAGACTGACTAACTGGAAGAGCTGAAAAAGACCCAGAAGTACCCAGCTACACGTGAGAGACTTGCCTTCACAGCATTTCATTTCTGCCTCTCACCTTCTGCTATCACGGACTCCACCAGCATGGCTATTTTTCCAGCCAGGTGATCCACTAATGAGTATTACTTCTCCTTCTCAGCCTGAAAGTCTTTTCAGAAAGTTTTTTCAGGTTTGTTTTTGCTTTCTCGAGGACACAAGTTGTGCCTTCTAAAGCAACATGTCCTCCTGGTGGCCACTCAAGCTCAGGACACAGGGTCAGGACACACAGAGCTCACAGACATCACACCAGAAGCTCTACATTACTAGTAACCCTTGAACTAACTCTTCAACTGAACTTTTGCAGCAAAAAAAAACAGCAACAAAAACACCTTCATAGCCCAAAATACGTCAAGTTTAACAACTGGTTAGTGACAAAATCGCTGACTATTGTTTAGGATGTATTTTGGATTTCTTTTGACATGTTCTCTTATGAATAAATGCATTCAGAAGCCCCTTTTTATGTCTATGGGTATCAAGAAGTCCCCACGGTAACTCACACCCTGAAGGATGCTGGAAACACCATCCAAACTGTTCTCTAATTTCTCTGTTACCCTATGGGCAAGCCAAGGGTTGCCTCGAGGCCACTATAGCCACCTGCCATGGACTCACAACCACTCTGCCCTGGCTCTCCAACCTTGCTGAGCCCTTTGCTGGGAAGATTGGACTCACATCTCTACTTCTTTTTGATTTACTTGTTTTAATTGCTGCATTTTAACGGGAAAAAAAAAAAAAAAAAAAAAAACGGGTTTTT